>OU426985.1:12893224-13479756 GCA_911387785.2 Aelia acuminata
AAAATTATAAGAAAAGATATGTAAACCAAGAAAAATATTGGATCGAAGAAGTATGAAAATATATGATCGTTTGTTATAAACTTTGTTAAATTGATATGAAAACTGTAAAAATGTTGAAGATGCATTAGAATTTGTACGAAAATTGTTAAAATCTTTTAAAATTATTAGAAAAGATATGTAAACCAAGAAAAATATTGGATCGAAGAAGTAAAAAAATATATGATCGTTTGTTATAAACTTTGTTAAAATTATATAAAAGCTGTATGTAATGTTGAAAAAATGCATTAGAATTTGAACGAAAATTGTTAAAATCTTATAAAATTATAAGAAAAGATATGAAAACCAAGAAAAATATTGGATCGAAGAAGTAAGAAAATATATGATCGTTTGTTATAAACTTTGTTAAATTTATATAAAAGCTGTAAAAATGTTGAAAAAATGCATAAGAATTTGAACGAAAATTGTTAAAATCTTATAAAATTATAAGAAAAGATATGAAAACCAAGAAAAATATTGGATCGAAGAAGTAAAAAAATATATAATCGTTTGTTAGGAACTTTGTTAAATTTATATAAAAGCTGTAAAAATGTTGAAAATGCATTAGAATTTGTACGAAAATTGTTAAAATCTTTTAAAATTATAAGAAAAGATATGTAAACCAAGAAAAATATTGGATCGAAGAAGTAAAAAAATATATGATCGTTTGTTATGAACTTTGTTAAATTTATATAAAAGTTGTAAAAATGTTGAAAATGCATTAGAATTTGTACGAAAATAGTTAAAATCCTATAAAATTATAAGAAATGATATTTAAACCAAGAAAAATATTGGTTCGAAGAAGTAAAAAAAATATATGATCGTTTGTTGTGAACTTTGTTAAATTTATATAAAAGCTGTAAAAATGTTGAAAATGCTTTAGAATTTGTACGAAATATGTTAAAATCTTATAAAATTATAAGAAAAGATATGTAAACCAAGAAAAATATTGGATCGAAGAAGTAAGAAAATATATGATCGTTTGTTATAAACTTTGTTAAATTTATATAAAAGCTGTAAAAATGTTGAAAATGCATTAGAATTTGTACGAAAATAGTTAAAATCTTATAAAATTATAAGAAATGATATGTAAACCAAGAAAAATATTGGATCGAAGAAGTAAAAAAATATATAATCGTTTGTTAGGAACTTTGTTAAATTTATATAAAAGCTGTAAAAATGTTGAAAATGCATTAGAATTTGTACGATATATGTTAAAATCTTATAAAATTATAAGAAAAGATATGTAAACCAAGAAAAATATTGGATCGTAGAAGTAAAAAAATATATGATCGTTTGTTATGAACTTTGTTAAATTTATATGAAAACTGTAAAAATGTTGAAAATGCATTACAATTTGTACGAAAATTGTTAAAATCTTATAAAATTATAAGAAAAGATATGTAAACCAAGAAAAATATTGGATCGAAGAAGTATGAAAATATATGATCGTTTGTTATAAACTTTGTTAAATTGATATGAAAACTGTAAAAATGTTGAAGATGCATTAGAATTTGTACGAAAATTGTTAAAATCTTTTAAAATTATTAGAAAAGATATGTAAACCAAGAAAAATAGGGATCGAAGAAGTAAAAAAATATATGATCATTTGTTATGAACTTTGTTAAATTTATATAAAAGCTGTAAAAATGTCGAAAATGCATTAGAATTTGTACGAAAATTGTTAAAATCTTTTAAAATTATAAGAAAAGATATGTAAACCAAGAAAAATATTGGATCGAAGAAGTAAAAAAATATATGATCGTTTGTTATGCACTTTGTAAATTTATATAAAAGCTGTAAAAATGTTGAAAAAATGCATTAGAATTTGAACGAAAATTGTTAGAATCTTATAAAATTATAAGAAAAGATGTGAAAACCAAGAAAAATATTGGATCGAAGAAGTAAAAAAAATATATAATCGTTTGTTAGGAACTTTGTTAAATTTATATAAAAGCTGTAAAAATGTTGAAAATGCATTAGAATTTGTACGAAAATAGTTAAAATCTTATAAAATTATAAGAAATGATATGTAAACCAAGAAAAATATTGGTTCGAAGAAGTAAAAAAATATATGATCGTTTGTTATGAACTTTGTTAAATTTATATAAAAGCTGTAAAAATGTTGAAAATGCATTAGAATTTGTACGAAAATTGTTAAAATCTTTTAAAATTATAAGAAAAGATATGTAAACCAAGAAAAATATTGGATCGTAGAAGTAAAAAAATATATGATCGTTTGTTATGAACTTGGTTAAATTTATATAAAAGCTGTAAAAATGTTGAAAATGCATTAGAATTTGTACGAAAATTGTTAAAATCTTTTAAAATTATAAGAAAAGATATGTAAACCAAGAAAAATATTGGATCGAAGAAGTAAAAAAATATATGATCGTTTGTTATGAACTTTGTTAAATTTATATAAAAGCTGTAAAAATGTTGAAAATGCATTAGAATTTGTACGAAAATTGTTAAAATCTTTTAAAATTATAAGAAAAGAGATGTAAACCAAGAAAAATATTGGATCGAAGAAGTATAAAAATATATGATCGTTTGTTATGAACTTTGTTAAATTTATATAAAAGCTGTAAAAATGTTGAAAATGCATTAGAATTTGAACAAAAATTGTTAAAATCTTATAAAATTATAAGAAAAGATATGTAAACCAAGAAAAATATTGGATGGAAGAAGTATGAAAATATATGATCGTTTGTTATAAACTTTGTTAAATTTATATAAAAGCTGTAAAAATGTTGAAAAAATGCATTAGAATTTGAACGAAAATTGTTAAAATCTTATAAAATTATAAGAAAAGATATGAAAACCAAGAAAAATATTGGATCGAAGAAGTAAGAAAATATATGATCGTTTGTTATAAACTTTGTTATATTTATATAAAAGCTGTAAAAATGTTGAAAATGCATTAGAATTTGTACGAAAATTGTTAAAATCTTTTAAAATTATAAGAAAAGAGATGTAAACCAAGAAAAATATTGGATCGAAGAAGGAAAAAAATATATGATCGTTTGTTATGAACTTTGTTAAATTTATATAAAAGCTGTAAACATGTTGAAAATGCATTAGAATTTGAACGAAAATTGTTAAAATCTTTTAAAATTATAAGAAAAGATATGTAAACCAAGAAAAATATTGGATCGAAGAAGTAAAAAAATATATGATCGTTTGTTATGAACTTTGTTAAATTTATATAAAAGCTGTAAAAATGTTGAAAATGCATTAGAATTTGTACGAAAATTGTTAAAATCTTTTAAAATTATAAGAAAAGAGATGTAAAACAAGAAAAATATTGGATCGAAGAAGTAAAAAAATATATGATCGTTTGTTATGAACTTTGTTAAATTTATATAAAAACTGTAAAAATGTTGAAAATGCATTACAATTTGTACGAAAATTGTTAAAATCTTATAAAATTATAAGAAAAGATATGTAAACCAAGAAAAATATTGGATCGAAGAAGTATGAAAATATATGATCGTTTGTTATAAACTTTGTTAAATTGATATGAAAACTGTAAAAATGTTGAAGATGCATTAGAATTTGTACGAAAATTGTTAAAATCTTTTAAAATTATTAGAAAAGATATGTAAACCAAGAAAAATATTGGATCGAAGAAGTAAAAAAATATATGATCGTTTGTTATGAACTTTGTTAAATTTATATAAAAGCTGTAAAAATGTTGAAAATGCATTAGAATTTGTACGAAAATTGTTAAAATCTTTTCAAATTATAAGAAAAGAGATGTAAACCAAGAAAAATATTGGATCGAAGAAGTAAAAAAATATATGATCGTTTGTTATGAACTTTGTTAAATTTATATAAAAGCTGTAAAATTGTTGAAAAAATGCATAAGAATTTGAACGAAAATTGTTAAAATCTTATAAAATTATAAGAAAAGGTATGAAAACCAAGAAAAATATTGGATCGAAGAAGTAAAAAAATATATGATCGTTTGTTATGAACTTTGTTAAATTTATATAAAAGCTGTAAAAATGTTGAAAATGCATTAGAATTTGTACGAAAATTGTTAAAATCTTTTCAAATTATAAGAAAAGAGATGTAAACCAAGAAAAATATTGGATCGAAGAAGTAAAAAAATATATGATCGTTTGTTATGAACTTTGTTATATTTATATAAAAGCTGTAAAATTGTTGAAAAAATGCATAAGAATTTGAACGAAAATTGTTAAAATCTTATAAAATTATAAGAAAAGGTATGAAAACCAAGAAAAATATTGGATCGAAGAAGTAAAAAAATATATAATCGTTTGTTAGGAACTTTGTTAAATTTATATAAAAGCTGTAAAAATGTTGAAAATGCATTAGAATTTGTACGAAAATAGTTAAAATCTTATAAAATTATAAGAAATGATATGTAAACCAAGAAAAATATTGGTTCGAAGAAGTAAAAAAATATATGATCGTTTGTTATGAACTTTGTTAAATTTATATAAAAGCTGTAAAAATGTTGAAAATGCATTAGAATTTGTACGATATATGTTAAAATCTTATAAAATTATAAGAAAAGATATGTAAACCAAGAAAAATATTGGATCGTGGAAGTAAAAAAATATATGATCGTTTGTTATGAACTTTGTTAAATTTATATGAAAACTGTAAAAATGTTGAAAATGCATTACAATTTGTACGAAAATTGTTAAAATCTTATAAAATTATAAGAAAAGATATGTAAACCAAGAAAAATATTGGATCGAAGAAGTATGAAAATATATGATCGTTTGTTATAAACTTTGTTAAATTGATATGAAAACTGTAAAAATGTTGAAGATGCATTAGAATTTGTACGAAAATTGTTAAAATCTTTTAAAATTATTAGAAAAGATATGTAAACCAAGAAAAATATTGGATCGAAGAAGTAAAAAAATATATGATCGTTTGTTATGAACTTTGTTAAATTTATATAAAAGCTGTAAAAATGTTGAAAATGCATTAGAATTTGTACGAAAATTGTTAAAATCTTTTAAAATTATAAGAAAAGAGATGTAAACCAAGAAAAATATTGGATCGAAAAAGTAAAAAGATATATGATCGTTTGTTATGAACTTTGTTAAATTTATATAAAAGCTGTAAAAATGTTGAAAAAATGCATTAGAATTTGAACGAAAATTGTTAAAATCTTATAAAATTATAAGAAAAGATATGAAAACCAAGAAAAATATTGGATCGAAGAAGTAAAAAAATATATAATCGTTTGTTAGGAACTTTGTTAAATTTATATAAAAGCTGTAAAAATGTTGAAAATGCATTAGAATTTGTACGAAAATAGTTAAAATCTTATAAAATTATAAGAAATGATATGTAAACCAAGAAAAATATTGGTTCGAAGAAGTAAAAAAATATATGATCGTTTGTTATGAACTTTGTTAAATTTATATAAAAGCTGTAAAAATGTTGAAAATGCATTAGAATTTGTACGAAATATGTTAAAATCTTATAAAATTATAAGAAAAGATATGTAAACCAAGAAAAATATTGGATCGTAGAAGTAAAAAAATATATGATCGTTTGTTATGAACTTTGTTAAATTTATATAAAAGCTGTAAAAATGTTGAAAATGCATTAGAATTTGAACAAAAATTGTTAAAATCTTATAAAATTATAAGAAAAGATATGCAAACCAAGAAAAATATTGGATCGAAGAAGTATGAAAATATATGATCGTTTGTTATAAACTTTGTTAAAATTATATAAAAGCTGTAAAAATGTTGAAAAAATGCATTAGAATTTGAACGAAAATTGTTAAAATCTTATAAAATTATAAGAAAAGATATGAAAACCAAGAAAAATATTGGATCGAATAAGTAAGAAAATATATGATCCTTTGTTATAAACTTTGTTAAATTTATATAAAAGCTGTAAAAATGTTGAAAAAATGCATAAGAATTTGAACGAAAATTGTTAAAATCTTATAAAATTATAAGAAAAGATATGAAAACCAAGAAAAATATTGGATCGAAGAAGTAAAAAAATATATAATCGTTTGTTAGGAACTTTGTTAAATTTATATAAAAGCTGTAAAAATGTTGAAAATGCATTAGAATTTGTACGAAAATTGTTAAAATCTTTTAAAATTATAAGAAAAGATATGTGAACCAAGAAAAATATTGGATCGAAGAAGTAAAAAAATATATGATCGTTTGTTATGAACTTTGTTAAATTTATATAAAAGTTGTAAAAATGTTGAAAATGCATTAGAATTTGTACGAAAATAGTTAAAATCCTATAAAATTATAAGAAATGATATTTAAACCAAGAAAAATATTGGATCGAAGAAGTATGAAAATATATGATCGTTTGTTATAAACTTTGTTAAAATTATATAAAAGCTGTAAAAATGTTGAAAAAATGCATTAGAATTTGAACGAAAATTGTTAAAATCTTATAAAATTATAAGAAAAGATATGAAAACCAAGAAAAATATTGGATCGAAGAAGTAAGAAAATATATGATCCTTTGTTATAAACTTTGTTAAATTTATATAAAAGCTGTAAAAATGTTGAAAAAATGCATAAGAATTTGAACGAAAATTGTTAAAATCTTATAAAATTATAAGAAAAGATATGAAAACCAAGAAAAATATTGGATCGAAGAAGTAAAAAAATATATAATCGTTTGTTAGGAACTTTGTTAAATTTATATAAAAGCTGTAAAAATGTTGAAAATGCATTAGAATTTGTACGAAAATTGTTAAAATCTTTTAAAATTATAAGAAAAGATATGTGAACCAAGAAAAATATTGGATCGAAGAAGTAAAAAAATATATGATCGTTTGTTATGAACTTTGTTAAATTTATATAAAAGTTGTAAAAATGTTGAAAATGCATTAGAATTTGTACGAAAATAGTTAAAATCCTATAAAATTATAAGAAATGATATTTAAACCAAGAAAAATATTGGTTCGAAGAAGTAAAAAAATATATGATCGTTTGTTGTGAACTTTGTTAAATTTATATAAAAGCTGTAAAAATGTTGAAAATGCTTTAGAATTTGTACGAAATATGTTAAAATCTTATAAAATTATAAGAAAAGATATGTAAACCAAGAAAAATATTGAATCGAAGAAGTAAGAAAATATATGATCGTTTGTTATAAACTTTGTTAAATTTATATAAAAGCTGTAAAAATGTTGAAAATGCATTAGAATTTGTACGAAAATAGTTAAAATCTTATAAAATTATAAGAAATGATATGTAAACCAAGAAAAATATTGGTTCGAAGAAGTAAAAAAATATATGATCGTTTGTTATGAACTTTGTTAAATTTATATTAAAGCTGTAAAAATGTTGAAAATGCATTAAAATTTGTACGAAAATTGTTAAAATCTTTTAAAATTATAAGAAAAGAGATGTAAACCAAGAAAAATATTGGATCGAAGAAGTAAAAAAATATATGATCGTTTGTTATGAACTTTGTTAAATTTATATAAAAGCTGTAAAAATGTTGAAAATGCATTAGAATTTGAACAAAAATTGTTAAAATCTTATAAAATTATAAGAAAAGATATGCAAACCAAGAAAAATATTGGATCGAAGAAGTATGAAAATATATGATCGTTTGTTATAAACTTTGTTAAAATTATATAAAAGCTGTAAAAATGTTGAAAAAATGCATTAGAATTTGAACGAAAATTGTTAAAATCTTATAAAATTATAAGAAAAGATATGTGAACCAAGAAAAATATTGGATCGAAGAAGTAAGAAAATATATGATCGTTTGTTATAAACTTTGTTAAATTTATATAAAAGCTGTAAAAATGTTGAAAAAATGCATAAGAATTTGAACGAAAATTGTTAAAATCTTATAAAATTATAAGAAAAGATATGAAAACCAAGAAAAATATTGGATCGAAGAAGTAAAAAAATATATAATTGTTTGTTAGGAACTTTGTTAAATTTATATAAAAGCTGTAAAAATGTTGAAAATGCATTAGAATTTGTACGAAAATTGTTAAAATCTTTTAAAATTATAAGAAATGATATGTAAACCAAGAAAAATATTGGTTCGAAGAAGTAAAAAAATATATGATCGTTTGTTATGAACTTTGTTAAATTTATATAAAAGCTGTAAAAATGTTGAAAATGCATTAGAATTTGTACGAAATATGTTAAAATCTTACAAAATTATAAGAAAAGATATGTGAACCAAGAAAAATATTGGATCGAAGAAGTAAGAAAATATATGATCGTTTGTTATAAACTTTGTTAAATTTATATAAAAGCTGTAAAAATGTTGAAAAAATGCATAAGAATTTGAACGAAAATTGTTAAAATCTTTTAAAAATATAAGAAAAGTTATGTAAACCAAGAAAAATATTGGATCGAAGAAGTATGAAAATATATGATCGTTTGTTATAAACTTTGTTAAATTTATATAAAAGCTGTAAAAATGTTGAAAATGCATTAGAATTTGAACGAAAATTGTTAAAATCTTATAAAATTATAAGAAAAGATATGTAAACCAAGAAAAATATTGGAACGAAGAAGTATGAAAATATATGATCGTTCGTTATAAACTTTTCTTGCTTTCTCATTACAGTAACCCTGTAACGAGTAACTTTATTTCTACGCGTACCGTCTTACGACATTACGCGTATTTAATTACATATATACATAATCAATTGACATAATAATTTGTCGTATAACATTCATGTATAGAAATAAGTGTATAACATATAACATATAACATATATATATGGATATATAAATAGGAGAATGAAAAACTATATCTAATAAAATATAAGTAATATATAAGTTAACTATAGTAAAGTATACAACTATGTACAAGTAAGTAGTAAAGTATGCAACTATGTGCCCATACTATCCATAAACTACCCATAAATACCCATACATAAGTATTCATGTAGACGTGCATGCATTAATAGAATACGTAAAATAATGTAAACATTAACATTTCATATAAATAGCAACAAACATAAACATCCAAGCAATGAACATAACAGTGAACATAAGTATACAAACAATAAACATAAACATATAATACATATATACATACAACACATACATACCATACATACACACGATAAACATAAACATACATACATAGAATAAACATGTATATAATGCGTGTATGCACCATGTATGGTTGCTTGTGTTATAGTTCGGTGAAGTCTATCCGGTCCACAAATGCATCAAAGTATGAAAATATTTCCCTATTAGATCCTTCTTTGAAGGCGGCCATTTGTCACCGTTCAATAGTACTGCTGAGACCAGTTTGTGCCTATACTTGTCCAGTTTAGAGCAATTAAAAATTAAATGATCGTAGGATTGCTCGCTTTTTCCGTCGCATATGCAAATTTTTTGTTCAGTTAGCTTGAATCTGAACAAATAACTTTTGACTGCACCGTGTCCTGTCAAAAATTGTGTTAGTTTGTGAGTTAGTTTTTTGAGTTCTGCTCTGTCGTTTAGTGTTTGTATGTACTCGTACGTATACTGACCTTTCGTAGATGTTGCCCATTTTTCGTCCCAAGCCTGTTTGGTTGTTGTTTTCAAAAGCTGTTTGATTGCACTGATCGGTGCCTTGTTGAAGATAATCGGGAGAGTTGTGTCCCTTGCCGCAGCCTTAGCTGCTTCATCGGCTAGCTCGTTTCCTAGCACACCAGCGTGAGCTTTCACCCATTTAAAGGAAATAACCTTACATTTGCTGTAGGAAGAGATCAGCAATCGCCTGATTTCTTCAATAAGGTTTTCATGTATGTTTATGTTTTTTAATTTGCTGATTGTGATTTGGCTGTCTGTATGAATACAATATGTCTTAATACTTGAGTTTTGAACGTATATTACGGCTTGTAGGAGGGCGAACAGTTCTGCTTGGTTATTTGAACAATTCCGAGCCTGAAGTATCCTGTGTGGATCAACTGGTCTCCTTCGAATATTACGATGGCTGCTCCTACTTTGTCTTGGTCCTTGCTGCCGTCTGTAAAAATTTTACCGAACGGATTCGTTTCAGCATTTATCACATCTGGCTTTATGAGCTCTTTAGGGTGTATCCTAGATTCGTAAGGAGTCCTATCGTCAATTTCAGTTAACGGGAAGTCCAAAATGTTTTGTTTCAGAACCCTTAATTTAAAGTTGTTTACTATTTCTTTACATAAGATAGAAATCGGGACGATGTTTGCGAGTATGCAAGATGCGTCATAAGATATAGTCCTATAACCTTTTATAATTTTAATGGCTATCAGTCTTTGAATGGACTCGAGAATTTTTAAGTTCCTTTTAAAAGAAAGTCCTTTTTGCCATATTTCTATGGCATACGTCATTGTTGGCTTAATAGCCGCGTTGTATATGGTGGTTAGTACTTCAGAGTTCAAACCCCACTTGAGTGCTGCCGCTTTCGAGAGCCCGTGAACGATCTTTAACAATCTGTTTTTGAGATTAGTGATATGGGGTGTCCAATTTAATTTTCTTTCTATCGTTATCCCAAGATATTTGATTTTGTTTACTTGGCAGATTTGTTTTCCATTTAGTAGAATATTTAGGTTAGGGATGTGGTATTTTTTCGAGAATACAACGAATTTAGTTTTTTCTGGTTGAAAAGCCAATTTATTATTTTGTGCCCAAGTAGACAATTTATGTAGAACTTCCTTGCACTGAACTTGTAGCTGGTAAAAGTATTTTGACCTAAAAAGCACTAGGATATCATCTGCAAACACAATGATCTCAGCTTCATCCGTTACCTTAAATATGTCGTCCATTATAATGTTCCAGAGAAGGGGAGAGCAGCATGAACCCTGCGGTGTGCCTCTACTTTGCCACTTGCTGGAAACTCTGTCCCCTACCTGGATGTGGCTTTTCCTCTCTGATAAATAATTTTTTATTGGCAAGTAATTGTTTTGTGGACAAGATCTAGCGTGCAATGCTTTTAGAATCGAAGGCCACCAAGCGTGGTCGAATGCAGCTTTTATATCTAATGATACAGCTAGTACGTTCAGTTTCGTTTGGAACGAATTTTCAACGAAATTCACTAGTTTATGTAGAGCCCCTATTGTGCTTTTTTGCGGAATAAAACCAAATTGATTAACGTTGAGTGGGAAGTTTTTAGATAGGTACAATTACAGACGAGAGGTGATAAGTTTTTCCATAATTTTACCAGCAACGGGGATGAGGGATATAGCCTGAACTGCTTACCATCGGATCCTTTAGGGATAGGAACTATTTTAGATACTTTCCACGGTTTTGGAAAAACGCCAGTAGTAAAGCAATGTTTATATAACTTTGAGACAAATTTCGGAAGAGCGCTGAAAGTTTGTTTCATGATTATCGGTGTGATCCCATCAATTCCAGGTGATTTTTTATCATTTAGATTATTTATAGCCTCTTCGATTTCCAAATCAGTCAACGGATCGTCTAACACAGTTTCGGGAATTGAATTAGCTATAAATCTAACGTTTTCGTGATGTTCGGTCTCATTATCTCGATTGTCATTTGGAAGAAATTTATCGATTAAGTAATTAAGGGTATCTTGTAAATCAGTTGTATGAGAACCATCTGTTTTTTCTACTGTTTTTAATATTGCTGCTAATCTTAATTTATCGGTAGCATATTTGTAAGGAAACGACCATGGTTTATCTTTATCAATGCTACTACAAAATTCTTTCCAAGAATTTAATTTATTTAGTTTTATTGTCTTCTTATACAAAAGCCTTTGTTGAACATATGCGTTTCGCCTGATATCTCTTAAGCTGCCGTCGTTGGTTGTATTTTGATAAACCCTTCTAAGCTTCTTAGTTTGTTTCCTCAGTTGGGTTAGTTCATCAGACTACCATGGCACAATTCTTTGCTTTTTTGTTGGTGATTTTTTACAAAACAGTTTGTTACACGTCTTGCGTAGGCAACTGTTAAACTTAGCTACAGTCTCTTCAATGCCTGTGGTTTCTAGTGAAATGATCATAAATTCTTCGATTGTAATTTCATCCCCTTTCCCATGATTAAATTGTAATTTGATTTCTTTAAATAACGTTTCTCTGAATTTTTCCCAGTTAGTTTTTGTGGTGGAATATTTTATTTCAGATTGCTGGGGTGAAGAAATATCTGTATGGATATTGTATCTAATCGTTTTGTGGTCCGATAAATTTTCATCATCCATAATGAACCAGTTTTGGACAAGGCGTATCATGGATTGATTGCAGAGAGTTAAATCGATGTTGCTCTCTCCCATAGGTGACGAGAACGTGGGCAGGTTTTGATTTTTGTTCATAATAAATAACTTACAGCTGTTTATCAACGATTCTAGAATTTCCCCGCGTCTGTTTGTTAATTTATCAAACCACAGTTTAGACCTACAATTCGAATCGATAGCCACTAAAATATTTTTATCTTTAAATCTTTCTAAGACCTTTTCAATTTTCTCGAATTGTGTCTCGACTTCTAAATCAATTATCTTATATCAAAGTATGCGCTGGCTAGTATATATTCGATTTTATTCCATATGAGCTGCACTACGACCATGTCTTCAAATGATAAATCGTCTATTAATAACGGTTTTAATTTATCGTTTGTAATTATTATACACGCTCTAGGGTTCGCAGTACCCCCTTGGAATACTCGATAGCTCAACGGGAAGCCACATGTTTTATTTAACCTAGTATACGGTTCTTGTGATAAAATAATATCTAATTTGTAACGATATATTGTGTGTAGCAAGCTCCAGGTGGCAGTGGTTGAATGATGCAGATTAATTTGTACTAACTTTAATTTGTTATCAGAACACATGTTTTATTGAAGTAATTTGAATACGTAACCTTTCTGTTGATATTGAACTTGCTATCTAAGGCAATACAAGTGTTATTGGCTAAAAAATAAAGCATTACATTGCCATGATAACACATATTCAATATGTACAATAGGGTTTGGTTCATTCTATTATAACGGTACAGTTTGTTAGTCATAGTCAGTATTTGTAATTATTCTGTCTATGGCCGCCTTAAAAGAAGGGCAATTTTTAGACATAGATGAATGATTAGGATCTACTTGCCTTTTGTTGTTGACTCTACTGTTGTAGCTAAGACAGTTGATGCATTTGCGGACTGTGTGCGGATGCTGTGAGGCTCGGCGCAGAGCGGGCAGCTGGGCTGCTGGGCTTTGCAGAACTTCTTGACATGGCCCAGCCTGGAGCAGACGAAGCACCTCGGTGCCGAGTGGTAGTCCTCTACGGGGCAGGTCACCAGGTCCACGAAGGCTCGTCCTCCCAGCATCTTCCTCGCCGCGGGGGTTATCTCCACCACTGCGTGTCTCCAAACTCTAACCGGCGCTCCTCCTTCCGTTTTCTTCATCTTGTTAGATATTATAGTTTAACCTTAACCTTATATCTCCGTCTTTCAAACGATTTTGTTCAATTATTGTAGGAATAATATCCTCTTTTTCTAGTTCTTCCGGAATATGTTTGATAATTACTGTAGGCTATTTTTTCTTGATCGGTTTTATCCTTAAACTAGTTCCTAATTTGCTGCCGATTTCTTTAGTTATCAGTTTGAGATCGACTTCAGATTCAGATCCTATTATCAGACCTCCACTTTTTGTCTCCCTTAACGAAATTTGTTAAAATCTTATAAAATTAAAAGAAAAAACATGTAAACCAAGAAAAATTATGGATCGAAGGAGTAAGAAAATATATGATCGTTTGTTATAAACTTTGATAAATTTATATAAAAGCTGTAAAAATGTTGAAAATGCATTAGAATTTGTACGAAATTTGTTAAAATCTTATAAAATTATAAGAAAAGATATGTAAACCAAGAAAAATATTGGATCGAAGAAGTAAGAAAATATATGATCGTTTGTTATAAACTTTGTTAAATTTATATAAAAGCTGTAAAAATGTTGAAAAAATGCATTAGAAATTGAACGAAAATTGTTAAAATCTAACAAAATGACTGGAAAAATGCGAAATTAAAAGAAACATAACGGTACGCAGAAGTAAGAAGTAAAGAAATTATATGTCTAATTGTTATAAAAGTTGTAAAAATGTAGAAAATGTGTGATAATTTGTACAGAAATGGTTGAAATCTTATCAAATTACATAAAAACCTTACAAAATGATATGAAATCTTAATCGCAGATATGAAATTTTAAAAAAATACCGGAATGAAGAAGGAAGAAAGAAAGAAATTGTCATGAAATTTGTCATAAACGTTGTTAAATTGGTAAATAATAAAGAAAATGCATGATAATTTAAAAGAAAATCGTTAAAATTATATTAAAAAAGATGAAATCTTAATAGCAGATATGGAATTTTAAAAAAATACCGGAATGAAGAAGGAAGAAAGAAAGAAATTGTCATGAAATTTGTCATAAACGTTGTTAAATTGGTAAATAATAAAGAAAATGCGTAAGAATTTAAACGAAAATCGTTAAAATTATATTAAAAAAGATGAAATTTAAAAAAAAATTACCGGAATGAAGAAGTAAGAAAGAAAGAACTTATATGTTTATTTGTTATAAACTTCGTCATTTGTTATAAAAGTAGAAAAAAAATGAACAAATAGCAGCAGAATATATCCTAAGAATGTTTAAAATCATATAAAATGACAACAGAAATATGAAATTAAAATAAGAATACCAGAACGAAGAAGTAAGAAATATGTTGATACTATACGTCTATACGTTATTTTTACTTGAATAATGACAGTTGTAAATCACCAAAGAAAGCAATAAAAGTACCAAGGCTCTGGAATTATTGATTGCACTCGTGGGAAAAGAAATGCAACTAAAGTCGAAGCTATGCTCATGATTTTTATATATATTTGCTCACTCTTTGTCCATCGCCATCAATTAATCGTGATAATACGGCGTACATGAAGCAACCGCCCCTTTTTTCTTCGATCCACTGAAAATACAGACGCAGTTGAATTCCTGAATTCCCAAACAGAAACTTTATACCGCTTGCTTAAAGATACCCCCGTGGGAAGTTTCCACTTCATAGAGATACCTCCTAGCAGCATCGATTCGGGCCCTCTTTGCTATGACTACAGGTAATCCTAATTGACAAGAACGTACATTCCATTTGAGAATGAAAAATCGTACCGCAGGTAAAACATGTGCGTCGTTGCTGAGTATTCCGACAGGAATTTTCATGACGGATCCTATTATCGCCTCTGCTAAAAGACATGTCGCAGTAATGACACTTACTTAATGACATGATAAAAGAAAATAATACAAATTTCAAAATTCTATAGAACCTCAAGGAATATTTTATTCGAAAATAAATCTAACTTTACAACATGTAAAAAAATATTTATGTGTTTAAAATAAAAATGGTAAAAATAAAGATTAAAATAAAATAATAACTTTCGAAAATATTAAAACAACGAAAAGAATTATTTTTAAATTATAAAATATTAGTAGTTTTACGGGATCTGACAAGTTTTGGACTTGTTCCGACAAGCCCCCGAAATAATTTTACGATGTGTAGAGTAAGGTTCTATCGATCATATGGTAGCAGCTGGTGGGGTTAATATGTAAGGTTATGTCAATCATATGTTATATATTTCGAGGTTTATATTTCGAAAAATCATCAAGATGGCAGTAACTATTTGAAAATATATTTCGCAAATTATCAAGGTGGCAGTAACTATTCGAAAATATTTCGATAAATTATATAGATAGCTATGCTTATTCGAAAATATATTTCAATTATATGGTAACAGCTGATGTCGTTATTATGTAAGGTTATGTCGATTCTGTTATATATTTCGATGAATTATCACGATAGCAGTGCTTAATCGAAAATATATTTCGAAAAATTATCAAGATGGCTGTGGCATTTGAATATTTAGAAGAAATAAATGAATATGTTCGACAAGTTCCGACATGCACTCGACAAGTTCAAACATGTCCGAAAAAGATTCAAAATAATATATTTTAGGGATTAGGGATTAGGGATTAATTAGGGGATTAGGGATTATATGTTATATATTTCAAGGTATATATTTCGAAAAATTATTAAGATGACTGTGCTTATTCAAAAAAATATTTCAAAAAATTATCAAGATGGCTGTAGCATTTGAATATTTAGAAGAAATAAATGTATATGTTCAACAAGTTCCGACATGCACTCGACAAGTTCAAACATGTCCCAAAAAGGTTCAAAATAATATATTTTAGGGATTAATTAAGGATTAGAGATTAATTAGGGATTAGGGATTAATTAGGGGATTAGGGATTATATGTTATATATTTCAAGATATATATTTCGAAAAATTATTAAGATGACTGTGCTTATTCAAAATATTTCGAAAAATTATCAAGATGGCTGTGGCATTTGAATATTTAGAAGAAATAAATGTATATGTTCAACAAGTTCCGACATGCACTCGACAAGTTCAAAGATGTTCGAAAAAGTTTCAAAATAATATATTTTAGGGATTCTGGATTAATTAGGGATTAGGGTCCAAAGTCCAATTTGACTCCCCAAATGTAGGCGCCAGAACCGGCATTTCTTCCCTACTGATGCCATATCCCAGCGTCGTGACCATCTCTCCACTGTGATCTCTCTTTCTTTGGCCCGAGGAATGCAGTCAACTCGGTTACAGGAGCGCTTCCTCTCTTCAGAAAGCAGCTCGATTGGTGGCATTCTAGCCACTACACATGCAGCTTCATAGGAAACTGTTCGAAAAGCACTTGCCACTCTTAACAAGCCTCTCCGATATACTGCGATCATCTCTCTCTTGTACATTCCAATGTGTGTTTGTGTGTGTGTGTGTGTGTGGGTGTGTGTGAACAAACTAGCTCAAAAATTTAAAGTGCGAACCTGAAATTGGGTATTTAGAGTATGTATATGCCCGCGATGTGACAGCAAAAATTTCATCAAAATTGCTCAAAGGGAGGAGGTACATTATTTTTTTTTTTTTTTTTTTTTTTTTTTTTTTTTTTTTTTTTTTTTTTTTTTTTGGGACTTTAAGGCTTCCACTGAAGCCCTATACTGCCCATAGGTACATTATTTAATTACTTTTGTATCATTTTCACGTGTCTTCTTTTATTTACTCGAAAAGGGTTTTAACGATTTTGATAAAACTGGGTATTTGATCTATTAATATGCCCGAGATATGACTGTAAAAAGTTTCATCAAAATTGATTAACCGCAGGGGGCACTTTACTTAATAATTTTTGTATCCTTTTCACGTATTTTTTTTTTTATTTACTCAAAAACGGCTTCAATGATTGTGATCAAACTGGGTATTTTATGTATGTATATGCCAAAGATGTGACAGCCAACATTTCATCAAAATTGGTCTAACGGAGCGGGCTCTTTATTTCTTAATTTTTTTCCAATTTTTACCTTTTTTTCGATGACCTCAAAAATGGCTTTAACGATTTTTTTCAAATTCGTCATGTTTAATAAAAATTAGGTTTTCCTCAATATCAGGTAAGCTTTATCATTATTAAAATTTCTGATGGGGCTTTTTTTTGGGGGGGGGGGGGGCTTTTTTGTTTGTTAGTTTCCTAAAAAGTACCTTTGTTTTTGTTTATATGGAGAAATGAACTGTCTCTCGTTACGCCTAAAAATAAGAAATGGCTAAGTATGAGATATGATAAAAATAAAGAAAACATAAAGAGGAGAAAAAATAAAAATATTCAGTAACTTATAAAACTCGTTGAGCCCAGGCATGCGGAGTACGCCTTAAATGACAGACCATTGTTCATAATTAGAGCCGTTCTGTTCATTTGAGAAGTGGCAATTAACAAAACGCATTAATTTCTAATCGAAGTAAGTTGGTAAGTGAGAGTTGTGAGTAGTAGAAACGACGGATTGTGCAATTGTGAACTAGGTCACGCCGTCTGGCAGGGCGAGGGGGGTGTATAACTAGGTTGAGGGGGGACGGTTGATTGCACAATCCGGCAACGTCGCATGGAATGTGTGAGATGTGGCAACATCACTTTGTTTACATCGTGCTGTAGCAGAGCAATATGTAAACAAAGAGCAATTGAGGGTCATTGACCGACCTTGTGAGGGCGAGGGGGGTGTTGTTCTAGGGAGAGGGGGGTTTGTTTGTCGCTTCGTTTACATCGTTCTGTAGCAGAGCAATATCTGACCTTGAGGAGTCAAGGATAGAGTGGATCGCCAACCCTTCAGCTCGATTCACCTTCGACATGTTTTAGCAGAAATGAAACGGCAAAGCTTTGTAAAGACGTTAAGAACATCAACAACTCATTGAAATTGATAACCAAAATGACTGAAATATATAAAAAACATGAAGAAGGTCAACTGACTGAACCTGTGGAACCAACGTCAATGGACATTAATATTAATACTGAGACTTTTTACCATTTATTAAATGAACTCAAGAAAAGACACTTATGAGTTGTAATTTATGTAATAAATAATATTTCTTTTTATACTTTTTTTATTTCTTGAACCTTTCCCTAAGTAAAAATGAGAATAAAGGTAAATAAATAAAAAAAATATTTAATTTATATGGTTTATTTGAAATAATATATGGAATAAATTACAGATATAATAGTACAATTAATAATTAATATATTCATTGAGGTAAGAAAGTCTTCGCTTCTGGATAAATTCCTCGTCCTCTTGCCACTCCTCAGGTAAATTTTCCCAGATGTAGTCTAATGTATAGTCAAAAAGGTACAAAAGTAATGATCGAGGTAAAGCTCTCAATTCTTCTGTAGTTTAAGTTTCGATTCCTTCGTCTCCCAAACGACGTATTGCTGACTCCACTTTATCCATCATACTGATAAGTTACTTCCTAGGAGGAGTATAAATACTTCTCCAGGAACCACAAACACTGTGGACTATTTTTTTTATGGTATCTGAGAGGGTTGTCTAATGATGTGCTGTCGAATATCAGTCCACAGTATACACGTTCAACTCTATCCTTGACTCCTCAAGGTCACATATTGCTCTGCTACAGCACGATGTAAAAAAAGCGACAAACAACCCCCCCCCCTCGCCCTAGAACAACACCCCCCTTGCCCTCACAAGGTCGGTCAATGACCCTCAAGGTCACATATTGCTCTGCTACAGCACGATGTAAACAAAGCGATGTTGCCTCATCTCACACATTCCATGCGACGTTGCCGGATTGTGCAATCAACCGTCCCCCCTCACCCTAGTTATACACCCCCCTCGCCCTGCCAGACGGCGTGACCTAGTTCACAATTGCACAATCCGTCGTTTCTACTACTCACAATTTTCACTTACCAACTTACTTAGATTAGAAATTAATGTGTTTTGTTAATTGCCACTTCTCAAATGAACTGAACGGCTCTAATTATGAACAATGGCCTGTCATTAAAGGCGTACTAGAACTATTAACAGGCGTAACGAACCAAACAATAACGCATTAAGAAAATCCTATCCCAGAAGAGTATTTTCCTCCCTCTCAGAATTGAACATAAGAATCCCGGAAATATTACCCAAAACCATATCAACCAAGGAGCCTTGGACCATACCACAGCCAAAAATTGATTTATCTTTAGCGAAACATATAAAAAATCACACTCCACCCATAGTATTTAAAAAATAATTTCAAAAAATTAAAAATGAGCTCACTGATTCCACACATGTTTACACTGACGGCTCGAAGAATGAAAACGGAGTAGGAGCTGCCTTTACCTATGACCATCAAACGCATTCCTTCTCGCTTAATTCAGATTGCAGTATATTCACAGCAGAACTTTTATCAATCTATAAGGCACTATCAATAATCATACCAGATAATAATAAAATCGTGATATTTTCCGATTCCCTATCCGCTCTAATAGCTCTAAGTAACCTATATTCTACACACCCACTCGTACAGCACATCTTCGAGAAGATTGACAGCCTAAAGAGGATGAACATCAGCACAGTTTTCTGCTGGATACCGGGTCATACCGGTATTGAAGGTAATGAGGAGGCTGACAGAGAAGCTAAGAAAGGGATCACAGAAGGCATCCACTATGCGAAAGTCCCCGCATTGGATTTAAGCCTCAAACTAAAGCACGCTGTTTGGACATCGTGGGAATCATTATAGGATTCTCAAACCGATAACAAGTTAAGGGTACTAAAAAGAAGCGTTCAGCCATGGAGCACCTCATTTTCTGGAAACAGAAAGGAAGAAGTGGCCCTAACCCGACTGCGGATAGGACATGCAAGATTCAACCACGAATATTTAATGAAAGGAAAGACCCCCTCCATATGTGAAGCTTGTGGAGTAAGAAACACTGTAAATCATGTTTTAGATGAATGCTTAATTTACGAAAAACAAAGAGAGGAACATGGGCTGCCGCAACAAATGTGTGAACTTCTGGGAAACGATCCTTCTACCATATCAAATTTACTTCAATTTTTAAGGGCCACAAAACTGATTAATCTTATTTAAAAATACTATACAAATATTTATATCTTCTTAAATTAATGACCATAATATTGTCTGAAAAATAAAATAATTTATTATAAGTCAATAATAATCTCATAATAATAACTCTACCTAAATCGTTCTAGTATTATCCTATCCACCTTCCAATATTAATCTAAATTGTATCTATCTATCCAGTATTAATTTAAATTGTCAAAAAACTAGTATTAATTTAAATTTTTAACCAGTACCAATCTAAATTGTTAACCAGTACTAATCTAAATTGTTAACCAGTATTAATCTAAATTGTCAAAGAACTACCGAGGGAGTTGGACGATAATGACCTTAATGGTCGACTTGTCCTTAAACAAAAAAAAAAAAAAAAAAAAAAAGGCGTACTCCGCATGTCTGGGCTCAGCGAGTTTTATAAGTTGATTGAATATTTTTATTTTTTTCTCCTCTTTATGTTTTCTTTATTTTTATCATATCTCATACTTAGCCATTTCTTATTTTTAGGCGTAACGAGAGACAGTTCATTTCTCCATAAAAACAAAAACAAAGGTACTTTTTAGGAAACAAACAAACAAAAAAGCCCCCCCCCCCCCAAAAAAAAAGCCCTATCAGAACATTTTAATAATGATAAAGCTTACCTGATATTGAGGAAAACCTAATTTTTATTTAACATGACGAATTTGAAAAAAATCGTTAATACCATTTTTGAGATCATCGAAAAAAAGGTAAAAATTGGAAAAAAAAATATGAAATAAAGAGCCCGCTCCGTTAGACCAATTTTGATGAAATGTTGGCTATCACATCTTGGGCATATACATACATCAAATACCCAGTTTGATCAAAATCGTTAAAGCCTTTTTTGAGTAAATAAAATAAACACGTGAAAATGATACAAAAATTATTAAGTAAAGTGCCCCCTGCGGTTAATCAATTTTGATGAAACTTTTTACAGTCATATCTCGGGCATATTAATAGATCAAATACTCAGTTTAATCAAAATCGTTAGAGCCGTTTTTGGGAAAATCGAAAAAACCTTAAAAGTAATTAAAAAAAAAACAAACACACACACAGACCATTTCGCGGGACTTGGTTATTTCGACTCAGGGGACCCCAAAACGTGTATTATTATTACTTTCACTTACCTATATATTTCATATATAGGTAAGTGAAAGTAATAATAATTATAAATTAATCTTGATTTTTCTAAAGATTCGAGTAACAGTACGCGATTCGCGATATGAAAATAAGGTGTTCTTTAATATCAGGTAAGCTTTATCGTTATTAAAATGTTCTTAGGGGGCTTAAATGGGAAAGGGACCTTTTTTGTTTTCCTGTAAAGTACCCTTGTTTTTGTTTATATCATTGACAGTTAAATTAACTGTCACTCATTACGCCTAAAAATAAGAAATGGCTAAATATGAAATGGGAAAAAATCAAGTAAACATATAGAGGAGAAAAAAGAAAAATATTCCGTCAACTCATAAAATACTTTGAGCACTATCATACTATATAGCTAAGAACACATATAAACTTGGCCTATTGCAGGGAGAAGTATTATCGCCATACTTATTCAGCCTCTACATAAGTGATTTAGAGAGATTTTTCAGAAACAAAAATGTCGGAGGAGTAAGGGTTGATAGTTCCTGTGACATACTGTTACTGTTATATGCCGACGACCTAATAATTCTTGCAGACAGCTACACCGATGCAAAAATGAAATTAAAAATTTTAAACGAGTACTGCAAGGAAAAAAAATAAGAGGTCAACACGCAAAAAACGAAATTAGTACACTTTCACAAATGAGGTTGTAAAAAGTTTGGGAAATTATTTTATGGGGACTCAGAAATAGAAATAGTTCCTGAATATATTTATCTAGGGGTACCATTATCCAATTCAGGTTTATTTCATAAGGCCTCTAAATATTTTGAATCAAAAACTAGAGCAGCGATAGGTTCGGTTATCTCAATCTGCGCAAAATCTAAATTGCAATCTTGGGATAGCAAAATAAAAATTAATAATGCAATTGCAATGAGCGTACTACATTACAATGTACAATTATGGGGGTTAAGATATACTGATTATCTAGAAAGGGTAAATTTAAATTTTTTCAAACGTTTATTCTCCTTAAACAAAAACATGCCCTTTTGGTTAATGCGATTAGAATTCAGTATCCCTCACTGCTCGGTGGCAATTTTGAAATTGGCTCTCAATTGGGTCCTAAAAATTTTAAAAATGAGTAACCAAAGACTTCCTAAAATTTGCTTTAAAGAATTGAGGAAAATACATATAAAGGGCAAATCGGAACTAAAGTTTAATTGGGTGAGTCAGCTGTGCTCTTTGTTATCTTTAGTAAATAAACAAGGTATTCTGGAGTTAGAGGACGCAGGCGAATTCCTGTTAGAGATGAATGAAACGTTAAGCCTATTTAAAAGTTATACGGAAGAGCGCGATAAACAAAGATTGACTAGCCCTACAAGGTACAGTCCGCTATACCCCGATATGTACATAGACAGGGATCAGGCCCAGCCGTATCTTGCTCTAGATGCCCCCTTCCCTATGACCAAAACACTAGCACAATTAAGACTATCCGGTAATTACATTATAAAATTGACGTTTAATAATATTTATTACTAGCTGTATATCCCGGTTTCACCCGGGGAATTTCATTTTTCTAATAAACGTGAACAAATTTAAAGTGAAATCATAACGATTTTTATAACAATAAAGAATATACCCAGAGACTGGCTGAAGTTATGAAATTTTAATATGGACAGGTGTTCGCACCTAGTAAGAAAGATCCACTGAGCGAAATTTGGGAATTTAGGACAAACGATATGGAGTTTTATTAAGAAAAAACAAACTAACAGAAATTCATCTTTGAGCTGTATAACCCGGTTTGATCGGGGAATTTCATTTTTCTAATGAAACGGTTGATTTCGTAAAAAACCATTGTAAAGTGAGTTCATTACGATTTCTATAACAATAAAGACTATCAGCTGAAGATCGGCTGAAGTTATGCAATTTTAATATGGACAGGTGTTCGCACCTGGTATGAAAGAACTACTGGCGAAATTTGGAGAATTTAGGATAAACGGTATGGATTTCTATAAAAAACAAACAAACAAACAGAAATATTGGCCTGCAGTTTCAGCTTCTCGCAAATCGGCTTGCCTAAGCCTTTGTGGCGCAAAGAGGGCCTCGTATTCCTGGGCAGACTCAGTTTCCCGCGATTCTGCCTGTCTAAGCCTCTGTTGTTCAATCCTAATTTGATGTTCGTCGAGAGTTTCAGCTGCTCGTATTTGACGTTGTTTTTAGCTTTTGAGCTCACTACTTCTATTGAAGCTCGCTTCTTAGGAGGCATTTATAAAAAATAAATTCACCATACATGTAAATAAACGTATTGTAATTTAAAAAAAACAAAAAAAAACATATGGTTTAAAAATCCCAGAACTCGACGCCTACCAAGGGACGGTCTTACCGGGCCTTGTTGGCCTCTTCAAAATGTATAAAATGATATTTTAGGCTGTTTTTCGACTCAAACGGTCGATTTCGTAAAAAAAACCCATTGTAAAGCGAGATCATGACGATTTTTTTAACAATAAAGAATATACCATGAGATTGGCTGAAGTTATGCAATTTTAATATGGACAGGTGTTCGCACCTGGTATCAAAGAACCACTAAGCGAAATTTGGAGAATTTAGGACAAACGGTATGGATTTCTATAAAGAACAAACAAACAGAATTTCAACTTTATTTATAAGATTACTTCAAGCCGAAGGAAACCTGCACTATTTGCAACTTAAGAGAGCTAGAAGATGTTTTTCATATTTTGGTCCGGTGCCCGATTTACTCTGCTTTCCGCCATCACTATCTGCCCTACTCAATCGGTTTAAACAGGTCGAATTATGTCGAATTGCTCAAAATCGAGAACATTCAATCCCTCAAAAATCTCTTTTGTTACATTAGGCAATGTTGTAGACTGAAATCATTCATTGTTAATGAATAAACGCTAATTAAGATCGAACATCTATTTTTAATTTTATATGTTATTAATGTTATATTTATATTTGTTAATGTTATAAAAAATTAAATTGATTATAGATACTTTGATTTATATTTGGGAAAAGGGTTTTTGGGTCTATAATATTTATATAGTTATCTATTGTTTATATTAAGTCTAGATTTAATGCTTTTTTGTCAAGTATATATTTTAATAATGTATTTAATGTGTAATAATATTTTTAAATTGCTATGTGGAGATGAGCTTAAGTTGCCACATCTTGTTATGTTCTATATTATCTCTTAAATATTATTGTTGTTCAATATTGTTGTTAGCTCTAATACGTCTTGCTTGGCCAACTCTATTTGTATGGGGTATTCCCCAAAAACAAATAAAGGAAATATCTATCTATCTATCTATCACATATAAACTTCATCTTAGGAGTTCTATGCATTAATACTACTTATAGGGAGTATAGAAATTTGAGTAAAAGAAGAGTAAACAAATGGATCTGAAGAGCACAGAAATCTGAAGAGTTCTTTGCATTAACTTTACTTTACGATTTAAAAAAAAAAATAATAATAATAAATCAATCATGATTTTCTCAAAGATTCGAGGGACGCTACGCTGTTGGCGGAGTTCTGGTGAAACTAATAATCATACTATATAGCTAAGAACACATATAAACTTCATCTGAAGAGTTCTATGCATTAAGAGTACTTATAATTTTCAAGAAAAATAATTGTTATAAATCAATCTAGAGTTACTTAAAGATTTGAGGGAAGCTGAGCCAATCAATGAGTATTGGCGAATCTAAAACTAAACCTATATAGCCAAGATCACATATAAAAAACACATGAAGAGTTCTATGCATTAACATTACTTAACGAATTAAAAAAAATAATTATTAATTATAAATCAATCTTGATTTACTCAAAGATACGAGGGATGCTACACTATTCGCGGGGTTCTGGTGGAACTAATATTCATACTATATACCTAAGAACACATATTAACATCATCTGAAGAGTTCTACGCCTATACATTACGTTAAGTTTTTTAGGAAAAATAATAATTATAAATCAATGTTTAGGCAAGATAGGTTTTAGTAATAAAAACCTTTCGCTTCCCTGATGAAGAAAGTATGGCCGGTGCTTAATGCTCCTAGTTTTGTTGGTTAATGTAATAAAAAAGGTATAAATAATAAAAGGAATAACATAAAAGATATTTTACAAAAAGTTTAATTTGGAAATTAAGAAAATATTAGCATAATTAATAAGATGAACAAAATAATATGAATGAAAGGAAATGAAGAAAATTCTCTGATATTTAAAGGTTAAGCAATGATTTATTAAATAAAAATAATTTATTAAATAAGAATGAAACTTAAATGATTGAATGAAAATGAAATACAACTTATAAACTATTATAGAGAAAAATATGCCTTAATCGAATGACCATTAATGAACTATAGAGTAAAGTAATAAACAAACGATTAATAACTATAATACATAGATAGATCGATATAATAACTGAATTCAGCAATGCGATTTAATGTTAAAAGGTAAAGTCCAATGTTTAGAGGATGTTTCTTGTTTTTCCCCTCCCCTTCCTCGCCTTGTAGGGTATTCGGGGTTTTCCGGGCCAGGGGAGAGGGTGGGGGATTGATGCCGAGTATTAATTAAGTTTTCCCCTTGCTCCGGCTTTTGAACTTACTATCTTCTTGTTTCCAAACAGACGTTGCCATGGGCAACGCGTATTTTCTAACGCGTTTGCCCACTCGGCCATCCCGCCATCCACTGAATTTACAACTTATTAATTATTCAATTTAGAATTAATTTAAAAATGCTGAACTAAAAATTAAACTAAAGGATTATATAAAATAAAAAAATGGGTTCCCTGAACAATCAACCTTGATTTTCTCAAAGATTCGAGGCGGAGTACTCGATTCGCGGAGTTCTGGTTAAACTAATAACTATAATAAATAGCTAAGAGCTCATATAAAATGTATCTGTAGAGTTCTATGCATTTTCTCAATGATTCGAGAGACCCTACGTGATTCGGTGTGGTCTAATGTAACTAATACTCTTACGTTATAGATAAGAACACATGTAAGAAATATCTGAAGAGTTCTATGCATTTATATTACTGTGGTATCTGCAATCGAAAGTAAATATCGATTGATATAAAATGTAAATGTTTTAGATGACACATGATAATGCATTGTTGTTATTATTACAAGTTGAGTTTTGATGTACTTGTGGTTAATAAAAAATACGTTCCTAGTTTCCTTTTGTCTAAAATACAACACTGGCGACGATGACGAAAAAACCTACGCGAGCGGTGGAGGAGGTGAACCCTCAAGTGGTATTGGAGAGAGCGGAAAGGCCTCCTATCAGAGATGTGTTCAGATGTGAGAAGTTTCATCCGGACAAAGGAGATATTGAGGTATGGTACCATCAGTTTCAAGCTAGTATTAGGCTGTCGGGGATCGATGATGAGGAAACAAAAAGGCTTCATTTTATTGAAAGTCTGGACATAGCTGTTTTAGGAGTTTTGATAAATTTGGTAAAACCTAGCACAATTTATGATTATTCGGCCGCAAATCTATATACCATTTTGGTGAAAAATTACAAAGTAAAAAAGATAGTAATTTCGGAAAGGGTAAAATTCTTTTCTACAAAACAAGGGTACAAATCTGTAAAGGAATATGCCAATGAGCTCCGTGAAATGTCATCTGCTTGTGATTTCCCAGCAGATTTTTTTCAACAAGCACTCATTACTTCTTTCATTATGGGACTTGTTGAGGAAAATATTAAGGCGAATTTACTTCAGAAAGATCATGAGTCTTTTAATGAAGTTGTCGAATTGGCAACTATGTTATATTCGGTTAAAGAAGCTTCCAGTTCACGAAGTGAACAACCCATTAAAATCAATGCAACTAGTCTAGGTCCATGTTTTGCTTGTGGAGGACCCCATATCAAAATTCATTGCAGATTTAAAGATGCAGTTTGTTTTCGCTGCAATCAGAAGGGCCATACGAGCAAGGTGTGTCAGAACAGACATCCTAAGGGCAATAAGAGTGAGAAACCAGGACCAAGAGGGTCCAAAGAGGTTGTTTCGTCCGTTTTCGATATTTTTAATGTTTTAAATACATGTGGTAGTACACCTGGTCCGATGATAAGAATTACTGTAAAAATTAATGGCCACCGTATTGAGACCTTATTCGATACAGGTAGCTCCGTGTCGATTTTGACTAAAGAATCATGGGAAAAATTAGGTAGTTTTCCGCTGCGAAGGTCTCGAAAGTCTTTATTATCATTTACCGGTCATCCAGTAAAGCTCCTGGGAGATCAGCGGGTTACAGTTGAATTTCGGAACTTAAGAAAACTATTACCAGTATATGTTGCTGATGGGGTAAATGATAATATTTTGGGGCGCGACTGGATTGGCCAGCTTAGGTTAGATGAAGTTTCTATAAAAGAAATGTTGTCAGATGCAGGTGTTGGCAAGGTTGATGAGGTCTCGTCAAACGTGGCTAGTTCTAGGCTCGAAAGGCTATTGAAAAATTTCTCGCATTTGTTCAATGATTCCAGCGAATCAAGATGTGCCACTTTTACTGCGCACTTGTATCTTAAGGAAGGTGCGATACCTGTTTTTAGAAAAGCACGCCCTGTACCCTTGGCGTTAAGAGGCCAGGTGAAAGATGAGTTGGATAGACTCGTAAATAGTGGGATTTTAGAGCCAGTGGATAGGTCTGAGTGGGCTGCTCCGTGCGTTGTTCTGAGAAAGCCCAACGGTAGGTTACGGATTTGCGCTGATTTCTCAACGGGATTGAATAAGGCTTTAGAAATACAGACATTCCCATTACCCACCCAGGAGGAATTATTCACAACTATTTCCGGAGGCAGGAAATTCACTACGTTGGACCTCACAGATGCCTACTTGAGTGTTCCGGTTGATGAAGAATCCAAACAATTGCTAGTCATCAATACACCTTTCGGTCTGTATCGATATAATAGGCTTTGTTTTGGGATTGCTTCAGCTCCAGCCATTTTTCAACAAGAGATGTCTAAGATGTTGTCTGGGTTGCCTAAGGTTGGTTGTTTGTTAGACGATGTCATTGTTACTGGGGAGGACGATGAAGAACATTTGGAAATCTTGGAAGAGGTACTAAAAAGAATAGAGGCATATGGATTCCGTTTAAACAGAGAGAAATGTACATTCCTGCAAGATTCAGTTAAATATCTAGGGCTTACAGTTTCCAAAAATGGTATTGAAACTCGAAAAGAAAAGATTAGTCCCATCCTGGAAATGCCTAGACCTCGAAATATAAAAGAATTAGAGTCTTTTTTAGGAATGGTAACTTTCTATTCGAAATTCATTCCCATGTTTTCATCTCTTTGCAGTCCGTTGAACAACTTAAAAAAGAAAGGAGTACAGTGGGACTGGAATGAAGACTGTGAAAAGGCTTTTGTGGCGATCAAGGAAGCCTTGGTGTCTACTCCTGTACTCGTGCCTTATGATCCAAAATTACCCATAGTTATTGCTGCTGACGCATCATCGACAGGATTGGGGGCTGCGATTTTCCACCGCTTCAAGGATGGCTCAGACAAGCCCATTGCTTATGCTTCAAAGTCGTTAACTTCAGCGGAAAAAAATTACTCACAAATTGAAAGGGAGGCGTTGGCAATTATTTTCGCTATAAAAAAATTTCGTTTGTATTGTTGGGGAAAAGAATTTTTGCTACAAACCGATCATCGGCCACTTTTAACAATTTTCGGAAATCAGAAAGGTATACCTATTACTACGAGTTGTCGCATACAACGATGGGCGTTATTTCTTACCAACTTTTCTTTCAAAATTGAGTATGTTCCTACAAAAGCATTTGGGAAGGTCGATGGTCTAAGTAGACTTCCCACAACCACCGACAACTCGTTTGATAAAGCTGATGAAGGATATCAGACTGTAGTTGGGTTAATTTACGATGAAATATTGACCTCGGGCCCTGTAACTTATGTGGAAGTTGCGAAGGAAACTGCAGAGGATAGTGTTCTTAGTTCAGTTCTAGCTTACATCGATCAAGGTTGGCCCGAGCATTCACCGAGTCCGGAGTTAAAACCATTCCACACGAAGAGACAGGCGTTAACAAACTATAAAGGTTGTATATTGTGGGGAATCCGTATAGTTATTCCATCAAAATTAAGAGATTTTGTATTAAAAAATCTTCATGAGACACACATGGGAGTCGTAAAGATGAAGGCTCTAGCGCGCGAAAAGGTCTGGTGGCCTGGGATAGATCAAGATATTGAAATGTCCGCAATGTCATGTTCCAGTTGCGTAACATATGCTTCTAGGGAACCTCAAAAGATGTTTCTTAGGTCATGGCCAAAGGATAAGGAACCATGGCAACGCATTCATATAGACTTTGCCGGACCATTCATGGGCCACTCGTTCCTGGTAGTGGTTGATGCTTATTCCCGGTGGACTGAAATATTTAGACTAAGTACGATGTCAGCAGCGAACACGATTTATCATTTAAAGTGGTTAATCTGTCGTTATGGAATCCCGGAAACAATCATAACAGATAACGGTACAGCATTTTCGTCGGGGGAATTCAGTCAATTTTGTTCAAAATTTTGTATCAAACACATCACCACACCAGCTTACCACCCGTCTTCGAACGGTCAGGTGGAAAAATATGTGGAGACACTAAAAAAAACTCTGAAGAAGATGGCCACTTCAAGTCGAGGGGCAGAAATCGACAAGGCATTAAACAATTTTTTGTTCACATATCGGATAACCCCTCATTGTTCTACTGGTATATCTCCTGGAGAACTTTTTCTTGGAAGAAAAGTACGGTGTCAGTTGGACGTACTAATGCCCCGAGAAGAACCTACTAGAAATGATGGTGATTTAAAACCAAAAAAATTAAAGGACTTCAAACCAGAAGAAGAGGTCTACATGGAGGTGTGGAAAGGTGGACGGAGAAGATGGACCCCAGCGGTGGTATGTAGAAAGCTGGGACGGAACACCTGGTTAGTAGAGGAGGAGTCTTTGGACGGCGACAGGAGGCGACGGATGAAAAAACACGCAGACCAATTACGCAGGCGTAAAGGGGGGAAGAATTAGCTAAGTGAGGAGGTGTGTGGTATCTGCAATCGAAAGTAAATATCGATTGATATAAAATGTAAATGTTTTAGATGACACATGATAATGCATTGTTGTTATTATTACAAGTTGAGTTTTGATGTACTTGTGGTTAATAAAAAATACGTTCCTAGTTTCCTTTTGTCTAAAATACAACAATTACTTTACTTTAAAAAAAAAAAAACAATAATTATAAATCAATCTTGATTATCTCAAAGATTTGAGGGGAGGATGGCTGAGTATTGGTGAATCTAAAACTAAAACTATATAGCCAACAATACATATAAACAACACCTGAAGAGTTCTATGCATTAACATTACTTAACGATTGAAAAAAAATAATAATTATTATAAATTAATCATGATTTTCTCATAGATTCGTGGGACGATACGCGATTAGCGGAGTTCTAGTGAAACTAATACTCACACATATAAACAATATCTACAAAGTTCTATGTATTTACATTACTATACGATTTAAAATGGCACCTAGAATGTAACTAAATAAATAAATTAAAAAAAATATATTAATCAATCTTAGGAGAACATGAATTATTTTGTCGTAACCATAAACCAATTCAATCTGATTTTCCGAAAGAAGATAAAATTGAATTTAAACATGTGGAATATACACAACCCATTCCAATTGTAGTTTATGCGGATATAGAATCTCTTTTAATACCAATTTCAGGGGCTTGTCTGAATCCGTCAAAACCTTGGAACAAAGCTATACACGAGCATCGAGCCTTTTCTGTTTCACTCCTGGTCAAGTCTAATATGTTTTATTTGAAACCATTGGGTAATACAGGGGAAAACTGTATGCACGTTTTTTTTAAAAAAAAAAACTTTGTTTGTTGTCAACGATTCAAATTTAAACGAGTCAACGATTTGTTGACTCGTTTAAATTTCTTTCATCAAGTTTGGATACATTAGTAAACAATTTAAAAAATCAATCAAAATCAATTAGTGAAATATTTCCAAATATGGCTAGAATTATTAATGATGAAAACAAAGTTAAATTGCTGACAAGGAAAGGTGTATTTCCATATAATTATTTTAGTTTGTTTCAATGCCTAAATGAAACAAAACTACCATCTAAAAATTCATTTTTTAATGATTTAACAAAATGATCCATTAGCCATGTAGATTATGAATGGCAAAAAATGTATGGGAAACGTTTAAAATCCAAACATTAAAAGATTATGCAGATTCATATGTAAAAATAGATGCAATTCTGTTGTGCGAAGTTTTCGAAACCTTCCGACTTCTCTGCCAACAAATTTATCAACTTGACCCCGCATGGTTTTTTACTTTACCGCAGTTGTCTTGGAACGTAATGTTAATATACAAAAATAAAATTAGACGTAATTGATATAGTACAGTTTTTTGAAAATAGGATAAGGGAAGGTATTTGCCAAGTCTTTTCCCGGCTAAAGCTAACAATAAATATTTAAATGAGTATGATTCCACAAAATCCAGTAATTATTTATTATATGTAGACGTTAACAATCTTTATGGTTACGCCATGAACCTTCCCCTACAATCTGCCTAATTTGAATAGACTGATGAAAAATTAAATGTATCAGATCTAGAAAACGATTCAGAAACCGGTTAACAATCTTTATGGTTACGCCATGAATCTCCCCTACCATATGCCGAATTTGAATGAACTGATGAAAAATTAAATGTATTACATCTAGAAAACGATTCAGAAACCGGTTATGTGCTAGATGTTGACATTGAATACCCTATAAAAATGCATGATAAACATTTTCAACTACCTTTGTTACCTGAAAAAATAATCCACCTAATACTAAAACTGTTAAATTATTTAAATCTTTGCTACCCAAAACACGTTATATAGTACATTATGTGAATTTAAAACAAGCTTTACAACTGGGGGTAAAAATAACAAACATTCACAGGGCATTAAAGTTTAACCAAAGAATTGGTTGGCACCTTATATAGAAATTAATTCAAAGATGAGAGCAAAAAAATACATTCGAGTCTGATTTTTACAAAATAATGAATAATAGTTGCTTCGGCAAATTTATAGAAAACGTGCGTAACAGAATTGATTTAAAAATAGTAACAAATGAAAAATCATTATATTAACCAAATTTTCAAGGCAGGATTATATTTGCAGATAGTGTTTGTTGTTTGTTTGTTTAACGTCCATTTTTATGCTCGCAGATAATGTTACAGCGGTTCAGTTGGCAAAAGAAAGCATTATTTTTGATAAACCTTAGTATGTAAGATTCTAAGTGTTAGAATCTTTCCTTGGCTCTTGAATACTTATCATTTTCATCGGATTTTACCAAGTCCCAAATATTTTCCACCTTTTTTAAATCTAATTGAGCTACTAAGTAATTAAATTTTGTTTCTTCCCGGGTTACATTTGAGAGCTCGAACTGGGCCTCGGCTTGACAAAACCATATTTCGGGTCTTTCCACCCAGAAAGGAGGTAATTTTATAGCTACCCTGTCCACATGTAAATTATTTTGTTCTCCTCACCTTTATCGCCATCATCACCCTTCTTTCTTGCGTTCTGAGGCATCGTGAAGATAGGGGTCACCTATTGTTATTGTTTATTGTGAAAAGAAACAGCTTGTATTTAATAAATAACACTAAACTCGGAAAATAAAAATGCTTTTATTCACACTCTTTATCACACACTATCTAACTACTTATAACCTTCTCATTGCTGACTATATTGCATTGGAATCGATATGTCTTAACACATAGAACCATCCATATTTTTAACATATAGTCTAATATTTTTAGTTCCCTACATTCTCATTTTTACTTTGGGAAGGATTCAAGAAATAAAAAAGTATATACAGAAACATTAGTTATTGCATAAATTACAACTCATGAGGGTATTTTCTTTAGTCCATTTAATGAATTATAAAGAGTCACAGTATTAATAATAAGGTCCATTGAACTAGGTTCCACAGGTTCAGTCAGTTCACCTTCTTCATGTTTCTTATATAGTTCAGCCATTTTGGTTATCAATACCAATGAGTTGTTGATGTTCTTAACGTCTTTACAAAGCTTTGCCGTTTCATTTCTGCTGAAACATGTCGAAGGTGAATCGAGCTGAAGTGTTGGCGAAGTCTGATTAAACATTGCGAAAGAAATAACAACCTGTTCTATTTTCATAACTCTGTTCCTTCCTCTCTTGGAAAGTGTACAATTCACATTTTCACACCTTACTCTGTCTTCAACCTCCACTTTCTTGGGCCTGTTTTGCAAAAGATATATATCCTTGTAACATCCTTGGAATCTGATCGGCGACGAATTTCCATTCTTCCGTATTCATATATCCAGTAGTTTTCTTGTGATGACCGTGACAGTGGGTACAAAATCGCAAAGACCGACTTGCACTACTTTGCTAGTGGTGATGAAGTAGTCGGTCACCAGTTCCAATCGACGCGGCACAACCATCTTCCAAGGCTTATGTATGTGGTGAGGGGCAGTCGGGGGAGAAACCTCCCGCTTTTACTAAGCTTTTATACGATACAATGAATTCAATACCAGAACGACGATCCCTATGTTGTTGGCCTGGAAAGACATGAGAGGCAGCACACTCGGCCATTACTGTGACTGCTTGCTGCAGTTTTCCTGGTTACTTTTCTTGTTGCATTGGCAAGATTCATTGCATTTTTCTGGTTTGCATCTTTTTCCAAAACGGAAGTGTCCATAGCAATATTTCCCGTTAGAGTTAAATCGAGACCTCGATCTAGAACGAGACCTTGATCTTGAACGATGCCTTTTTATTTCTGTTTCTAGGGCTGCTATTCGATCACAAAGCTCTTTAATCATTGAGGAATCAGATGGTTGTGATATCGCATTAACTTGAGTAAATGTACTTGTCATTTCCCATATTCTATCTCCAATTTCAGATAATTTATCTAAATTCCCATCAAAAATTGAAAGTATTCCTCTAATTGGTGGTGGTAATTTATCTAACCAAAATGTTTTTAGCAAGTTTTCACTGATTTCCGTGCCAGCCAGGGCTTTCATTTTTAACAAAAGTTGACTGGGTTTAAGTGAACCTAATTCAATTTCACTCACTAATTTTTTTAATTGTTTTTCCTCACTTTCTTTAAATATTTTTAACAGTCTATTTTTCGCTAATGTGTATTTATTAGAGTGTGCCGATTAAACAATATCCCAAATATTTTCTACAACTTTGAGATCCAATTGTGATATCAAGTAATTAAATTTAGTGTTTTCCGCAGTTACATTAAAAAGTTGAAACTGGGCCTCAACCTGATAAAACCATATTTCTGGCTTATCCGTCCAAAACTGTGGAATTTTTACACTCACTCTATCTACAAAATGTGTAGTTGTAGGCACAGGAATATCTTGAGGTGATTTTGATATTGTTTCATCATCGGCCATTGTAATAATTATTATATAAAGACTTACGTGATTAATAACAAATCTTCTACAAACACACGTATCGGAGTCACCAATTTATACAATGTTAGTACAAATAATTAAATAAACTGGTCCTTGATTACTCTTCAACAGTTTTTATTACTACACTTTTACATAAACTAATAACACACATTAACACACTAACTAACTAGAGCAGTTTCTATACAATAGGGAGGTTACTTAATTGCCTCAGTATTGCCAATCAGTGTTGCTTACTCAGTGTAAGCATTTATATATAATCATATATATTTATCATATATTAATTATATATAACATCACATAAAATTTATCTGTAGAGTTCTATGCATTTACTCAGATACGAGAGACCCGACGTAATTAGGGGGGTGATTACATTACTTTACGATTAAAAAAAAAAACATAACTACAAATTAATCATGATTTTCACAAAGATTCGAGGGACAGTACGCATTTCGCGGAGTTCTGGAGAAGCAAAAACTCAAATATAGCTAAGAACACAAATAAACATCATCTGAAGAGTTCTTTGCCTTTGAATGAACTCATGTTAATTTGAATGAACTGATGAAAAATTAAATGTCAGCATCTAGCACATAACGGGTTTCTGAATCTTTTTCTAGACCTAATACATTTAATTTTTCATCAGTTCATTCAAATTCGGCATATGGTAGGGGAAGGTTCCTGGCGTAACCATAAAGATTGTTAACCGGTTTCTGAATCGTTTTTTAGATCTAATACATTTAATTTTTCACCAGTCCATTCAAATTAGGCAGATGGTAGGGGAAGGTTCATGGCGTAACTATAAAGATTGTTAACGTCTACATATAGCGTCTAGGAATAGCATTGCATCCCTCGAATCTTTAAGATAATCAAGATAGATTTATAATTTTTTTTTTATATTGTATAGTAATGCAAATGCATAGAACTCTGTAGATATTGTTCATATGTGTGAGTATTAGTTTCACTAATCGTCCCTCGAATCTTTGAGAAAATCATGATTATTTTATAATTATTAATTATTTTTTTAAATCGTAAAGTAATTTTTATGTATAGAAATCTTCCGATATTGTTTATATGATTTCTTGGCTATATAGTTGTTAAGATATGAGGTATTTTAGTATCTTAGCATAAAAAAATAAGGATCACTGTATAATACTTTATTTAGAAATAATAAATCAAAATATGTAAAGAAATGATAATGGACTTATAACAGTCTGGGCTGGATGTGTTTATGGGTTTTTCGCATTCGAGGCGGCCATGCACTCAAGTACCGCAGAGAATATAATATATAGCTAAGAATATCATATAAAATATATCTATAGTGTTCTATGCATTAACATTACTTAACAATGTTAAAAAAAAAAATAATTATAAATCAAACTTGAATTTCACAAAGAATCGAGGGACGCTGTGCTAATCGCTGAGTACTGGTGAAACTAATAATCATACTATATAGCTAAGAACACATATATACATTATTTGAAGAACACTAAGCATTAATGTTACTATACGATTTAAAAAAAAAAAAAAATCTGGTGCGTATGCGCAACACACAACTTTCACTTACCAACTTAGATTAGAAATTAATGCGTTTTGTTAATTGCCACTTCACAAATGAACAGAACGGCTCTAATAATGAACAATGGTCTGTCATTAAAGGCGTACTCCGCATGCCTGGGCTCAACGAGTTTTATAAGTAGACTGAATATTTTTATTTTTTTCTCCTCTTTATGTTTTCTTTATTTTTATCATATCTCATACTTAGATGTTTCTTATTTTTAGGCGTGACGAGAGACAGTTCATTTCTCCATATAAACAAAAACTAAGGTACTTTTTAGGAAACAAACAAACAAAAAAGCCCCCCCCCAAAAAAAAATCCCCATCAGAACATTTTAATAATGATAAAGCTTACCTGATATTAAGAAAAACCTAATTTTCATTTAACATGACGAATTTAAAAGAAATCGTTAAAGCCATTTTTGAGATCATCGAAAAAAAGGTAAAAGTTGGAAAAAAAATTAAGAAATAAAGAGCCCGCTCCGTTAGACCAATTTTGATGAAATGTTGGCTATCACATCTTTGGCATATACATACATCAAATACCCAGTTTGATCAAAATCGTTAAAGCCTTTTTTGAGTAAATAAAATAAACACGTGAAAATGATACAAAATTTATTAATTAAAGTCCTCCCTCCGGTTAATCAATTTTGATGTAATGTTGGCTATGGCATCTTTGGCATATACATACATCCAATACCCAGTTTTATCAAAATCGTTAAAACCCTTTTCGAGTAAATAAAAGAAGACACGTGAAAATGATACAAAATTGATTAAGTAAAGTCCCCCCTCCGGTTGATTAATTTTGATGAAATTTTTACAGTCATATCTCGGGCAAATTAATAGATCAAATACTCAGTTTAATCAAAATCGTTAAAGCCGTTTTTTGGAAAATCGAAAAAACCTTAAAAAGTAAATAAATAAAGTCCCCCCTCCCTTTGAGCAATTTTGATGAAATTTTTGCTGTCACATCGCGGGCATATACATACACTAAATACCCAATTTCAGGTTCGCACGCTTTATAGTTTTTGAGCTAGTTTGTTCACACACACACATTGGAATGATGCCATGCTAACCAAATCGTACAAGAGACCGATGATCGCAGTATATCGGAGAGGCTTGTTAAAAGTGGCAAGTGCTTTTCGGAAAGTTTCCTATGAAGCTACATGTGTAGGGGCTAGAATGCCGCCAATCGAGCTGCTTTCTGAAGAGAGGAAGCGCTCCTATAACCGAGTTGACTGCATTCCTCGGGCCGAAGAAAGAGAGATCACAGTGGAGAGATGGCAACGACGCTGGGATATGGCATCGAACGGAAGGTGGACCTACAGGCTAATCCCTCATATCCAACCCTGGGTGACCAGGAAACACGGTGATTTTGACAACTACCTACCCAGCTGCTTACGGGACATGGCTGTTTTCGAGCATATCATTATCGATTTAAGCTGGATAATACAGCTGAATGTCCAGTATGCCCATCAGCCGAAGAGACGGTGGAACATGCATTCTTCTGCTGTCCCCGCTTCCAGAAGGAGAGGGAGGAATTTCAAGAAGTTTGCGGATCAGAACCTACTGCCGATAATGTTGTTGCTCTGATGCTAATCAGCAATGAGAACTGGATGGCTGGACAACGCCTAGCGGACCAGACCATCAAGCAGCTTAGGAAAGAAGAGAAGGAAGGGCGAGCTAGGGCGTAGCCTAATAGAATGAGGTGGCACACAGCCAGTCCCCCTCCATGAAGTAATGCCTAACGGTGGTCCCGTGGAGGGTGGGAAACAGGTGTAAGGAGGTGGTTTTAGTGGGTAAAAATCCCACACACGGAAAGGTACGGGCCTATCCACGTCTTTTGAAGATTTCCACCTACCTTCGTAAAAAATACACTATCGCATATACATACACTAAATACCCAATTTCAGGTTCGCACGGTTAATAGTTTTTGAGCTGGTCTGTTCACACACACACACACACAGACACACAGACACACAGACACACACACACAGACCATTTCGCGGGACTTGGTTATTTCGACTCAGGGGACCCCAAAACGTGTATTTCCGTTGAAAACCAGAAGTCGAAATTTTTCACGATCGCAATACGTCCCCTCACTATATATTTCATATGTAGGTAAGTGAAAGTAATAATAATTATAAATTAATCTTGATTTTTCTAAAGATTTGAGTAACAGTACGCGATTCGCGGAGTTGGGGTGCCCAGAGTCGAAATAACCAAGTCCCACGAAATGGTCTGTGTGTGTCTCTTTCTGTGTGTGTGTGAACAGACTAGCTCAAAAACCATAAACCGTGCGAACCTGAAATTGGATATTTAGTGTATGTATATGCCCGAGATGTGACAGCAAAAATTTCATCAGAATTGGTCAAAGGGGGTACTTTATTTAATAACATTTTACGTTTTTTTCGAATTTCTCAAAAATGCCTTTAACGATTTTGATTAAACTTAGTATTTGATCTATTAATATGTCCGAGATATGACTGTAAAAAGTTTCATCAAAATTGATAAACCGCTGGGGGCACTTTACTTAATAAATTTTTTATCCTTTTCAAGTATTTTTTTTATTTACTCAAAAACTGCTTTAATGATTGTGATCAAACTGTGTATTTGATGTATGTATATGCCAAAGCTGTGACAACCTACATTTCATCAAAATCGATCAAACGGAGGAGCTTTATTATAAATATTTATACTTTATTTATAACACTTTATTTCTTAACTTTTTTTCCAATTTATAACATTCTTTCGATTATCTCAAAAACGGCTTTAATGATTTTAATCAAATACACCATGTTTAATGAAAATATGGTGTTCTTTAATATCAGGTAAGCTTTATCGTTATTAAAATGTTCTGAGGGGGCTTAAATGGGGAAGGGGCCTTTTTTGTTTTCCTGTAAAGTACCCTTGTTTTTGTTTATATCGAGAAATTAACTGTCACTCAGTACGCCTAAAAATAAGAAATGGCTAAATATGAAATGTGCAAAAAATCGAGTAAACATATAGAGGAGAAAAAAAGAAAAATATTCCGTCAACTCATAAAATACTTGAAGCACACGCATGCGATGGAATACACCTTTAATGACAGACCATTGTTCATAATTAAAGCCGTTCTGTTAATTTAATGGAAATTATTCGTTTCATGGTAAATGAAGTTTTCAATCTACATAGAGAATTATTGAATCAGACGACTTTGAGTATTATGCTCGAATTGCCGAATTACCACAAGTAAAAACATTTATTCAATAATAAAAAAAGTTGTGTTTTTTATAAAGCGATTAAAAACAAAAAAAAAGAAATAAATGTGGAAAAATGTGTCTTTGAGAAATGGCAATTAACAAAACATATCAATTTCTAATTTAAGTATGTTGGCAAGTGAAAGTTGTGTGCTGTACATTATTAAGAGATTTTAGTTTTCGTTTTTGTTTTGAATTTATTTATAATGTTCTGAATTATTTTTAAAAATGTCAAAAATATTTATTTTTTTTAAGTACATTTTTTCTCGATCTTGGAAACTTCAAATAAGCTTCAGAACGGTGGAATTCAAAAATTTGTACTAACAATTATTGGTGTTCCAAGAATATTCGTAAATATTTAAAATGTTTTCTACGTCTCCTATTCATTAAAGGAATTTAATATTTTTAAAAATGGGGTGGATTTATTTTTTCATTTTTGGCCCCTTAATATCCCAGAGGTGCGTTTTGAAAAATAGGCTTACCTAAGGGAAATGACAATAATTTCTAAATTTATCAATAATAAATTTTAGACATATATTAAAATAGAAATAAAAAGAAACCCCAAAAATTCATATACTTTTGGGACGAAATGAGTTAAAGGTTTAAACTTTTTATATATTTCAAAAGTTCGATTGCATGACCGTATTAAGGTCTTGTTCGGTTTAAAGAGTTATGCTTTTGTTGGGGCTTCATCCCCGCGATCTAATCCTGACCATTTATTAAAGTCCTCATGAATGAACTTTATTATGTCAAATATAATACTTATTATTATTTTTATATAACTTTGTTAATAGTAATTATTAACCAGGAGTAATAAATCTCCTAAGTTTTTCACATGTATTATGTAATGTGTTGATTTGTTAAAAATTGCTAAAATACTATATTGGTTCTAGAATTTTATTTGGGTTTATTTCAGAAAAGTTACGGATCCATCTCGAATTATAATTTTATTCATTTTAAATTTTTTTCTTCCTTAAGCCTATTTCGTAAAACCTCTGTTCCTAATTAATGATACACTCTAAGCGATTCAAAATATAATTGCATAAAAATGAAGATCTATTTTAAAACAATTTTTTATTTAACCCATTTCGTCCCAAAGTTAGAAATTATTTGAATATTTGGCGTTTCTTTCTATTTCCATGTTAATATAAGTCAAAGGTATATGATATGCACCAGATTATTTAAAAATATTATCATTATAAATCAATCTTGATTTTCTTCAAGATCCGAGGGACCCTACGCGATTAGGGGAGTTCTAGTGAAACAAAACTCAAACGTTATAGCTAAGAACACATATAATAAATAGCTAAGAAATATCAAGAGTTCTCTTGATTTACATTACATTACGTTTAAAAAAAAAAAATCATAATTATAAAATAATTTTGATAATATTCCTAATATTAATACTAATAATAAAGGAAAGTAATTTGGATCTTCGTCTCTACTACTGTTTATTATATTTTGTACATACCAAACGTTTCGACCTCCAGGGCCGTCTTCAGTGTTTCTTTAACTACTGCATCATCCTGAATAATAAATACTGAAGACGGCCCTGGAGGTCGAAACGTTTGTTATGTACAAAATATAATAAACAGTAGTAGAGACGAAGATCCAAATTACTTTCCTTTATAATTTCAAAGTCTCTAACCCCTATTTTAAATAAATTTGTAATTAATACTAAAATTCATAATATATAGCTAAGAACACATTTAAACATCATCTGAAGAGTTCTATGCCTATACATTACGTTAAATTTTTTAAGAAAAATAATAACTATAAATCAATCTAGATTTCCTCAAAGATTCGAGGGAGAGTACTCGATTCGCGGAGTTCTGGTAAAACTAATAAATATAATATATAGCTAAGAGCTTGGAGAAGCAAAAACTCTTACTATATAGATGAGAACACAAGTAAACATAATCTGAAGAGTTCTATGCCTATAAATTACTTTAACATTTAAAAAAAAATAATAATTATGAATTAATCTTGATTTTTACAAAGATTCGAGGAACAGTACGCGATTCGCGGAGTTCTGGTGAAACTAAAAATCATACTATATAGCTAAGAACACATATAAACTTCATCTGAGGAGTTCTATGCATTAATAGTACTTATAGTTTTTAAGAAAAATAATTGTTATAAATCAATCTAGAGTTACTTAAAGATTTGGGGGAGGCTGAGCCAATCGCTGAGTATTGGTGAATCTAAAACTAAACCTATATAGCCAAGAACACATATGAAGAACACATGAAGAGTTCTATGCATTAACATTACTTAACGAATTAAAAAAAGATAATAATAGTTATAAATCAATCTTGATTTACTCAAAGATTCGAGGGAGGCTACACTATTCGCGGGGTTCTGGTGGAACTAATATTCATACTATATACCTAAGAACACATATTAACATCATCTGAAGACTTCTACGCCTATACATTACGTTAAATTTTTTAGGAAAAATAATAATTATAAATCAATGTTTAGGCAAGATAGGTTTTAATAATAAAAACCTTTCGCTTCCCTGATGAAGAAAGTATGGCCGGTGCTTAATGCTCCTAGTTTTGTTGGTTATTGTAATAAAAAAGGTATAAATAATAAAAGAATAACATGAAAGATATTTTACATAAAGTATAATTTGGAAATTTAGAAAATATTAGCATAATTAATAAGATGAACAAGATAATATGAATGAAAGGAAATGAAGAAAATTCTCTGATATTTAAAGCTTAAACAATGATTTATTAAATACAAATAATTTATTAAATAAGAATGAAACTAAATACATAGATAGATATAATAACTGAATACAACACTGCGATTTAGTGTTAAAAGGTAAAGTCCAATGTTTAGAGGATGTTATTTAAATTTGAAGATTAAATACAATGTAATGTTCATACATTATTAAAAAAAATAATAATGGAATTATTTTACTTTAAATGTCCATCCCGCTGGGAACTTAATCTTCCTCTTCGCTCGGTCTTCTAAAATAATGTCTGCAAATGTGCACAATACACAACTGAACTGAACACCCTGGGTTGTACGAGAATGTCATAAGTGTTTTTAAAGAACGTTGAAGCTTGATTGTACTCTGCCGGCGAGAGTCAACAGCTGACTGACTTGGTGAAGCGTCTTTTGTTTGCCTCAGAGCGTCTCCCACCAATCAAAAACGCCCACGCACATAACACCAAACTAATGCTAATTAATTACTTAATATCGATTGGTATGATATTTAATGTTAAATTTGATTAATAAATTACGACAAAATATTAATTACTGAATTTACAACTTTTTTTCCCCCTCCCCTTCCTCACCTTGTAGGCTATTCGGGGTTTCCCGGGCCAGGGGAGAGGGTGGGGGATTGATGCCGAGTATTATTTAAGTTTTCCCCCCACCACCTAAAAATTCGAGTCTGATTTTTACAAAATAATGAATGATAGTTGCTTCGGCAAATTTATGGAAAACGTGCGTAACAGAATTGATTTAAAAATAGTAACAAATTTGAATGGGAGGCAGAAGGAAGAAGAAAAAGAGGAAGACCACGTATACAGTGGATAAATAAAGTAAAGGAAACTATGGCCGGTCATGGATTGAGGGAAGAGGAAACGAAAGACAGGAAGGTGTGGAAGATGAGACTGGAAGAAGAGTTCGGTTGAGGGAAACTTCAAACATGAAGAAATCCTTAATAAAATAAAAAAAAAAAACAAATGAAAAATCATTATATCGTCAAGTTAATAAACCAAATTTTCAAGGCAGGATTATATTTGCAGATAATGTTACAGCGGTTAAGGTGGAAAAAGAAAGCATTATTTTTGATAAGCCTTAGTATGTAAGATTCTAAGTGTTAGAATCTTTCCTTGGCTCTTGAATACTTATCATTTTCATCGGATTTTACCAAGTCCCAAATATTTTCCACCTTTTTTAAATCTAATTGAGCTACTAAGTAATGAAATTTTGTTTCTTCCCGGGTTACATTTGAGAGCTCGAACTGGGCCTCGGCTTGACAAAACCAGATTTCGGGTCTTTCCACCCAGAAAGGAGGTAATTTTATAGCTACCCTGTACACATGTAAATTGGGTTTGTTCTCCTCACCTTTATCGCCATCATCACCCTTTTTACTTGCGTTCTGAGGCATCGTGAAGATAGGGGTCACCTATTGTTATCGTTTATTGTGAAAAGAAACAGCTTGTATTTAATAAATAACACTAAACTCGGAAAATAAAAATGCTTTTATTCACACTCTTTATTACACACTCTCTAACCACTTATAACCTTCTCATTGCTGACTATATTGCATTGGAATCGATATGTCTTAACACATAGAACCATCCATATTTTTAACATATAGTCTAATATTTTTAGTTCCCTACATTCTCATTTTTACTTTGGGAAGGATTCAAGAAATAAAAAAGTATATACAGAAACATTATTTATTGCATAAATTACAACTCATGAGGGTATTTTCTTTAGTCCATTTAATGAATTATAAAGAGTCTCAGTATTAATAATAAGGTCCATTGAACTAGGTTCCACAGGTTCAGTCAGTTCACCTTCTTCATGTTTCTTATATAGTTCAGCCATTTTGGTTATCAATTCCAATGAGTTGTTGATGTTCTTAACGTCTTTACAAAGCTTTGCCGTTTCATTTCTCCTGAAACATGTCGAAGGTGAATCGAGCTGAAGTGTTGGCGAAGTCTGATTAAACATTGCGAAAGAAATAACAACCTGTTCTATTTTCATAACTCTGTTCCTTCCTCTCTTGGAAAGTGTACAATACACATTTTCACTCCTTACTCGGTCTTCAACCTTCACTTTCTTGGGCCTGCTTTGCAAAAGATATACATCCTTGTAATCTGATCGGTGACGAATTTCCATTCTTCCGTATTCATATATCCAGTAGTTTTCTTGTCGATGACCGTGACAGTGGGTACAAATTCGCTAAGACCGACTTGCACTACTTTGCTAGTGGTGATGGAGTAGGCGGTCACCAGTTCCAATCGACGAGGCACAACCATCTTCCAAGGCTTATGTATGTGGTGAGGGGTAGTCGGGGGAGAAACCTCCCGCTTTTACTAAGCTTTTAGACGATACAATGAATTCAAATAGGCCTCAAGAGACGACGCTTTGATGACGCTAATGCAATAGCCTTTCACAGTGATAATATTCATTTAAATTATCGTCCCATTGCCACCGACCCATCTTGAGGTAGGTTGGGTCAAAACAATCTACGTAAGAGGACTGTTGCCTGTTGTCAAGGTCTGGTTCGAGCCCCTTACATAATCAAGGCTGGGTGCGTGATAACTCCGATTGGCCGCTATCGCGGGGCCCGTACCATTCACCTCATGACGTTAGAATCTCCCCGCCACCACGTGATTTAAAAGGGAGCGGGCTATATAAGGGTGAGACCACCAGGACGGTATGGGTTGGAACTGACCTATATTCCTCCGACATCATTGCTTCGTATCGACAATTATGAATGAAATCTGAAAAAAAGAGCTGAATCATGCACCAGTAAACTAATTAAATCACACGCCTGCAGCCACACCCCTGGCCGGGTTGTGTACTGGGTCAACGAACCCCGGCGGGTGTATAAATGTAAACAAACAAAAAAAGTATCAATGGACCGACCCACACAGAGGATGATGTCAAAGGGAGATAAAAATGTAAATAAAGGGTCAAAAATAAATTGTGTCACCAATTTAAATGTAAACGAAGGGTTAATTGTGCCACCAACTGCTCAAAGCCCCGACCCACTCAGAGGATGACATCACAGGGAGATGAAAATGTAAACGTATCATTACGGAACGCTGTATCGAATGTAAACAAAGCAATGTCAATTAAAATGGATTTTGAAGTCTTGATCGATCTTTATTAAATCGAAAGAAATTTAGATATTCTATGAAGGTTGCCAAGATTTTCAAAAGTCAAAACGTCATTAAGTGTTTGCGTTTCCTGAAAGCATGAGTGCGCTTTTAGGACCTAAGTCTAGTGTAAAATGAATGCATTTTATTGAAACAGAAATGATAATGGACTTATAACAGTCTAGGCTGTATGTGTTTATGGGTTTTTCGCATTCGAGGCGGCCATGCACTCAAGTACCGCAATAACTAACGTATATGTTGTGTATTATATTCTGTAAAGAATCAATGTTGCCACATCTTACACATTCCATGCGACGTTGCTGGATTTTGCAAGTAACCGCTCTAGGCCACCCTCCCTTCCTCGCCCAGGATATACACCCCCCTCGCCCTGGCAGATGGCGTGACCTTGTTCACAATTGCACAAACAGTGAAATATTACTTCTGTTATAGAGCTGTATTTCTGCAGCAGCTCGGTATAAAATTGACCTGCCGGAATTGAGGAAAAGATCTGGGCTGGAAGATTAGGATGCTTCCTCTTTGTAGAGAGTTCTTTAGTCTTATCTAGCAGTCGGGAGCCGTCCAAATCTATGATGAGGCAGAAGTGGTATAACAAGTCAAACAAATGATAGGTTCACTAACTTCCGCTAGGATGAAGCACCAAACGATCTTTCTTCGAAGTCCAAGGTTATGTTGGACAAGCTGCGAGCCGTAGGTCGGTATTGAGGTCCCATTAGCTACGTAGAGAGGGAAATCGCCGGGTTTAGTCTTCTCTGTCTTCTTCGCTGGATAAAATTATACAGCAGCTCCTGTGTCTATCTGATATCGCACGCAAGACTGCCGGTCAGTGACGTATAGGTGGCGATGTATAATCTCCGCGACGGGTTCTGCCTCAGCCTTCGCCAGAAATAGTTTTCCGGATTCTCTGCTGGTTTTGATGGCTTTCAGTCACACGGAGGTCTGCACTTGGTGGCCTTACTGCGGAATCAGTCGTGGTAAAAGCACAGCTGACGTTCCTTACTCCTACTTCGGCTAGAGATCTCGTTGATGATGATACCGGTGCTGTTGTTTGTCTACTTTGACACTCCAAGGCCACTACTCGCTCAGTGAGCTTCTCGATATCTGCTGGCAGCCGGTCGTCTCTGGATAAGACGGGGGTCCGCACCGAGTCTACCTTAGTTATCACGGGCTCAAAAACATCTGCGATTCGTTCTGCTATTTTGCTAAGCTTAACTAAATCGGTGTTTTCTATCGCTGCCAAAGCTGCTTGCATCCTGGTAGGTAGGCCTCTCATCCAAATCGATTTCAAAAGGTCATCTGATACCATCGTGCCACCCAGTTCCTGCAAATCTCTCAAGGTGCGAAGGAAATCGGTCTCCTAATTGCTGCTCTTCCAACAGCTTTGCGAATCCTGGAGTTGTCTTATTCTCCAAATCTTATCATTATCCTTGACTTCAGGGCTTCGTAAGGCTCTTTTACTGGGGGGTTTCTAAATATTAACACCTTCGATTTATCCAAATTAATTTTTAAATTCCATTTCTCGCAGTATTTTGTGAAGTCATTAATCATGATTTGTAATGTTTTGGGATCTTGTGCCAGTAATACCATGTCGTCCGCATAAGCTAATATCTTTACTCTTCTGTCTTTAATGAGTATTCCTCCACTTAATTCTTCTTCAATATAGTTTACATAGAACGAGAAGAGATAGGGGCTTAAATTACATCCCTGTTTTACCCCCTTCGTGGTTTCGAAAAAAGAGGTTATTCCTTCCCTACACCAGACAGCAGACACGGACTTATCATATAAGCTCCTAATTATTTCAATTATTTTATTAGATATTCCCATATTATAAAGCTTAAATATCAAAGAAGCTCTGTCCATCCCATCGAAAGCCGCCAAAAAATCAATGAAGAAAGCATATACCTTACCTCTCTTTTTACTTAATATTAATTTTACAATACTCATAAGATTGAATATATTATCGACTGTGGAATAATTTTTCCGAAATCCTGCTTGATATTCTTTTATTATGTTAAACTTATCGGTCCATTCTTGTAGTCTCAGCTGATTAGTCCAGTAAATAATTTCCCTATAGTATTTATGAATGATAATCCTCTATAATTTTCTGGGTTATTGATATCACCTTTTTTATGTATAGGAAAAATAATAGCTTGTTTCATGATATCTGGTACCTTTCCCTTTTCAAATATATTGGTTAATATTTTTAATAGTGATTTAAGGTAATTTTCCGAGGCATTTTGATAAAATTCATAGGGGATACGGTCAATGCCAGGCGCTTTGTTAACTTTTGCTTTTTTAAGTACTATTTTTAATTCGGTTAAATTGAATTCCTTGTCCAGGATTATATTATGTGACATTGGTTGGGCATATTGTACGGCTATTGTTGTTACTGATTGATTGTACATTTCAGAATAATGTTTTATCCATTCATTAGGAGTGATTCGCGTCCCTGCTATAAATTTTCTATTTTTAATTTTGTTAACGAGTTTCCAAAAGTCTTTATTGTCCTTTACTTTTTTAAATTTCTCTACTATTTCGTAATGGTATTGCTTTCTTTTTTGCTCGTATAATACTTTTAATTTCTTATTTTGTTTGAGATACGCTACTTTGTCTTCGTCGCTGCTAGTTTTCCTGAATTCATTCAATTTATCGAAAGACCTATTTCTCTCCTTTCTACATTCACCATCAAACCATTTATCTTTTCTTTTATATCTTTGTTAGTTGTTGTTATTGGCATTACTTGATTTATTTAAAATTCTTATTAATTCATTGAGTCTGGCCTCTTCGGTATTATTTTTATCATTATAAAACAGCAAATTATTGTCTAATTTCTGCTGGTAACATTTTTTATTTTGTTGCGACTAGTTTAGTTTGGGCAAAAGCTGTAAGATATCGTTATTTTTGTTAATTTGCAAATTACAGCATGTTATGGTGGGCATGTGGTCCGAATAGATTTGGATGTCTACTTTGAATGATTTTATTAAATCAAGAATTTCACTAGATGCGCAGCATAAGTCTATTGTTGATGATCCGTTTTTATTAAGAAATGTAAACTCACTGTTTATATCATTTTTAGTTCTGCCATTTAGGATGATAAGATCTGCTATATTAAAAAAAATCTATTAGTTTACTCCCCCTATTATCTTTAATTTTATCACTGTGGATAAGGGCGACCAATTAAGTCTCAACACTATTTTTCTTTAGAGCTTTATTATTGCAAACGTTTCGGCCAGTTCGGCCATCTTCAGTGCTGTAAGTCAACATAATACAAATTATTTTTTAAATTCATTTTTTAATTCACTTATTTGCAAACAATTATCTATTATTCTGATAACAATTCATTTTAAAACAATAACAATTAAATTCTCTCATAACCTACTACTAAATCAACAATGAAATTAATAATAAATTAATAAATTATTAACAAATACCTAAATTTGATTGATAAAATAGTCTTCTAAAAATCCACCATCAGTGGTTAGTCAATTAATAATTAAAATAAATAGGTATCTGCTACCCTTGTCACCATTAACTGTTTTATATTGTCACTGTTCAAAGTTCAGGGAGGATTAAGGGATAATGGACTCCACACTGCAAACTAATCATTTCAATTTATTAGACTAATATATTTATTACATTTTTTGTAATGATATTTGTAATAATGGTGATAATGTGAACATTTTCCCATTAGATTTAAGAAAAGACATTATCAATTTAATTAGTGATGTAGAATATATTCTAAGCTCAATGGATACCTGTGAAAGTCACATCACAGGATTAAGAAATAATATAATTAGGAAAATAGGAAATTATATTGAACAAAATAAGACCAAGAATCAAAAATTAATTTACCAAATCTGGGAGCATGATTTAAAAGAGGTGCTAAAATTTAAAAAGAAAAACCCCCAATTAATTGTTTTAAAATCAGATAAAACTAAAAAAGTGGCTATTATGGAGGTGAAGGATTAGGACAGAAAAATGCAAGAACTTTTAAATGAGGACAATACTTACAGGAAAGTTAGGTTAGATCCATTACCAGAAATAAAGAAAAAATTAACTAAATATATTGAAAGGTTATATGCCCACAAATTTATAGATGAAAAAGATAAAAAACAACTAATAGACCAACACTGCATTCACCCTAGAATTTTCGGATTGATAAAGCTTCATAAAGAAGAAAGAAATTTACGTCCAATTGTTGATGGTAGAAAATCTCCTATATATAAATTTTCCAAATATTTGAAACCTTCATTAGATAACCTAGCCAGTGACAATCCTTATGATGTCAAGAATTCCATAGAGGTTAAAGAAAAATTAAGAGGTATAAGCATTAATGAAGATGAATTAATGATCAGTTTTGACATTGTATCCCTATTTACTAATGTGCCACTTAAAAAAGTATATAATATCATAGAAGAAAATTGGGAGAAAGTGATGCCACACACAAAAATAAAAAATAAAAACCTATATCTAGAGGGGATAAAACTAATATGTGAAAATGGGATATTTAGTTATAAAGGAGAATGGTTTAGACAACTTTTGGGACTGCCAATGAGGGGTGTAATGTCAGTAGTGCTGTCTGGGTTAGTGATAAACGTTTTAATTAAAGAAGCAATAATAAATAACTATGAATAATAATAAATAAAATATGAATAACCATGCAAATAGAACATTCATTGATAGTAATAACATTGAAGGTAAATTTAAAATTAATTAATTTTTCTTTAACCTCTATGGAATTCTTGACATCATAAGGATTGTCACTGGCTAGGTTATCTAATGAAGGTTTCAAATATTTGGAAAATTTATATATAGGAGATTTTCTACCATCAACAATTGGACGTAAATTTCTTTCTTCTTTATGAAGCTTTATCAATCCGAAAATTCTAGGGTGAATGCAGTGTTGGTCTATTAGTTGTTTTTTATCTTTTTCATCTATAAATTTGTGGGCATATAACCTTTCAATATATTTAGTTAATTTTTTCTTTATTTCTGGTAATGGATCTAACCTAACTTTCCTGTAAGTATTGTCCTCATTTAAAAGTTCTTGCATTTTTCTGTCATAATCCTTTACCTCCATAATAGCCACTTTTTTAGTTTTATCTGATTTTAAAACAATTAATTGGGGGTTTTTCTTTTTAAATTTTAGCACCTCTTTTAAATCATGCTCCCAGATTTGGTAAATTAATTTTTGATTCTTGGTCTTATTTTGTTCAATATAATTTCCTATTTTCCTAATTATATTATTTCTTAATCCTGTGATGTGACTTTCACAGGTATCCATTGAGCTTAGAATATATTCTACATCACTAATTAAATTGATAATGTCTTTTCTTAAATCTAATGGGAAAATGTTCACATTATCACCATTATTACAAATATCATTACAAAAAATGTAATAAATATATTAGTCTAATAAATTGAAATGATTAGTTTGCAGTGTGGAGTCCATTATCCCTTAATCCTCCCTGAACTTTGAACAGTGACAATATAAAACAGTTAATGGTGACAAGGGTAGCAGATACCTATTTATTTTAATTATTAATTGACTAACCACTGATGGTGGATTTTTAGAAGACTATTTTATCAATCAAATTTAGGTATTTGTTAATAATTTATTAATTTATTATTAATTTCATTGTTGATTTAGTAGTAGGTTATGAGAGAATTTAATTGTTATTGTTTTAAAATGAATTGTTATCAGAATAATAGATAATTGTTTGCAAATAAGTGAATTAAAAAATGAATTTAAAAAATAATTTGTATTATGTTGACTTACAGCACTGAAGATGGCCGAACTGGCCGAAACGTTTGCAATAATAAAGCTCTAAAGAAAAATAGTGTTGAGACTTAATTGGTCGCCCTTATCCACAGTTATAAATTGGATAGTCTCAAGAAGTAGAGAGAGAAAAATTAATAACTAATCATTTAATTTTATCTTTTGAGCGTCGGTTGCGATTTATTATTAGTGTGTTACCTTTAATTGCCTGTTTAGGAATAACTTGTAACTCGGCTATTCTCCCGTTGAAATCTCCTAACAGCACAAATTTTAAATTTCTGTGTGTCATAATCATTTTTTCCAAGGCTAGGAAGTCCTTTTCCCAATCGTTGAGGTAAACAGGTACAATGTAAACAGTTCTGGTTCCGGTTCCCAGTCGTATTATCTCATACCCAGTTTGTTGTTGGAAGCTTGCCCTATACTTATCCCCTAACTTAATACTGATACCATATAAACACCCACCTCTCGCTCGCCCAAATTTTGATAGTCGGGTTGCGGGAATCCATTTTATATTAAAAGCAATATTATATCAAAATTATTTACATAATTATAAAAAGAAATATTTTTCCTAACTAGCCCATTAATATTATATGATAAAATTTTGATATCCTCGCTTAGACAATTCTCATTTGCATTAATGCATCCTATACTACTATCCTTACCTTCTAACCTTACATTATCTTTATTACAATAGTCTTTATTATTACCTAGTGTTAATTTATTGTGTGTCACTTCTGGGACGAAAGCGATACTGCTCTAACCTGCTGGCAATTTTCACGTTTACTGGGAGGTTGGGAGGATCTTCTTTTTCCACCACCTGTTTTCTTATCGTTTTCAAAACTATTTCTTCAGCTTCTTCTAGTGTATATATTAATATTTAAAAATGGGGGAAAATTAAGCCGTATGGAAAGGTGGGTCATGAATAATAACGAAATAGAAATCGTAAACGATTACAAATATCTGGGCGTCATACTAAGCAGTAAACTGTCACTTCAAAAACATTTTGAATCAAAATCAGAGAAAGCGAAAGTGGCAATCAACGTAGTGTGGAAGGATCTCTTAGACAGCAATCAGATAACATACGCTTCAAAGTTACAAATTTTTAATTCTGTCATTAGATCAGTTGTTACATATGCTGCTCAGGTCTGGGGAAGCAAACGATATTACAAAATAGAACAAGTGATATACTACTTTATTAAAAAATTGTTCAATCTGCCCCGATATACGCCCAACTATATTATACATTTAGAAACAGAAATACAACCACTTTTTTTATATACCCTTAAATTACACCACGACTATATAATTAAAGTACTAAATTCACCACACGAAAGACTGACCAATTTTCTTAGCTAAACAAAATAATTAAAATAAAATATTTTGGTATGATGACTCTGGTTAATGTTATTAAAGACTGCCAACATGGATATAGAGATAAATTCATTTAAACATAAAATTCATGACACCGGTATACTCAAACAGCAATTAAGTAACATAAGAGACACAGTCAGAAAAAATATTCACAAGGGATTTGTAGAAAAAGCATGTGGGTCAACTAAATATTTACTTTATAAACAATTGCAAGGAGACTCATCAAATAATTTTTTTTACATCAATAAGAATATATCCGAAATTAAATGGATTTTTAAAGCTAGAGGAGAACTTTTAAATTTAAATTATAAAGTATACAGCTCTGATAATGTCGAACTGTGTTCTCTGTGCAACCTAAATAAAGTTGAAAACACTTATCATTTCTTAGCAATATGCCCCATTTTATCAGAATTTAGAAAAATTTGTTTTAATAAAAATAAGCTGTCTAATGAGGAATTATTACAATACTTAAAGGGAAAAAATTGGGAAGCATTAATAAAATACTGTAAACTATCTTGGAGATACAGATATAATTTAACAAAACAATTTAACTACTCCTGAACTGAATTGTTTAACTAAGTAATACTATATCAATAACTGATATTTATCACGTTAATGCTGTAAAGTAACAATGTTATTCTTAATATTTATGTAAGCAAATGTCAATGAAACTCAAATTATGTTTACTAAGGAAAATTGATTAAATTATTATTTATAAAGTTCAGTATAAAATTTTAATGGTATATAGAGTATATATAATATATATATATATATATATATATATATATATTATATATATATATATATATGTACAATAGGTATGTGTGTGTGGGTATAAATATATATATTTTATTTATTTTCATTTGCTTAAATGTTGTTGTATTAATTTAGAGGTTTCGTTTTGTTTTCTCAATGCTTTATTTTCAATAGTTATTTTATTTGTTTATTTATAATTATTTTTTATTTTAAGCATTATTAATATAAGAGTTTAAAGTATTTCTGATGTAAAAACAGCGGCTAACACCGAGCTGACGGCCATAAGTGCCAAGCTTCCATAATGTTTGTTTTTATTTTAAATTTGTAAATGATTGTATTTTTATTTTAAATAAACATTATTATTATTATTATTATTACTGGGGGGTTTCGTATAAGGTCAATGACCCTTCTCGCCGCATCCCTATCTAGCTGTGAGACAACGTATCGGAACCTCTTAATCGAGCTCTTGATATTATTGGGAGCAAAAATCGTCTCACATTGAAGAAAAAACACTTCCGGTTCACCCTTGTGAGACATCGGTAATTGTGCGTTCAATATAGAAGTGGAGGAAGCCTCTATAGACCGCGGAGCGAGTGCCGGCGTTAGATCGGCTGACTCTTCATCTTCCAGCCCAAAAATATCGATAAGACTCCGTGCTGTAATCTCAACTATCATAAGTACGGTAAAAGTTTTAAAAACATTTAATACAGTTGTACGTACGGGTTGGATCACGTCGGGGCCACCACTTTAGAGGTTCCTTACGTACTTATACTGACTCCAATGATAGATTAATTTACAACACAATATATTTTATTTGACACAACTTTTTGCTTGAAATATTTTTTTATACTACTATTACATGTGTCATGTGTCTTTTTATTAATTTTAAAAATAATCAAAATGCATTAATAAAAATTAATTAAAATAAATATTAATTTCGCAAAATGTTGCTAAATATTGCTACAATTATATCAAGATACAAAGATTTGAGAGACAGAACTTGATTCGCGGAGTTCTGTAAAACTAATACTTATAATATATATTTGAGAGCTCATATAACATATATCTATGGAGTTCTATGCATTTAGGTTACTTAACAGTGTTTAAATAAATTTATAATTATAAAATAAACGTGATTTTCAAAAGAATCGAAGGACGCTGTGCCAATCGCTGGTTCTGGTGAAACTGAAACTCATTCGTTATAGCTAAGAACCCCTATAAACAATATCTGAAGAGTTCTATAGGTTTACATTACCTTACAATTTAAAAAAGAAATAATAATTATAAATTAATCTTGATTTTCACAAAGATTCGAGGGTCGTTACGCTATTCGGTGAGTCATGGTGAAACTAAAATTCATACTGTATAGCTAAGAACACATCTAAACATCATTTGAAGAGTTCTATGCATTAACATTATTTAGCGATTTAAAAAAAAGATAATAATTATAAATTAATCATGATTTTCACAAAGAAACCGGTTATGTGCTAGATGTTGACATTTAATTTTTCATCAGTTCATTCAAATTCGGCATATGGTAGGGGAAGGTTCATGGCGTAACCATAAAGATTGTTAACCGGTTTCTGAATCGTTTTCTAGATCTAATACATTTAATTTTTCACCAGTCCATTCAAATTCGGCATATGGTAGGGGAAAAGATTGTTAACCGGTTTCTGAATCGTTTTCTAGATCTAATATGATAGGGGAGATGATAGATCTAATATGATTCTAGAGGATGGTAGGGGAAGGTTCATGGCGTAAATATAAAGATTGTTAACGTCTACATATGGCGTCTAGGAATAGCGTTGCATCCCTCGAATCTTTAAGAAAATCAAGATTGATTTATAATTTTTTTTTTTATATTGTATAGTAATGTAAATGCATAGAACTCTGTAGATATTGTTTATATGTGTGAGTATTAGTCCTCACAGATTTATATTTAAATGACTATGATATCACAAAATCCAGTAATTATTTATTATATGTAGATGTTAACAATCTTTATGGTTACGCCATGAACCTTCCCGTACCATCTGCCTAATTTGAATGGACTGATGAAAAATTAAATGTATTAGATCTAGAAAACGATTCAGAAACCGGTTAACAATCTTTATGGTTTGCCATGAACCTTCCCCTACCATATGCCGAATTTGAATGAACTGATGAAAAATTAAATGTCAACATCTAGCACATAACCGGTTTCTAGATCTAATACATTAATAATTTTTCACCAGTCCATTCAAATTCGGCATATGGTAGAGGAAGGTTCATGGCGTAACCATAAAGATTGTTACCCGGTTTCTGAATCGTTTTCTAAACATCGCTCGAAAACATGATTAGTCTGTTGTTAGCTATTGGATACAGGATTCCCCTCCTAGAGGACGGAGTCGCTGAAGTGGACTTTCCGCTTCACTAAGCGTCCAGACCGAGTTTTGTAGGCTCCGGGTTCATGCCCGCTCGGTTCAGGTTCCTGTGAAGCCAGTCGAGTAGTGGATTCCTGACTTGATTGTTGATGGGCTAGAGAAGTCTGGTCTTTATGTCTTTAGGAAAACATTTTCTCCTAGAATTAAAAAAATTGTTTACCTTAACAGGTATTTCAACGTTACTAAGGTTTTCTATATAATTACCCTTATGCAAATTTTCATATTTATTTACGATTTCATTGAATGTTTGGTTACATATAATCTTCTTCTTGGGATAAATATTGTTACTTCCAATAAAAGTTTTGTTTACATCTTCGTTATCTCTAACTCTGTTATATGGCTTGTTTATTTTTATATTAATCATTTTATTTATCTTATTTTCTAATTATTCACAATAAATTTTAAATATTTCCTTCTTTTTAACCGACTTCGAAAGAGGAGGTTACTCAATTCGATACGTATGTGCCTTTTTTTTTTTTTCTACGTATGTCCACCGATTACTCCAAGATGGGTGGACCAATTGGAAGTATTTTCCCAATGTGGTCCCATTACATTCTTTTTTAGGTTCTTAATTAATTTAATTAAGTTATCGGGAAAAAACATGAAAATAATTATTTAATTATCGCTTAAAATATTTACTTATTGGAAAAACATATGGCATATATAACATAAGGTATGCTCCAACAAACAATTAAAACACGTTAATAACTAACAAACTGTTCATGTACTTTCCTCACTTTTTTATTCTAACTTTGATTAGTTGATTTTAAGCAATGCTTAATAATGTTTCAATGTTCGATGAATCGGTTGGAAAAACCAACCAATCAAATTCAGAATCAAAAGAGTAGGGGGGAAACATGATTAGTCTGTTGTTAGCTATTGACGTGATTCATGTTCTTGTTGGAACAAACCTTTTACATAACCATAGATAAATTTTCAACAATAGATTTAAATAGAGATATTTAAAGTACGGGATAAAAATAACAAAAAAGGTTTGGTAAAATAAAAAAAACAATTTATTCAAATAATAATAACAAAACGAAAAATGAACTTCTGTTAAATGAATAAATAAAGTAACTGAAAATGTAATATTGAGTCTTAATAATGCAGTTCTTGAAAAATCACCAATAATTCCACAATACGTAATTAACACACTCTGAGGGAGTTTATATCTGGTTACCCGCAGTGTTGCCAAGTATGTTCGCAACTTTATGGCAACACTGACTCCTCGGGTCAGGTTTCAATTAGAAGTAGGGGCTGCTACAGATATTCTGGAGTGAAACTTTTGTTATGTTATTCGGATTACTATTATCGGTTTTTAATTTTGTTTCTGCAACTATTGAGGCGTATAAATGGCTGTTAAGCGTCGAATTCTTGATTATGAGAAAGAAATAACTATTATCTAAGTTCAAATGTGGTTCGAAAATGCAATAATTACATTCTCCAATTACATATATAAATGGGTAATTGTATGATTTTGTACTTTACGTTATGATAACGTCCCAGCTGGTAGCACTTCTCGGATTTGGTATTTTCTATATATAGTCTCTATAGTGTGTTAGTCTCAATCGTTTCCTATGTTGTAACTGAAATGTAGCAGAATAAAGCGTTACTAAAGAGCCAGATTGTGTTTTCAATTTAAATGGATTTTGAAGTCTTGATCGATCTTTATTAAATCGAAAGAAATTTAAATATTCTATGAAGGTTGCCAAGATTTTCAAAAGTCAAAACGTCATTAAGTGTTTGCGTTTCCTGAAAGCATGAGTGCGCTTTTCAGGACCTAAGTCTAGTGTAAAATGAATGCATTTTATTGAAACAGAAATAATAATGGACTTATAACAGTCTAGGCTGTATGTGTTCATGGGTTTTTCGCATTCGAGGCGGCCATGCACTCAAGTACCGCAATAACTAACGTATATGTTGTGTATTATATTCTGTAAAGAATCAATGTTGCCACATCTCACACATTCCATGCGAAGTTGCTGGATTGTGCAAGTAACCGCTCTAGGCCACCCTCCCTTCCTCGCCCAGGATATACACCCCCCTCGCCCTGGCAGATGTTCACAATTGCACAAACAGTGAAATATTACTTCTGTTATAGAGCTGTATTTCTGCAGCAGCTCGGTATAAAATTGACCTGCCGGAATTGTGGAAAAGACCGGGGCTGGAAGATTAGGATGCTTCCTCTTTGTAGAGAGTTCTTTAGTCTTATCTAGCAGTCGGGAGCCGTCCAAATCTATGATAAGGCAGAAGTGGTATAACAAGTCAAACAAATGATAGGTTCACTAACTTCCGCTAGGATGAAGCACCAAACGATCTTTCTTCGAAGTCCAAGGTTATGTTGGACAAGCTGCGAGCCGTAGGTCGGTATTGAGGTCCCATTAGCTACGTAGAGAGGGAAATCGCCGGGCTTAGTCTTCTCTGTCTTCTTCGCTGGATAAAATTATACAGCAGCTCCTGTGTCTATCTGATATCGCACGCAAGACTGCCGGTCAGTGACGTATAGGTGGCGATGTATAATCTCCGCGACGGGTTCTGCCTCAGCCTTCGCCAGAAATAGTTTTCCGGATTCTCTGCTGGTTTTGATGGCTTTCAGTCACACGGAGGTCTGCACTTGGTGGCCTTACTGCGGAATCAGTCGTGGTAAAAGCACAGCTGACGTTCCTTACTCCTATTTCGGCTAGAGATCTCGTTGATGATGATACCGGTGCTGTTGTTTGTCTACTTTGACACTCCAAGGCCACTACTCGCTCAGTGAGCTTCTCGATATCTGCTGGCAGCCGGTCGTCTCTGGATAAGACGGGGGTCCGCACCGAGTCTACCTTAGTTATCACGGGCTCAAAAACATCTGCGATTCGTTCTGCTATTTTGCTAAGCTTAACTAAATCGGTGTTTTCTATCGCTGCCAAAGCTTCTTGCATCCTGGTAGGTAGGCCTCTCATCCAAATCGATTTCAAAAGGTCATCTGATACCATCGTGCCACCCAGTTCCTGCAAATCTCTCAAGGTGCGAAGGAAATCGGTCTCCTAATTGCTGCTCTTCCAACAGCTTTGCGAATCCTGGAGTTGTCTTATTCTCCAAATCTTATCATTATCCTTGACTTCAGGGCTTCGTAAGGCTCTTTTACTGGGGGGTTTCGTATAAGGTCAATGACCTCTCTCGCCGCATCCCTATCTAGCTGTGAGAAAACGTATCGGAACCTCTTAATCGAGCTCTTGATATTATTGGGAGCAAAAATCGTCTCACATTGAAGAAAAAACACTTCCGGTTCACCCTTGTGAGACATCGGTAATTGTGCGTTCAATATAGAAGTGGAGGAAGCCTCTATAGACCGCGGAGCGAGTGCCGGCGTTAGATCGGCTGACTCTTCATCTTCCAGCCCAAAAATATCGATAAGACTCCGTGCTGTAATCTCAACTATCATAAGTACGGTAAAAGTTTTAAAAACATTTAATACAGTTGTACGTACGGGTTAGATCACGTCGAGGCCACCACTTTAGAGGTTCCTTACGTACTTATACTGACTCCAATGATAGATTAATTTACAACACAATATATTTTATTTGACACAACTTTTTGCTTGAAATATTTTTTTATACTACTATTACATGTGTCATGTGTCTTTTTATTAATTTTAAAAATAATCAAAATGCAATAATAAAAATTAATTAAAATAAATATTAATTTCGCAAAATGTTGCTAAATATTGCTACAATTATATCAAGATACAAAGATTTGAGAGACAGAACTTGATTCGCGGAGTTCTGTAAAACTAATAATTATAATATATATCTGAGAGCTCATATGACATATATCTATGGAGTTCTATGCATTTAGGTTACTTAACAGTGTTTAAATAAAATTATAATTATAACATAAACTTGATTTTCACAAAGAATCGAAGGACGCTGTGCCAATCGCTGGTTCTGGTGAAACTGAAACTCATACGTTATAGCTAAGAACCCCTATAAACAATATCTGAAGAGTTCTCTAGGTTTACATTACTTTACAATTTAAAAAAGAAATAATAATTATAAATTAATCTTGATATTCACAAAGATTCGAGGGTCGTTACGCTATTCGATGAGTCATGGTGAAACTAAAATTCATACTGTATAGCTAAAAACACATCTAAACATCATTTGAAGAGTTCTATGCATTTACATTACTATACAATATAAAAAAAAAAATTATAAATCAATCTTGATTTTCTTAAAGATTCGAGGGATGCAACGCTATTCCTAGACGCCATATGTAGACGTTAACAATCTTTATATTTACGCCATGAACCTTCCCCTACCATCCTCTAGAATCATATTAGATCTATCATCTCCCCTATCATATTAGATCTAGAAAACGATTCAGAAACCGGTTAACAATCTTTATGGTTACGCCATGAAACTTCCCCTACCATATGCCGAATTTGAATAGACTGATGAAAAATTAAATGTATTAGATCTAGAAAACGATTCAGAAACCGGTTAACAATCTTTATAGTTACGCCATGAACCTTCCCCTACGATATGCCGAATTTGAATGAACTGATGAAAAATTAAATGTCAACATCTAGCACATAACCGGTTTCTTTGTGAAAATCAAGAATAATTTATAATTATTATATTTTTAAAAATCGTTCAGTAATGTTAATGTATAGAATTCTTCATATGATGTTTAGATGTGTTCTAAGCTATATAGTATGATTTTTTGTTTCTCCAGAACTCCGCGAATCGGGTACTATTCCTCGAATCTTTGTGGAAATCATGATTAATTTATAATTATTATTTTTTTTTAAATTCTCTAAATAATGTTAATGCATAGAACTCTTCAAATGATGTTAGATGTGTTCTTAGCTATACAGTATGAATTCTAGTTTCACCATGACTCACCGAATAGCGTAACGACCCTCGAATCTTTGTGAAAATCAAGATTAATTTATAATTATTATTTCTTTTTTAAATTGTAAAATAATGTAACCTAGAGATCTCTTCAGATATTGTTTATAGGGGTTCTTAGCTATAACGTATGAGTTTCAGTTTCACCAGAACCAGCGATTGGCACAGCGTCCTTCGATTCTTTGTGAAAATCAAGTTTATTTTATAATTATAAATTAATTTAAACACTGTTAAGTAACCTAAATGCATAGAACTCATGATTCTCATGCATAGAACATGATTTATAATTATTATATTTCCTAAAAAATTTAACGTAATGTATAGGCATAGAACTCTTCAGATGATGTTAATATGTGTTCTTAGGTATATAGTATGAATATTAGTTCCACCAGAACCCCGCGAATAGTGTAGCATCCCTTGAATTTTTGAGTAAATCAAGATTGATTTATAATTATTATTATCTTTTTTTAATTCGTTAAGTAATGTTAATGCATAGAACTCTTCATGTGTTTTTTATATGTGTTCTTGGCTATATAGGTTTAGTTTTAGATTCACCAATACTCATTGATTAGCTCAGCTTCCCTCAAATCTTAAAGTAACTCTAGATTGATTTATAACAATTACTTTTCTTGAATATTATAAGTACTCTTAATGCATAGACTCCTCAGATGAAGTTTATATGTGTTCTAAGCTATATAGTATGATTATTAGTTTCACCAGAACTCCGCCCATAGCGTAGCGTCCCTCGAATCTTTGAGAAAATCATGATTGATTTATGATTATTATTTTTTTTTTAGATCGTAAAGTAAAGTTAATGCAAAGAACTCTTCAGATTTCTATGCTCTTCAGATCCAGTTGTTTACTCTTCTTTTACTCCAATTTCTATACTCTTCAGATTGAGTTGTTTATATGTGTTCTTGGCTGTATAGGTTCAGTTTTAGATTCACCAATACTCAGCGATTGGCTCAGCGTCCCTCAAATCTTTAAGTAACTCTAGATTGATTTATAACAATTATTTTTCTTAAAAAATATAAGTACTATTAATGCATAGAACTCCTCAGATGAAGTTTATATGTGTTATAGCTATATAGTATGATTTTTAGTTTCACCAGAACTCCGCGAATCGCGTACTGTTCCTCGAATCTTTGTAAAAATCAAGATTAATTTATAATTATTATTTTTTTGTTAAATTTTAAAGTAATTTATAGGCATGGAACTCTTCTGATGATGTTTACTTGTGTTCTTATCTATATAGTAAAAGTTTTTGCTTCTCCAAGCTCTTAGCTATATATTATATTTATTAGTTTTACCAGAACTCCACGAATGGAGTACTCTCCCTCGAAACTATGAGGAAATCTAGATTCATTTATTTATAATTATTATTTTTCTTAAAAAATTTAACGTGATGTATAGGCATAGAACTCTTCAGATGATGTTTAAATGTGTTCTTAGCTATATAGTATGAATATTAGTATTAACATTAGAAATATTATCAAAATTATTTTATAATTATGATTTTTTTTTTAAACGTAAAGTAATGTAAATCAAGAGAACTCTTGATATTTCTTAGCTATTTCTTAGATGTGTTCTTAGCTATAACGTTTGAGTTTTGTTTCACTAGAACTCCCCTAATCGCGTAGGGTCCCTCGGATCTTGAAGAAAATCAAGATTGATTTATAATGATAATATTTTTAAAAAATCTGGTGCTTTCGCGCAACACACAACTTTCACATACCAACATACTTAAATTAGGAATTGATATGTTTTGTTAATTGCCATTTCTCAAAGACACATTTTTCCACATTTATTTCTTTTTTTTGTTTTTAATCGCTCTATAAAAAACACCACTTATTTTATTATTGAATAAATGTTTTGGTAATTCGGCAATTCAAGCATAATACTCCAAGTCTTCTGATTCTATAATTCTCTATATAGTTGTTGAAAACTTCATTTACCATGAAACGAATAATTTCCATTAAATTAACAGAACGGTTTTAATTATGAACAATAGTCTGTCATTAAAGGTGTACTCTATCGCATGCGTGTGCTGAAAGTATTTTATGAGTTGACGGAATATTTTTCTTTTTTTCTCCTTTCTTTTTCTATTTAGCCATTTCTTATTTTTAGGCGTAATGAGTGACAGTTACTTTCTCGATATAAACAAAAACAAGGGTACTTTACAGGAAAACAAAAAAGGCCCATTCCCCATTTAAGCCCCCTAAGAACATTTTAATAACGATAAAGCTTACCTGATATTAAAGAATACCTTATTTTCATTAAACATGGCGTATTTGATTAAAATCATTAAAGCCGTTTTTGAGATAATCGAAAGAATGTGATAAATTGGAAAAAAAGTTACGAAATAAAGTGCCTCCTCCGTTTGATCGATTTTGATGAAATGTAGGCTGTCACATCTTTGGCATATACATCAAATGCCCAAAAAAAATACGTGAAAAGGATACAAAATTTATTAAGTAAAGTGCCCCCAGCGGTTTATCAATTTTGATGAAACTTTTTACAGTCATATCTCGGGCATATTAATAGATCAAATACTAAGTTTAATCAAAATCGTTAAAGCCATTTTTGAGAAATTCGAAAAAAACGTAAAAAGTTATTAAATAAAGTACCCCCTTTGACCAATTCTGATGAAATTTTTGCTGTCACATCGCGGGCATATACATACACTAATTATCCAATTTCAGGTTCGCACAGTTTATGGTTTTTGAGCTAGTCTGTTCACACACACACAGACACAGACACACACACAGACCATTTCGCGGGACTTGGTTATTTCGACTCAGGGGACCCCCAACTCCGCGAATCGCGTACTGTTACTAGAATCTTACAAAAGAATATTTTCATGCCAATAATTTTATATTTATAGATGTTATATTATTTGAAGTATATTGAAAAAATACTATATTCATATTTACGCTTAGTACAGTACCTACACTGCCAGGAAAGCTGCTTTTTTTTTTTTAATTATATGAAATCTGAATTGCAACACTAGAAAGTATCTGTGACAAAAAAAAAAATCTTACGTATACTATTCCAAATAGCTACTGCTATTTGGTGAAAAAATGAGCCTGCAATTTGCATACACTCCGTAAAAGTCTGATTCAGACAATACTAAATTTATGGCACTTGAGCACGATAGGACAGTGCATTTGGCGAAAACTACATTTTTTTAGCTATTTGGAATAGTATACGTAAGATTTTTTTTTTTGTCACAGATACTTTCTAGTGTTGCAATTCAGATTTCATATAATTAAAAAAAAAAGCAGCTTTGCTGGCAGTGTAGGTACTGTACTAAGCGTAAATATGAATATAGTATTTTTTCAATATACTTCAAATAATATAACATCTATAAATATAAAATTATTGGCATGAAAATATTCTTTTGTAAACATTGTTAACTTAAATGTTCTATAAACATGTTATGTTCTTTAAAGGAATTAATTTTAACTTTGTAAAAACAATAGTTAATATAATATTTAAGCCATAAATATCAAAATTATAGGAAAACATTAATCTATAAAATCACAAATTGTGCGCTTAAAATATCTTTTGGATTAATCTTTTACAAATATTTAAATTGAATTTTATTTAATTTAATAATTTAATAGAAACAGAAATAATATTTTTACGCTGACGTCAAAGGTATGTAACGTCTTTTGAGTGGGTCTTAATTAGCAAAATCCATTTTTTCCTGCCGAGACATCGATTTTCATAATATTTGACAAAATAAATAGAATGATTGTGGTAATAATTATAACCCCATTTTTCTACCTACGCTATTTGAAGTCTGAATCCAACTACACCACACCTATTTAATTAAATTACTCCACATTTGAGTATAACCGAAGCTTACATTTAAGAGGACACTTTTTTTTCTCTTTGATTTTTATTTTTGTGAAATAATATATGTACATAATTTATTTTATGAAGAGAAAAGATTTGACTCCGCCGGGAGTAGAACCCGGGTCTCCCGCGTGACATGCGCGGATGCTAACCACTAGATCACAGAGCTCGGCTCCAAGTAGAGCCAATCCTTCCTCTTCACTGATACCTACTACCCGATCACGTAAATATTGCGAGAAACGGGAGGTGGACAAAGTTTGTCCAATTTATGGTATTTATTGACGTACGTCAATTTTAAATTATTTTATATTAATCTAATCTTAATCTGTGGGTGACTACTTTTTAAATTATTTTTAAAAAGGTAGTCACCCACAGATTAAGATTAGATTAATATATAAAATATATACAGATATATAAGAAGGTACTTAAATAGTCCTTAATGTGCTGATCATAAATGATAAAATCCACCTAACGCATCACTATGCCACTATGAATCACCATAAATAGATTTCATTTATTTTTACACATTTCTGACTACAGTAGACTCTAGCTTATCCGTCCTCCTCGTCGTTGCTCGTCGGAACCGATTCATTGCCGTTTAAGCGAGAGAGCCGGTCAATCCGGAAAAGTGTATAAAAAAGCTAAAAAAATATATTATTATAACTTCTATATTGCGATAAAACCCAAAACCAAAAAACAGCCTAATTTACAAAGGTTATATAAATCTTAATTAAAGAAAACTTTTTTTGCTAATTTAATTCAACGATTTACGAAAATTTACACAATCAATCTATTCAGTTTTTACAAAATGTTTTTTTTTTTTTCGTTTATGCGCACCGTAATGTCATCTCTTCGGTATTGCCTAAATATACGAAGTTATTTCTTCTTAATTTCTTTTTTAATTTTTTTATGAAATGGGTGGAGGATAAGGATTTTGTTTCAAGATCAATTTTACTTCGAAGAGACTTGTTTTACTGGAGTTCGGTCAACAAATAAAAACAAAAGACTTTTTGTATACATTTCAATTTAATTAAGATCTATGAAACCGCAACATAATACAAATTTTAACAAAATTTTTGACCAGCGATTGATAATATGACAAAGCTATAAATGCTTTAAAGGATCTTAAAAATAATATTTTATCTTTCAGAGCGTCCTTCTGTTTATCCGGAGAGTCGGTTAAACGGGAGCGATTAAGCGGGAGTATACTGTAATTGCTAAATGTGAGAGTGCTATTTTCTAACGCTACAATTAATTCTAAATCAGACAAAACCACATTTATAGAACCTAAGCACGACAGGACTTACATTTGCTGTAACGTAACACAGTAAGTAGTAGACCACGTGCTGCGGAGGGGCCTAACACAGGCGTTATCTCAAAACGGGTAGGTTTTAGGGCTTCAAAACACAAACCCCAGTTTAGTTCTTTAAGAACTAAACTGGGTCTTAATTTTCGTACCGCAATTTATAAAACCCAATCTGATCCGTTTCGATCCGTTTAATCACTACATTTAGGTCGATATTTTATTTTAGACCGAAAAATGAACAATGAGAATGCGATTGGCAAAAGCTCCGTGAAATTCTGAATCCAACGATACCACATTCATGGCATTTGAGCACGACAGGACCTTATAATTCATGAAAAACCGATTTTTAGGCTTTGTGAAATAATATATGTGGGATTATTATACTCGTATTTTTACTTTCACTTACCTATACATGAAATATATAGTAAGGAAAGTATTGCGATCATGAAAAATTTCAACTTCCGGTTTTCAACGGAAATACACGTTTTGGGGTCCCCTGAGTCCAAATAACCAAGTCCCGCGAAATGGTCTGTGTGTCTGTGTGTGTGTGTGTGTTTGAACAGACTAGCTCAAGAACTATAGGCCGTACAAAACTGAAATTGGGTATTTGGTGTATGTATATGCCCGCGATGTGACAGCAAAAATTTCATCATATTTGCTCAAAGGGAGGGGATACTTTATTTTATAACTTTTTAAGTTTTTTTCGATTTTCTCAAAAACGGCTCTAACGATTTTGATTAAACTGAGTATTTGATCTATTTATACGCCCGAGATATGACTGTGAAAAATTCATCGGTTTTGACGATTTTGATCAAACTAGGTATTTGATGTATGTATATGCCAAAGATGCGATAGCCAACATTACATAAATATTGATCAACCGGAGGGGGGACTTTACATAATAAATTTTGTATCATTTTCACATGTATTTTTTTTTTATTTACTCAAAAACGGTTTTGACTATTTTGATCAAACTGGGTATTTGATGTATGTATATGCCAAAGATGCGATAGCCAACATTACATCAAAATTGATCAACCGGAGGGGGGAGTTTACTTAGTAAATTTTGTATCATTTTCACGTGTTTTTTTTATTTACTCACAAAAGGCTATAAAGATTTTGATAAAACTGGGTATTTGATGTATGCATATGCCAAAGATCTGATAGCCAACATTTCATCAAAATTGGTCAAACGGAGCGGGTACATTATTTCATAATTTCTTTTTCCAATTTTTACCTTTTTTTCGATGATCTCAAAAAGGCTTTAACGATTTTTATCAAATTCGTCATGTCAAATGAAAATTAGGTGTTCTTTAATATCAGGTAAGCTTTATCATTATTAAAATGTTCTGAGGGGGCTTTTTTGGGGGGGGCTCTTTTTTGTTTGTTTGTTTCCTATAAAGTACCTTTGTTTTTGTTTATATAAAGAAATTAACTGTCTCTCGTTAAGCCTAAAAATAAGAAATGGCTAAATATGAGATATGATAAAAATAAAGAAAACATAAAGAGGAGAAAAAAAATAAAAATATTCAGTCAACTCATAAAACTCGTTGATCCCACGCATGCGAAGTACGCCATTAATGACAGACCATTGTTCATAATTAAAGCCGTTCATTTGAGAAGTGGCAATTAACAAAATGCATTAATTTCTAATCTAAGTAAGTTGGTAAGTGAAAGTTGTGTATTGCGCGCACGCACCAGTAAACCTTTTTTAGTTATGAAAGAATACATTTGGCCTTAAGCCAACGTATTCGACCATCGGGTCACCGGCTGTTTCATCCTTGAGCATTCAGACCACTTTTTTGTTTTTATCAGAATAACAAGGGTGGTCTTTCGGGAAATTGCAAGTATCAAAATAATATCTTAAACTATTATTACTTATATCGTTGTAAATATCTGGTGTTTTAATATGATACAAAAGAGAGTCAGTATCTATGTAGCAGAGGTCAATATTTTGTGGACCGTAAGTTGTTAAAAACACATCATAGTGTAATTTGTACATTAAAACCTTCGAAAGTTCCAATATGCTAAAGCCAACATATAGCGGTTTATCGAATACATTTTTTACTTTCACTTACCTATATATGAAATATATAGTAAGTGGAAGTATTGCGATCGTGAAAATTTTCGCTCTTCATGAATCGGCAAAGAAGGTTGATGAAATATATTGCAAAATCGAACCCATGGCTCAAATGACTGAGCAAGAAATGTTGTATTATGAAACAACGAATAAGTGCGTTATCTGTCTAAAGACATTAAATAAAGACCAGAAAGTACGGCATCATGATCATGTAACATCTAAATTTATTGGTGCAGCTCAAACTGCAGTCAAACTGCAGTGCTCAACTTCCTTCAAGTGCAACGTACAAGCAAAAACACCGGATTTTATACCAGTAATTATGCACAATTTACAGGGTTACGATTCACACTTTATTGTACCTTTTTTAGCTAATCATGAAGGTGATGTTACTGTTATTCCGAGTAATTCGGAAAAGTACATCAGTTTTACAAAAACATTCAAAGATTGTAAAACTAAAATAAAATTCATAGATAGTTATAAATTTTTAGCTGCCAGCCTTGAAACGCTAGTCCAAAACATGAAAACGGGTTCTGAGAATCTCTCGATCACTTTCACACATTCATTTTTATCAGTTAATCCCTGACGAATCCAAAGTTGAATTGCTAACGAAAAAAGGAATCTATCCATATTCTTACATAGATTCATTGTCGCGGTTAGAAGAATCCCAGTTACCCACATTTGACAAATTTTACAATGACCTGACGTTCGAAAAGATTTCTCAGTCTGATTACGAACATGCTCAAACGATTTGGAAAATTTTTAATATCAAGAACATAAAAGAATATACTGAAATATATATAAAACGGACGTAATTTTATTATGTGCGGTATTTGAAAAATTTCGTAAACTCTGTATGGATATCTACTGTTTAGATCCAGCATATTTTATGTCTCTTCCAGGGCTGAGTTATGAAGCAATGTTGAAAACGACAGATATTGAATTGGATATTATAAAAGATTTTGATATGGTTCTGTTTTTCAAAAAAGGCATCCGCGGCGGTATTACACAAGTTGTCAAACGATATGCTAAAGCCAATAATTGTTTAATAGATGATTATGATCCAAATCAACCCATGAGCTATTTAATTTATGCAGACGTGAACAACTTGTATGGCTACGCAATGAACAGTTTCCTTCCGTACGGGGGCTTCGAGTGGTACGATCAAGATTTAGATGTGCTAAACGTTCCTGACGACTCGGAAATAGGGTACATTCTGGACGTTGATATTGATTATCCTGAAACATTACATGATTTGCACTCTCAATTTCCCTTATTGCCTGAAAAATCAAAACCTCCTGTCCATAAAAAAACAACTGAAAAGTTAATGACTACGCTTACACCAAAAACTCGTTATATCGTTCATTATATCAATTTGAAACAAGCTCTAAATCTAGGGATTAAACTGACAAAAATTCATAGAATTTTAAGATTTAAGCAAAAAAAATGGTTGGTACCATATATTGATCTAAACACTAAACATAGAGCAATGTCTACCAATCCTTTTGAGTCTGATTTCTTTAAACTAATGAATAACTCGTGTTTCGGAAAATTCATGGAAAATGTAAGAAAGCGTATAGACCTTAAAATTGTTACAAATGAAAAAACATTAAACAGACTAGTGAAGAAGCCTAATTTCAAAGAATGAATCATTTTTACCGATAATGTAGTTTCTGTCCAGTTAGAGAAGGAAAAAATCTGGTGCGTGCGCGCAACACACAACTTTCACTTACCAACTTACTTAGATTAGAAATTGACGTGTTTTGCTAAATATGATTTCCCAAAGTCACACATTTTTCTACATTCATATCTTATTTTTGTTAATCGTTAAAGCCGTTTTTGAGTAAATAAAAAAAAAAACCGTGAAAATGATACAAAATTTATTAATTAAAGTCCCCCCTCCCGTAGATCAATTTTGATGAAATTTTTACAGTCATATTTCAGGCATATAAATAGATCAAATACTCAGTTTAATCAAAATCGTTAGAGCCTTTTTTGAGAAAATCGAAAAAGACTTAAAAAGTTACTAAATAAAGTACCCCCTCCCTTTGAGCAAATTTAATGAAATTTTTGCTGTCACACCGCGGACATATACAAACACTAAATACCTAATTTCAGGTCTGTGCGGTTTATAGTTTTTGAGCTAGTCTGTTCACATACACACACACACACACACACCATTTCGCGGGACTTGGTTATTTTGACTCAGGGGACCCCAAAACGTGTATTTCCGTTGAAAACCGGAAGTCGAAAATTTTCACGATCGCAATACTTCCACTTACTATATATTTCATATATAGGTAAGTGAAAGTAAAAAATGTATTCGATAAACCGCTATATGTTGGCTTTAGCATATTGGAACTTTCAAAGGTTTTAATGTACAAATTACACTATGATGTGTTTTTAACAACTTACGGTCCACAAAATATTGACCTCTGCTACATAGATACTGACTCTCTTTTGTATCATATTAAAACACCAGATATTTACAACGATATAAGTAATAATAGTTTAAGATATTATTTTGATACTAGCAATTTTTTTGACTCCAGGAAGTCTTTCGGAAATGCATTGAAATCACGATTTTCAATATAAAAATCTATCACTTTATTACCAAATGCTGATTTTTTAATACCTGGTTCAATTGTAGCTAAAATTTCAAGTTGTTCCTTACTATAGAATTTATGTTTCTTAGGTGAGCTAATTCCTATTTCTGCAATATTAGACCCCGATGAAGATGGTATTAGCGATTGTATTCTTTTTTTAAATGGTAAATGTGATTGCTTCGAAGATGAAACAGCAGGTGTTGGGGAGTTTTCCATTGATAATTGGCTACCTATATCAGCAAATGCTTGAGGGGAACTGACACGTTTTTCTTTACATGCGAATTTTTTATGACGTTCGCAGCTAAATTTTGATTTAAATTCACGATTGCAATCTAAGCATGTATAAAATTTCCATTTACATCTGTGTCCGCTCGAATTTAATATTAACAACCCACATTTTGAACATAATATAACATCAATACATTTTCCTTCGGCCATCATTCAGTTCGATTACATAAACCTAATTTTGTAAGCTTGTTTCTCCTTTCCTTCATATACCATGCTCAATGATCCTAAAATCAAGCATATCATTTCAGTTAAATATTACACTTTTTTATTATCGCTATTTTAAAAGAAATAAAAAACTCACCATCATATTGTTCGATGACTTTTCCAGAAAAGCATTCTTGGTATCTTTTTGGTAAAAATGTCCGATATTTTTCTCCGTTTACGCCCTTTATGATGGCTTGTAACGCTTCTCCATACTCCGTTGATTTGATTGAGAGCCAGCTCTAAAATCTTATAAGTTTCTCCTTTTTCGAGCTCTCCAATTGTCATATAGATTGTAGACCTGTTCAATTTTTCAATTAAAGATATCTGCAATATTTACAAAAATTAACAATTTTTTTTATCTTTATGCAAGTATTAGCTCAAAAATAGTTAAAATGACTCACCTTTAGGAGAACTGCACTGCAGGTTAGATTGGAAAAGTCGAGCTCCTTGTATCCTCAATGTAGGGGTAGGGCAATCAATGGCTGTCGTCACGTGTGAAGCTGGGGTATATGTGCGCAGTAGTGCTGACTGAGCGCTATGAATAAATAGTTCTTTATCGCCTTGTCCGACAGATGCCGACAGACCGGCAGTAAGAAATGCATCTGCAGCGATTCCCAGAGAACCCGCTCTTTCATGTCTGATACCACGTAGTGCGATACATCCGCTGACTGGACATTGATAAAAATAGTCGGTGCGGCATCCTTTCAAATAGAAAACATAGATAAGCGTATGAATGATATCGTCTTCTCTCTCCTGCTGCAGTAAGAAATGCATCTGCAGCGATTCCCAGAGAAACCGCTCTTTCAAGTCTGATAACACGTAGTGCGATACATCTGCTGACTGGACATTGATAAAATAGTCGGCACGGCATCCTTCCAAATTGATAGCGATTCATCTGCTGACATTGATAAAATAAAGTCTGGGCGGGGGCTTACAAAACGCTGACTGACCATCGATAAGCGGATGAATGGTTCTTTGTCGTCTTGTTTATAATCAGCGTGGCCGATATCTGCCCCCCCTTTTAAGCAGATAACAGACCCGTCGACCGCTCAAGGCATCTGCTGACTGAAACTCTCTCCCCCCGCCACTGCAAGCGGGCTATATAAGAGTGGAGTTATTCCTCCAACATCATTGCTTCGTTGAATGAAACAGCTGAGTCATGCAGCTATGCATTACACCTGGCCGGGGTTGTGCACTAGGTCAACCCAATAACAAACAAAACTCCCACTCAGAGGATGACGTCACAGGCATAATGTAAACAAAGGGTCAATGAACCGCATGCACCTATACACACCTAGCCGTGGGGTCAACCCGGTGTAATGTAAACAAACAAAACACTCAGAGGATGACGTCACAGGCATAATGTAAACAAAGGGTCAATGAACCGCATGCACCTACACACATCTGACCGTGGGGTCAACCCGGTTAAATGTAAAAAAACAAACCCCCCCCCCATAGAACAACACCCCCCTCGCCCTCACAAGGTCGGTCAATGACCCTCAAGGTCACATATTGCTCTGCTACAGCACGATGTAAAGAAAGCGATGTTGCCACATCGCCGCCGGATTGTGCAATCAACCGTCCCCCCTCACCCTAGTTACTCACCCCCCTCGCCCTGCCAGACGGCGTGACCTAGTTCACAATTGCAAAATCCGTCGTTTCTACTACTATCTTCGTTATCTCTAACTCTGTTATATGGCTTGTTAATTTTTATATTAATCATTTTATTTATCTTATTTTTTAATTTTTCACAATAAATTTTAAATATTTCCTTCTTTTTAACCGACTTCGAAAGAGGAAGTTACTCAATTCGATACGTATGTGCCTTTTTACTTTCACTTACCTATATATGAAAAATATAGTAAGTGGAAGTATTGCGATCGTGAAAAAATTCGACTTCAGTTTTCAACGGAAATACACGATTTGGGGTCCCCTGAGTCGAAATGGCCAAGTCCCGCGAAATGGTCTATGTGTGTGTGTGTGTGTCTGTGTGTGTGTAGCCACTACACATGCAGCTTCATAGGAAACTGTTCGAAAAGCACTTGCCACTCTTAACAAGCCTCTCCGATATACTGCGATCATCTGTCTCTTGTACGATTTGGTGAGCATTGCATCATTCCAATGTGTGTGTGTATGTGTGTGTGTGTGTGTGTGTGTGTGTGTGTGTGTGTGTGTGTGTGTGTGTGTGTGTGTGTGTGTGTGTGTGAACAGACTAGCTCAAAAACTATAAACCGTGCGATCCTGAAATTGGGTATTTAGTGTAGGTATATGCCCGTGATGTGACAGCATAAATTTCATCAAAATTACTTAAAGGGAGGGGGTACTTTAATAACTTTTTAGGTTTTTTTCGATTTTCTCAAAAACGGCTCTAACGATTTTGATCAAACTGAGTATTTCATCTATTTATATGCCCGAGATATGACTGTAAAAATTTCATCAAAATTGATTAACCGGAGGGGGGACTTTACTTAATAAATTTTGTAACATTTTCACGTGTTTTTTTTTATTTACTCTAAATCGGCTTTAACGATTTTGATCAAACTGGGTATTTGATGTATTTATATGCCCGAGATATGACTGTAAAAATTTCATCAAAATTGATTAACCGGAGGGGGGACTTTACTTAATAAATTTTGTAACATTTTCACGTGTTTTTTTGATTTTCTCGAAAACGGCTCTAACGATTTTGATTAAACTTAGTATTTGATCTATTTATATGCTCGAGATATGTCTGTAAAAATTTCATCAAAATTGATCAACCGCAGGGGGCACTTTACTTAATAAATTTTGTATCATTTTTACATGCTTTTTTTATTTACTCAAAAACGGCTTTCACGATTGTGACCAAACTGGGTATTTGATGTATGTATATGCCAAATATGTGATAGCTAACATTTCATCAAAATTGATCAACCGAAGGGGGGACTTTACTTAATAAATTTTGTATCATTTTCACGGGGTTTTTTTGTTTACTCAAAAACGGCTTAAACGATTAATAAAAATAAGATATGAATGTAGAAAAATATGTGACTTTGGGAAATGATATTTAACAAAACACGTCAATTTCATATCTAAGTAAGTTGGTAAGTGAAAGTTGTGTGTTGCGCGCACGCACCAGATTTTTTTTTTCTATGTATGTCCACCGATTACTCCGAGATGGGTGGACCAATTGGAAGTATTTTCCCAATGTGGTCCCATTACATTCTTTTTTAGGTTCTTAATTAATTTAATTAAGTTATCGGGAAAAAACATGAAAATAATTATTTAATTATCGCTTAAAATATTTACTTATTGGAAAAACATATGGCATATATAACATAAGGTATGCTCCAACAAACAATTAAAACACGTTAATAACTAACAAACTGCTCATGTACTTTCCTCACTTTTTTATTCTAACTATGATTGGTTGATTTTAAGTAATGCTTAATAATGTTTCAATGTTCGATGAATCGGTTGGAAAAACCAACCAATCAAATTCAGAATCAAAAGAGTAGGGGGGAAACATGATTAGTCTGTTGTTAGCTATTGACGTGTTTCATGTTCTTGTTGGAACAAACCTTTTACATAACCATAGATAAATTTTCAACAATAGATTTAAATAAAGATATTCTGGAGTGAAACTTTTGTTATCTTATTCGGATTACTATTATCGGTTTTTATTTTTGTTTCTGCAACTATTGAGGCGTATAAATGAAAATGGCTGTTAAGCGTCGAATTCTTGATTATGAGAAAGAAATAACTATTATCTAAGTTCAAATGTGGTTCGAAAATGCAATAATTACATTCTCCAATTACATATATAAATGGGTAATTGTATGATTTTGTACTTGATCGATATTTATTAAATCGAAAGAAATTTTAATATTCTATGAAGGTTGCCAAGATTTTCAAAAGTCAAAACGTCATTAAGTGTTTGCGTTTCCTGAAAGCTTGAGTGCGCTTTTCAGGACCTTAGTCTAGTGTAAAATGAATGCATTTTATTGAAACAGAAATGATAATGGACTTATAACAGTCTAGGCTGTATGTGTTTATGGGTTCTTCGCATTCGAGGCGGCCATGCACTCAAGTACCGCAATAACTAACGTATATGTTGTGTATTATATTCTGTAAAGAATCAATGTTGCCACATCTCACACATTCCATGCGACGTTGCTGGATTGTGCAAGTAACCGCTCTAGGCCACCCCCCCTTCCTCGCCCAGGATATACTCCCCCCTCGCCCTGGCAGATGTTCACAATTGCACAAACAGTGAAATATTACTTCTGTTATAGAGCTGTATTTCTGCAGCAGCTCGGTATAAAATTGACCTGCCGGAATTGAGGAAAAGACCGGGGCTGGAAGATTAGGATGCTTCCACTTTGTAGAGAGTTCTTTAGTCTTATCTAGCAGTCGGGATGAGGCAGAAGTGGTATAACAAGTCAAACAAATGATAGGTTCACTAACTTCCGCTAGGATGAAGCACCAAACGATCTTTCTTCGAAGTCCTAGGTTATGTTGGACAAGCTGCGAGCCGTAGGTCGGTATTGAGGTCCCATTAGCTACGTAGAGAGGGAAATCGCCGGGTTTATTCTTCTCTGTCTTCTTCCCTGGATAAAATGATACAGCAGCTCCTGTGTCTATCTGATATCGGACGCAAGACTGCCGGTCAGTGACGTATAGGTGGCGATGTATAATCTCCGCGACGGGTTCTGCCTCAGCCTTCGCCAGAAATAGTTTTCCGGATTCTCTGCTGGTTTTGATGGCTTTCAGTCACACGGAGGTCTGCACTTGGTGGCCTTACTGCGGAATCAGTCGTTGTAAAAGGCACAGCTGACGTTCCTTACTCCTACTTCGGCTAGAGATCTCGTTGATGATGATACCGGTTCTGTATGAGTCTTCCAAGACATCAAAATTAATAAATAATGAAAAAAATTAACTTACTTGAAAAAGGGGCGTACTTATGGTACTCCAGAAGCGTAGCACTGCACAATACACACTGCCACGGATACAGCTTGGTATTGTGCACGATAATTTTAACGACCTAGCTTTTAATTTAATGACACCAATCTACGCTCGGCTAGCTCATAGTAGTTAGGTAAAGGAGGATGATCGTCTATCCAAGGTAAACTTACTACCTAACGATCGTAAGATATAGAAACATTATTAAGGAAATGCTGATACGCCTCCTCATTCAATTCCTCAGACTTCTTCTTCTCACTTGGCTCTTTAATGCCCAAGGAATCTAATGACCACAAATCCTGGATTGAAGCCTTCTTCACAAACATAGACGTTGTTTGCTTGCCTAAGCATTCTTCCCCAGGCACACGACCCATCAAAGTCCAACCCAACTTTGTTTCCATTGTGACTAACCAATTTTTTAACCCATGTTTTTTGCCTGTAAAAAGCTTCCCCGCAACATCTGCTCCAATTAAAATCTCTATGGGCCCATTTTCGAAATCGGTTAAAGTTATGTTTTCCCTACCTAACTCCTCCACCCAAGAACCGAGTTTTAAAGGAGCAATACTTCCACAGATGGCGTTTTGCTCGGACGCAAGAAAGTTACAGGAGTAACTATGGTTAACATCAGATAAATACTGATCATGCGTTTGCACCTCTATGCTTTCCCCACCAAATAATGAATATTGGATTATTTCCCTTTTAATGGCCTTATATCCCATCGCTAGAGCTAATTAAGTCAATATGTGACTCCTCTGAGAACCCGTATCAACTATGGCTCTAACATTTCTTGATACACCCGACCCATGGACTGTTACCATTAGCGTTTGGAGAAGTATCCTTTCACCCCGATTTTCTAGGCTCGCGAGCTGTTCACTAGTTTTTATTATTTTGGTTTTGAATCTCGTTCCTCTGGATTCGCTTCGCATAACAAAGTGTGGTGCCATCTCATACATGTGCTACATTTTTTCGCTCCTTACACCTAGAGGCTGGATGATTCAATTTCAAACATAAATAGCACGCTCTTTTCCTTTGTAGAATTTCCCTAATTTTTAATTGTTATTTTGTTTTGCATAGTCGTTGCCATATGTCCGGATATAGACTACGCCGGATATAGTTTTATTTTAAATATGTGTATTGTATTTTTTTATAACTATTGTATATTAGTTCATATGATAATTAATGTAATTTAGCAATAAATTAAAATTCCGTCTTTAGCTAACTTTAGTTGCATCTCACTTTCAACTTCTTCCCTCAAGAATGCCATCAGTTCATCTAGCCTAGCTCTATGCCTATCCCCTTCAGCCAACCTACTACTATCTTTAGTCCTACGCTGCCAAACCTTTAAAACCTCCGTAGGAATGGTGGACAAAATCATTGGCATCAAAATAGCAGCACAGCTCCCCCTGACAACGCCTAATGTTTCAAATGATCTAATTTGGCATTCCAATTTATCATATAAAGATGCTAAATTACGCCATTACCATTACCATTAATTAATTTTAAGAGCTCTCTAATATAAACATCTACTAATAAATCATTGTTATCATACCTTGTCCTTAGAGCCTCAATCGCCTTGACATAATTTTCTCCCGTAGCTGGAAAACTCTCCACAATTTCCCTAGGTTTAGACTTCTCGACCATACATTGTATAAGATATTGAAATTTGACTGCATTTTCCAGTGACTCATCCCTGTCTATTTTTTCAAACTGTGCCCAAAAAGGTAACCATTCTAAAATATCCCCATTAAATTTTTTCAATTCAAGCTTAGGAAGTTTAACATTTGTAACTCTTTTCCCTTCCCTTTCAGATTGACTACTACTGGATTTTCTTTCATCTATCTCTAAGGCCCTTATCTTATGTAATACACTATTATACTGTACTATATGTAATTCTGTTTATTCTTCTTAAGAAAGTTGGTCTGACAATTTTAGCTCTTTCCATATCCATTCCCAATCACTGTCCTGTCACGGTCGCCAGATGTCAAAAATAGAGCTAATAAAATTCAAACCAACAAATTTCAAAGTTGACAGAATATATTTTAACAATTCCAATTACTGAATGTACAATTAATAGAACATATGTTCAAAACATATGGCCTATGCCGAACAAATCTTTCTCTTCTTAATTTGCGAATATAAAGTATTTTTCTCACAATTAATATTATTAAGAAGAAATTATTTTAACAATTTCTGAATGGAAATAGAACGGACAAGCGTAGGGAGATTTCAAAGATAAAATAAAAAATATAACTCCAAAAGTTACCGGTTGGTAATTGACAGTCATGTGTTTTACCAGATTTTATTTGTTGAAATATTTCTCTCTCTATTTAATAATATTCCTTTTACTGATATTGATTCATTTGTCTAGCGTAACCTTATTTTTTTTTTTTTTAGATTAATATCATTGGAAGATATAATTAAACTATAAATATTTCAGAAAAGCCATAATGGGGCTTCCATGAAATTTACTTTAGAATCAATGAAATACCTAGACGGATCCTACGATGAAGAAATTCAGCAAAATAAATTAGGCATTGAAATGCGTTTCAACATTTCATTTTTTATGAAGAGCAGTGTAAAAAAAATTGAAAATTCTATAATTAAGATCGTACATGAGAGTTCAACGGGATTAATTGATGAAAACTTAGTTGACGTATGATAGTGTAGTTGGTATCTATGATCAGCTGTGTTATGTGCAATAATTAGGATGTTTATCTACTATTGGTCTCGAATGTTGGATATCTCATTGACACAGAGCAGACCAGTTATTTTTTATTTAAAAAGCAGTGCCGGATGAATATTGATACAAAATTAATTCAAACATTTCCATCTTGACATCCTTAATGCCAAGACCCAAGGTAGCAGATAACTGTTACAAAGTTAAATTTCTGAAGAAATAAAAAATAAAGTTTTTTCTTTCTTTATTTTTGTATTTTCTTAAAAGCGAAATATGATCCAAATAAAATCTATCAGTACAACTCTATTCTTCAATGACCACAAATATTTTATTGATTAAGAAATGTGTGTAGTTAGCACCATGGGCGCCTATAGGGGGCATCTGGGAACTTTTCTACTTTACTCCCCCTATGTTTACTTATATTTAACAGTAACCTTGGAGGTTTCTTTCAAATTATAACACATGATCAATAAATATGAATTCATTATAAAAATTGTTAAAAGGTTAAGTGCATATATTTCTCATTTATTGTTTAAAAGTTAATAATGAACGGATTTGAATTGGGGACTTTTCTACTTTACTCCCCCTATGTTTACTTATATTTAACAGTAATCTTGGAGGTTTCTTTCAAATTATAACACATGATCAATAAATATGAATTCATTGTAAAAATTCTTAAAAGGTTAAGTGCATATATTTCTCATTTATTGTTTAAAAGTTAATAATGAACGGATTAGACTTGTTCAATTGCTTCTTTATTTATTTTATACTATTTAATTCATTTGACAAGTGTTAACAATTTGTATTCGGTTATGGGTTAATAAAATAATTTAAATATACATGTGTTTGTTTATTTAAGGTTAATTAAAAAGTAACAAATATAGAAAGTAATTATAGGGGGAGTAAAGTAGAAAAGACCCGGCATCTGTCCCCTTCAGAAAATGTGAAAAAAAATAGTTATAAATTAAATAAATTCGTATTTTTTTACTATATTTATCAAGTATTATACGAACAAATACCTCCACGGTCTTAAGAATTTTATCAGTCTGCCCCCATCCCTAGACAAAACCCTGCAAATGCCTTTGCTATTGTCTCTTTTTAGTAATTCTTTCTTCCTATAAAGCTTTTAGAAAGTTGACATAATTTTTATTAGAAAAATGATGTTATAAGAAAAACTAAATAAAATAATTAAAGAAACTAGTGATGTTATAGCGCATATTTAGTTTATATTTTTTATTAAGGGGTTCTTAAAGATTCCTCCATACCCTTCTGTCCTTCGTCTACTCTTCCGTCAGTCCTCCGAAAATCCCCCTTGCTGTCAAGAGTTTACTATCCTGTGCTCTAATAAAATCCCACGTCTCGGAGACATGCTCGTATATCATTACACCTTAAACTTAAATAGAATGAATATTTATTTGTTGTTAGAAAAATTATTGTACCATATTTTTATTCATCACAATAGATTTTAGTTATCATTTGATCAAGTTTTTTGAAGAAACAAACACTACTATTATGATAATATTGATAACTTTTATTAAAAGTACAAATAAAAATAAACTACATAAAGTTTAAAATTTCTAGATATTTAAACCTACAGCTATGCTACCTGGAATATAAATTCATTTGAATTCCGAATGGTACTGTGTTAATTTGTAACAATATTATGATGCAATTTGAAAAAAAAAATGGAATGATTAATAGCTTCAATTTAATGAATAGTTTGAGTGTATGACATACCGAAATAGCTAACTATATGCTTCTTTAAGCATTTATTTCTTGAGGAGTGAGGAACTGCTGAAGGCTGTTCTCAAAACACATTCCGCAAGAGGTGCAGACTTCATTTGCTTTCAAGTCATGAGATTTGTCTTTCAGATACGAATTTTTTTTTTTTTTTGTTAGTCCTTGGCTTGTGAATGTTGAATAGTAGTTACGCTTCTGGTGGATAGATGAAGATAGACCTGTAAACTGTGAGGTTTTTAATATTCTTAAATAAGAACAGGCTGAGAGAGTGTTAATCTGTTTCCTATAAGAGAATATAGTTCCGGGAGTATCATGGCTAAAGAAGAAGATATAAGTATATCAGGCACTTATATGATATACTCTAGATGCTATGTATAAGGATCCCTAATTCTGCGCTGTATACCAACATAGAAGAGCACTACAGCATTAAAAAACAAAGTCTTGGTTTCCCAAGAATTGCTTTTGCAGTTCCAAAGGATGCCTTATCTTTAAAAGACCACCCGTTAGCACTGGACGCAGCGCTGAGCTGTTTGAGGTAATTTGACCAGGACGACTTACCCTCAAAATTTGGGGGTTTTATCTTGGCTCTTCTCGGTGACCACGGTTTAAGTTCTTTCTCTGCAATATAAGGGCTGTTAGGAGAGCTGTTCTCCGATGACTGCATGGGGCCTCTTTTTCCAGCATCCTTTTCAGTCGTTCGCCCTCCACTTCAAACGCGGCAGCCCCCCGACAAAGTTGACTTAAGGCTAGCTAGCTTATCTTCTCGTTAAGCTCAGTTGACTGGGTTGTCAATTTGTCATTGATTTCAGCAGACAGGTATGAAGGAAATTTTTAATTGTTATTTTGTTTTGTAGAGTCGCTGCCATATGTCCGGATATAGACTACACCAGACATAGTTTTATTTTAAATGTGTGTATTGTATTTTTTTATAACTATATTAGTTCATATGATAATTAATTTATTTTTATGAATTTTTCGGAAGTTTTTTTTTTTTTTTATTATTATTTTCAATCCATGTTTAATGAAATAACAACTTCCACTAAGTATTTGTTTTTATTTTTCATTTTCAACGTTTCGGGGCACCCGCCCCATCTTCAGGAAAAAACAACTAGAAACATTTATCTATATATAAATCACAGTAATTAAAATATATCTTTTTTTCACAATAATATATCACAACGTTGAAATTATTTTTAATAGTTTTTATAATTTAATTATAAATTACCTTAAAATTTCTTTTCATGCTTAATTGCATGTTGTCTATTTTATCCTATATGTACATATATTATCCAACACTAAAATATAATATTTACATATATTCATCATTTATTTAATAATTTAAAATTAAAATTAACATTGTGCATTGGTCATCTCCTTGTCACAGACTGATTATTTTTTCAATGGGGATCAATTTATTTACCTTTCATTTGATTCCAATCTTCTCCTCATATCTAATATTTTTAACAGTTCAATTTTAATTTTCTTATAATGTCTATATAATGTGTACTTAGTTGTTTTTTCCTGAAGATGGGGCGGGTGCCCCGAAACGTTGAAAATGAAAAATAAAAACAAATACTTAGTGGAAGTTGTTATTTCATTAAACATGGATTGAAAATGATAATTAATGTAATTCAGTAATAAATTAAAATCAATTAAATTTTTTTTTCAAATTTAGTATATTTTCATTATTAGTTTAAACGTTAACATAAATAGCACGCTCTTTTCCTTTGAACAATTTCCCTACGCTGTTTAAATCTCATCTCTCTAAACAATTTGCAGTTGGAACTTTTATGATCACCCTCACAAAAGATACAATGAAACAATGAAGAGCTTCCCGTAAGTAAGGCAGCAGCTGTAGATTAGTTCATATGATAATTAATGTAATGCAGTAATAAAATAAAATCAATTAGATTTTTTTTCAAAATTTAGAATATTTCCACTATTCGTTTAAATGTAGAATAAGTTTTTTTCGACGAGAACGAGGGAACAAAAGAGAGTCGGGACAGATATAAAAAAAAAATAAGAGAAAACATACGAGGGTGGAGCCCGAGCTGAGGGGTTGAATTGTACGTCTGGCGAAAAACTCGGACAGAGTTGGCTACGAAAATTCACCACTTATTAAAATTAGAAAACAATTATTTATTTATTAGAAAGAAGTTATCGAAAAATGCCTCTGCCTTAGTAAATAAGTTAGTTGAAAATTGTACTGCATTGAAGAACGAATTATTAGAAAAGTCTGCGGCTATGTAAATTAATTAAAGAATGGATGAATGAATGAATAATGCTTTTATTTAAATAAATACAAAATTTATAATAAAAAGTAAAATAAAATAATCTTCAAAGCGAAATGGCAGTAAGACGTCTGTCGAGTTGCCTACAGTTTAAATAAGATATAATTTAAATAAAATAAAGTACAAATTACAAAGTACAATTTCAAAAATAAAATACAATTATATTTCAAAAATAATTTTATCATTTTAAATAAAATCAAAAGTAATTTATTTTTCGGTAAAAAATTAAAATACTGAATCATAAAATGTCTATATTTTCTAATTTTACTTAAGTAAGCGGAAAGTTTTATCCAGTTTGGCCCGTGCAGTATATTTAATACTTCTTCCAAGGTCAATTTTTCCTTACATATGTATACCTTTCTAAACTCCTTCAAAACAGGACATATTCCCAAAAAGTGATGGGTATTCTCCGGCAGGTTTAAATTACACACGGCACACGTGAATATTCTATCGCTCCTCCATGGTTGGTAATTTAGTCCCAGCAATTCGCCTCTTGCTCTGAATATTAATGATTTTTGATATAAACTCAGTGATTTGTTGCTTATATAATGTTTTGCCTGGTGTTATATAGTTTTATTATATATGCTTATATAATGTTTTGGCACGAAATACGACATTAAGAACTTACATTCACGGACCGTGTACGTGCACATATGTTTCGGTACGAGCACAAATTGTTAAACCTATTCTATATTCTATCATGATATCTATATTATGTAACAGTATACGATTGATTATACTGCTCGGTGCAACACGAATAAAATTTTTGAATTTATTAAAACCGCGTACCAATAAGGATAAATTATTACACAATCACGTTCCGGCACAAGCCCCAGTTCTTAAACCTATTCTAAATTCTACTATGATATCTAAATAATGTAACATTATACGATTTAATATGTTCTGCTGGGTATACTTTAAAAAAAAAATTTTGAACTCATAAAAACCGGGTACCGAAAAAGATAAATAATTGTAAAATCACAAACACGTTCCGGTACAAGCACAAATTCTAAAACCAATTCTGAATTCTATTATGATATATATTTTATGTAACAGTATACAATTGATTATTCTGCAAGGTGAACACGAATAAAAAAAATTGAATTTATTAAAACCGCGTACCGCAAAGGATAAATTATTACAAAATCACAATCCCGTTCCGGCACGTGCAAGAATTCTTAAACCAATGCTACATCTTACTATGGTTTCTTAATAATGTAACAATATACGATTTATTCTGTTCTGCTCGGTGCAACTCAAAAATTTTTTTTGAACTCTTAAAAACCGGGTACTGCAAATGATTATAAATGAATAATCACAAACACGTTCCGGTACAAGCACAAATTCTAAAACCAATTCTAAATTCTACTATGATATCTATTTAATGTAACAGTATACGATTTATTATAGTCTGCTAGGTGCAACTATAGAAAAATATTTTAAACTCGTACTCGTAATATAACCTATTCTGAATTCTATTATGATATATATTTTATGTAACAGTATACAATTGATTATTCTGCAAGGTGAACACGAATAAAAAAAATTGAATTTATTAAAACCGCGTACCGCAAAGGATAAATTATTACAAAATCACAATCCCGTTCCGGCAAGTGCAAGAATTCTTAAACCAATGCTACACCCTACTATGGTTTCTTAATAATGTAACAATATACGATTTATTATGTTCTGCTCGGTGCAACTCAAGAAACATATTTAGAACTATTAAACACAGGGTACCGCAAAGCATGAATAATTAAAAAATCGCAATCACATTCCGGCACAAAAACAAATTCTAAAAACTAATCTACATCCTTCTATGATATCTAAATAATGCAAGAGTATACGATTTATTATGTTCTGCTAGGTGCAACTAAAGAAAAATATTTTGAACTAGTAAACACAGGGTACCGCAAAGGATAAATTATTACAAAATCACAATCACGTTCCTGCAGGAGCACAAATTCTTAAACCTATTCTACATCCTACTATAATATCTAACTAATGTAATATAATATCTAACATTATACGATTTAATATGTTCTGCTGTGTATACTATAAAAAAAAGTTATGAGCTCATAAAAACCGGGTACCGAAAAAGATAAATAATTCTAAAATCACATACACGTTCCGACACGAGCACAAATTCTTAATAAAATTGTAAATTCTACTATGATATCTATTTAATGTAACAGTATACGATTAATTATAGTCTGTTAGGTGCAACTATAGAAAAATATTCTAAAATCATAAAAACCGGTTACCGCATAGGATAGATTAGTACAAAATCACAATTACGTTTCGGTACGAGCACAAATTGTTAAACCTATTCTATATTCTATCATGATATCTATATTAAGTAACAGTATACGATTGATTATACTGCTCGGTGCAACACGAATAAAATTTTTGAATTTATTAAAACCGCGTACCAATAAGGATAAATTATTACACAATCACGTTCCGGCACAAGCCCCAGTTCTTAAACCTATTCTAAATTCTACTATGATATCTAAATAATGTAACATTATACGATTTAATATGTTCTGCTGGGTATACTTTAAAATAAAAATTTTGAACTCATAAAAACCGGGTACCGAAAAAGATAAATAATTGTAAAATCACAAACACGTTCCGGTACAAGCACAAATTCTAAAACCAATTCTAAATTCTACTATGATATCTATTTAATGTAACAGTATACGATTTATTATAGTCTGCTAGGTGCAATTATAGAAAAATATTTTAAACTCGTACTCGTAATATAACCTATTCTGAATTCTATTATGATATATATTTTATGTAACAGTATACAATTGATTATCCTGCAAGGTGAACACGAATAAAAAAAATTGAATTTATTAAAACCGCGTACCGCAAAGGATAAATTATTACAAAATCACAATCCCGTTCCGGCACGTGCAAGAATTCTTAAACCAATGCTACATCTTACTATGGTTTCTTAATAATGTAACAATATACGATTTATTATGTTCTGCTCGGTGCAACTCAAAAATTTTTTTTGAACTCTTAAAAACCGGGTACTGCAAATGATATACTCGTATAAATGAATAATCACAATCACGTTCCGGTACAAGCACAAATTCTAAATTCTACTATGATATCTATTTAATGTATCAGTATACGATTTATTATAGTCTGCTAGCTGTAACTCAACGAAAAAAATGTTGAACTCATAAAAAACCGGATAACGCAAAGGATAAATTATTACAAAATCACAATCACGTTCCGGCACAAGCCCCAGTTCTTAAACCTATTCTACATCCTACTATGATATCTAAATAATGTAACATTATACGATTTAATATGTTCTGCTGGGTATACTTTAAAAAAAAAATTTTGAACTCATAAAAACCGGGTACCGAAAAAGATAAATAATTGTAAAATCACAAACACGTTCCGGTACAAGCACAAATTCTAAAACCAATTCTAAATTCTACTATGATATCTATTTAATGTAACAGTATACGATTTATTATAGTCTGCTAGGTGCAACTATAGAAAAATATTTTAAACTCGTACTCGTAATATAACCTATTCTGAATTCTATTATGATATATATTTTATGTAACAGTATACAATTGATTATCCTGCAAGGTGCAACACGAATAAAAAAATTTGAATTTATTAGAACCGCGTACCGCAAAGGATAAATTATTACAAAATCACAATCCCGTTCCGGCAGGAGCAAGAATTCTTAAACCAATAATACATCCTACTATGATTTCTTAATAATGTAACAATATAGGATTTATTTATTTATGTTCGGCTCGGTGCAACTCAATATTTTTTTTTGAACTCTTAGAACCGGGTACTGCAAATGATATATAAATGAATAATCACGATCACGTTCCGGTACAAGCACAAATTCTAAAACCCATTCTAAATTCTACTATGATATCTATTTAATGTAACAGTATACGATTTATTATAGTCTGCTAGCTGTATCTTAAAGAAAAAATAGTTTATATAACACCTAAACTCTGGCTACCGCAAATGATAAATGATTAAAAATCACGATCACGTTCCGGCACGAGCACAAATACAGCACAAATACTTAAACCAATTCTAAATTCTACTATGATATCTATATAATGTAACACTATAAAATTTAATATGTTCTGCTAGGTGTGCACCTCAAGAAAAAAATTTTGAACTCGTAAAAACCGGGTACCGCATAGGATAAATTATTACAAAATCACAATCTTGTTCCGGCACGAACAAAAATTCTTAAACCAATGCTACATCCTACTAGGATATCTAAATAATGTAACAATATACGATTTAGTATGTTCTGCTAGCTGTAACTGAAGGAAAAAGAGATTGAACTCTTAAACTCTGGGTACCGCAAAGGATAAATAATTTAAAGATCACAATCTTGTTCCGGCACGAGCAAAAATTCTTAAACCAATGCTACATTCTCCTATGATTTCTAAATAATGTAAAAATATACGATTTATAATGTTCTGCTAGGCGGAGGCGGAGAAAAATATTTTAAACTCGAAAAACCGGGTACCGCAAATGATAAATTATTATAAATCACGATCACGTTCCGGCAAGAGCGCTAATTCTTAAACCAATGCTACATCCTACTATGATATCTAAATAATATAACAATCAATAAACGATTTATTATGTTCTGCTAGGTGCAACCCAAAATATTTTTTTTGAACTCTTAACGGACTTGCGTCTGCTCCTGCAGAATGGCAAAGATTTTTTGATAGCCTATTCCAAGATCAACCAGGCGTCTGCGTTGTACACGACGATATTGTAGTTTCCGCACCGACCGTCGCAGAACACAATAACCGCTTGGAAAATGCCCTACAAATTTTACAAGAAAAGAAAATTCGTTTAAACAAAAGGAAATGTAGTTTTCTTCAAAAGAAAATAACATACCTTGGTTTTGAAATTTCGGAAGCTGGGATTGGGAAAACACAAGAAATTATAGAGGCCGTCCTCTGCAAAAGACCCACGAATGTGTCAGAAGTAAAATCTTTCTTGGGGCTTGTGACGTTTTACGCTAAATTTACCCCAAATTTGTCAACGTTGGCGGAACCATTAAATAGTTTAACTAGAGCCCAAACCCCGTTTATTTGGAGAAGTGAGCATACAGCAAGCTTCAACAATATAAAGAAAGAAATAATTCCAGCAGGATTCTTTTTCATTACAATCCCAGATACCCTCTCGTTCTTGCTGTTGATGCATCTCAAACTGGCCTGGGTACGGTTTTGGCCCACAACATCAACAATGAAGAAAGACCCATTGCTTTTTCCTCGCGGACGTTAAATAAAAGTGAACGAAATTACTCTCAAATAGATAAGGAGGCGTTAGCAATTAAAAGGGGAATTGAAAAATTTTATCATTATCTTTTCGGGCAACACTTTACATTAATTACTGACCACCAACCTCTCGTTCGGATTTTATGGTCAAACTCGGCTTTACCAGTTATAACTGCCACCAGACTTCTTCGGTACGCCCTATTTCTACAAATGTTTAATTTCACAATCAAATACCGAAAATCATGTGAAAATTCAAATGCTGATTGCCTTTTCCGTTTAAGTTTGAATAGGATGACTTCTGCCTCTCAGGACGAAGCCGAAATTTTTCAAATAAACCAATTGGCAATATTACCGATTACATCCTCAGAAATTGCTAGGGAAACTTTGCGGGATCCAGAATGCAGAGAGATTTTTCGCAAGCTGAAGAATGGCATATCATCTGGTGTAGAAGACCAACGTCTCACCTTACAGAATGACTGCATATTTTATGGAATTCGCGTTTACATACAAAAAAAACTTCAAAAACGAATTTTGGAGGAATTACACATGGGGCATGTGCGCATGGTCAGGATGAAAATGCTGGCTCGTTCATATGTATATTGGCCAAAAATCGATGAAGCTATCGAGAATTACGTCAGAAATTGCCAAAACTGCACTCTAGTCGCAAAAGAGCACTCCAGGATAACTTCTCATCATTGGCAACCTGCTTCGAAACCTTAGGAGCGAATTCACTTAGACCATATGGGTCCATTCTATGGCAAATATTTTCTCCTGGTCATCGATTCTTTTTCAAAATGGCCAGAAAATTTTATCGTCGAAAATACAGCGTCATCGAAAACCATTTCCGTTCTCGATTCTTTATTTGCCGCTATGGCAATCCAGAAATAATTGTCTCGGATAATGGAAGTTCTTTTACAAGCAGAGAATTTCAAGGATACATTAATAATCGAGGCATAAAACACGTTACTTGTGCTGCTTACAACCCTGCAACCAATGGTCAGGTTGAACGATACGTATAAACAGCAAAGCAAGCACTCCGTTCATTAGCTCAAGAACGCGGTTCATTACAGCAGCATTTAAATACTTTTCTATTTTCCTTTTCATTATCTTTTCGGGCAACACTTTACATTAATTACTGACCACCAACCTCTCGTTCGGATTTTATGGTCAAACTCGGCTTTACCAGTTATAACTGCCACCAGACTTCTTCGGTACGCCCTATTTCTACAAATGTTTAATTTCACAATTAAATACCGAAAATCATGTGAAAATTCAAATGCTGATTGCCTGAAATTTCTGAAATTATTATTCTGGAACGATATAGTTAGTTGGATAATTGAGTGGTGTACAGATTGTTTTTTTTACATTTTAATTACATTGTTCAGTCTTAAACGAGGTTTTCCCGCCATCCAATGCCTCCTAAAATTATTGTGTTTAGCTTAAGCTCAAGTAAGAAGGCTATGAAACAGCTGTCCTTTACGCGCGCTCCCCCACCCCTGGTGATTCCGGCCTGGAGAGCTTCATTCTGCTGCTAACTGCCGTCTCGTCAAGACCTTCATACTTCATTCATCCTGTCACCCGCCGCCATCACGACGCAGGTTTATATTTGGTCAGTCAGAGTTAGCCGGCCACGTAAGTTAGATCTTACTATATGCAATTGCCCTTTTTTTCAAACGAATCGACTCGGAGCAGAAGAAAGGTCAACGTTGGAGATTGTGCAACCCACGCATATCTCTATGAGTTTAGTTCACCGGACATTTGGATATCTACAAAGTGACTATTCCACCAATGAGGAAGTTCGCCGTATTTAATAGCTAATTATTTTAATCATCGGGACTGGGTTGTAAAACAGAGCTCTGTCAATTAGTTTTCTTTATCTCTGTTTAGTTTTTTTCTTAATTTTTTATGATCATATATTTGCTGCCTTAATTCACTGTAAAATTGTTAGTTCTAAGTTTTCATTTAATTTCGAGATTTCTAGATTTTTTTGTTATCTTTATTAATTCATAACCTTTAATAGATATTGTCATTATCAGAAGTTTCATATGTTTCAGCTTTATCTTAATTTATGTTCGAGTTGTTTATTAAGTGTGATTTCCTTAAGAATAAAAAAAATTGTTTTTATCTCTTGTAATTTCACCGCTATCTTTCTTATTTTCCTTCATCATTATATTTAATATTAATGCCCTCCCGAACATTTTGGTGCCGAAACCCGGGAAGTTAATAAAACTGTATATAAAATTAAAAATTATTTAACTGCTGATAGACTTGTTTACATTTCAGAAAACTTGTTTCGCCATTGTTTAGAGTCATTCCTGGTAAAGCTGAATCATCATTGTTGTTCTGTTTCTTTAGTGAGTCATTGTTGTGTTCTGAGTATTAAGATATAAGTTCTTATTCTTCTGTAGCTCTATTATTTTCTATTATTATTATTATTATCATTTCTATCACTTTAATTATTATATACTAGCTGTATATCCCGGTTTCACCCGGGGAATTTCATTTTTTTAATAAACGTGAACAAATTTAAAGTGAGATCATAACGATTTTTATAACAATAAAGAATATACCCAGAGACTGGCTGAAGTTATGAAATTTTAATATCGACAGGTGTTCGCACCTAGTAAGAAAGATCCACTGAGCGAAATTTGGGGAATTTAGGACAAACGGTATGGATTTTTATTAAGAAAAAACAAACTAACAGAAATTCATCTTTAAGGTGTATATCCCAGTTTGATCGGGGAATTTCATTTTTCTAATGAAACGGTTGATTTCGTAAAAAAACATTGTAAACTAAGTTCAATACGATTTCTATAACAATAAAGAATATCAGCTGAAGATCGGCTGAAGTTATGCAATTTTAATATGGACAGGTGTTCGCACCTGGTATGAAAGAACTACTGGCGAAATTTGGAGAATTTAGGATAAACGGTATGGATTTCTATAAAGAACAAACAAACAAACAGAAATATTGGCCTGCAGTTTCAGCTTCTTGCAAATCGGCTGGCCTAAGCCTTTGTGGCGCAAGGCGGGACTCGTATTCCTGGGCAGACTCAGTTTCCCGCGATTCTGCCTGTCTAAGCCTCTGTTGTTCAATCCTATTTTGATGTTCGTCAAGAGTTTCAGGTGCAGGTGTATTTGACGTTGTTTTTTAGCTTTTGAGCTTACCACTCCTATTGAAGCTCGCTTCTTAGGAGGCATTTATAAAAAATAAATTCACCATTCATGTAAACAAACATATTGTAATGTTAAAAAAAAAAAAAAAACATATGGTTTAAAAATCCCAGAACTCGACGCCTACCAAGGGACGGCTTTCCGGGCCTTGTTGGCCTCTTCAAAATCTATAAAATGATTTTTTAGGCGGTTTTTTCGACTCAAACGGTCGATTTCGTAAAAAAAAACCATTGTAAAGCGAGATCATGACGAATTTTTTAACAATAAAGAATATACCAAGAGATTGGCTTAAGTTATGCAATTTTAATATGGACAGGTGTTCGCACCTGGTATCAAAGAACCACTGAGCGAAATTTGGAGAATTTAGGACAAACGGTATGGATTTCTATAAAGAACAAACAAACAAACAGAATTTCAACTTTATTATATAGATTTTCTAACATTGTAATTCTCTTTCAGCACCCCGTTTCCTTTTGTATATTATAATTTTAATTATGGGAAACCGCCGTAAATTAAATAATTCAGGGGTGAGTGTCCATAAGGCAATTCTGATTAAATCATTAGAACAATTTTTCACCTTTTCGGAAAAATGTAAAGGGATTTCCAAGTATCAAAGGTTTTCATTAAAAAATTGAATCAATTAATAGAAGAGATGCGAGCATCTTTCAACTCCCTTGTCGAGGAATGTTTCAATTTCAATCGAGGGGTTCCCGAAGATATGGAGGAACAATTCATACAAGCGCAATTGGATATCATAGAACTAGAGTCAAAATTGCCGGACCGATCGGCATCCGCGTCACCAGTTCCTCCCTCTGCTCACCGATTCACGGAAATGCGACTTCCCTTACTTAATTTGCCCACTTTCAACGGGGATATTTCTCAATTCCAAATTTTCAAAAAGAAACGTGAAACTTCGCCGATCCGCCAGCCATCTCGCTCTTTCAATCGCGTAGCGCGTGCCTTCGCCTCCAGTATTCAATGTCCTTACTGTCGAGAGGCCCATAATATCTATCACTGTCGTGAATTCAAGAAACTCTCCGGCCGTGACCGATTGCAATTTATTCGCCGATCAGGGTTATGTTATAACTGTTTGGGGGCCCATTCACAAAATCAATGTCAGTCTAGCCAGCGCTGTCATAATTGTCAGGAATTTCACCATACCTTATTACATAGAGGGTTTTCGGAATCCTCGCGCCCAGAGGCGGGTCCGCGCTCTCTGCCTAGTTCACCCCGGCCAGCTTCTCCCACCGTCCGAGCTTCTCAGCCGCGCCGCTATTCGGCTCAACGCCCCGCGGTCCGTTCGCGCAAGGACCTCGTTCCTCACCGCCTCTACCGGTGTTCCACGCAGCACCGACATCTCCTCCCCGGGGCTCACAAAGACGTTCGCCTAACTCCCATGATCATGCCCGAAAGTCCTATGAAAATTCACCGCCCTCGCCGTTCGATGTCCCAGTTTCTTATCACCATCCGGGAGGGTCCTTCCGCCCCTATCACAATGAATCTTCCCGGGGGCCCTCTCCACCACATGGAACCTCACCTGCTCGCCGATCACCAACATTAGGGGCCGCCGGTCACGATAATTGACTACCTACCGCCGCCGATACTCCCGCTCTCGCTCCTACTCACCCAGATGTTCAACGCTCGCCGATAACCATTGCTAACCCTGTCCACTGCTCATCGAGTAGGAGTGACGCGCCATTCGACCACCTTGTTTCTTCGTCGTCTCCCAGCCGCCGTCCCATTCGCCAGTGTCGCTCGCCGTCTCCTGATGTAAGCACAAAATCTTCTCCGCCGTTAACGTTATTAGGTTCCTTTGGGAATTTTTCTCCTGCTCTCCTTCCAACTGCGCAGATTGCGGTTCAACATCCTATCTATCCCCCCAAGCTTCTTCGCGCCCTTCTTGACTCCGGAAGCCAGGTAAGCTTCATCACCGCCGATTCCCCCTCTCGTCTAGGGCTGCCTGTCACACCCTCGCCCGTCGGAGTTAATGTTCTTGGGGGACCTTCAAATATTTCTTGCCCAGGGTATACTACCGCCTCTATAGAAGTCCCGAACTCCTCGTCACATAGGGTACGGCACTTTGTAATTAAGAAAATAACCGACACTCTTCCTACATCCCATGTAGATTTGTCGCCTTGGCCGCATATTACCCAGTTACCACTCGCCGACCCTTCCTTGTGTCAACCAGGGGAGATTGACCTCCTGTTAGGAATAGACGTCCTTCCCCTCATCATTCTGGGGATAGCTCCCGTATCTCAGGGCGGACCCATCGCCCTTGAAACTGTATTTGGCTGCTGTATTATGGGGAATTGTCGCCCCCCAGCCAACCAACGCCGTATCACATGGTCGAAAGAAGTGATCGACAACGAAGGAAAGACCTATCGCCCGCCTCCTCGCCGCCGTTTTCATCATCCTCCGCCTGCACCCAAGGCTGATAGCCTGACTACTTCAATTGCCAAAGATTTCTCTCCCGTAGTTCCCAGTCCTCCAGAGGCACTAATAGCCTTTAACGCGCTCACCAACCTCCAACTCAATAAAGATCTGAAAAAATTCTGGGATTTTGAAGAAGTGTTCGCCATTTCCCCTAAGTTCTCTGCTGAAGAACAGTTGTGTGAGGATCTATTTCTAAGGTCCGTCTCCCGGAACCCTGAGGGTCGCTAAATCATCCCTCTACCACTAAAATCTGTTGATATAGGAGAATCTTATTACCGAGCTCTCAAACAATTTCACCGACTCGAAGCCCGCCTTCAACGCGAACCCATTCTCCGGGAGGCCTATGTCGCCTTTATGCGCGAATATCTTGACCTCGGCCATATGTCCTTAGTTCCGGATCCTGATGACGCCCGCGGTGCCACCTATTATCTTCCTCATCATCCTGTTCACCGACCTGATGACCCTCCGTCTAAAATTAGGGTAGTATTCAACGCTTCCTCACAATCGTCTAATGGAAAATCCCTCAATGATATTTCTTACACCGGGCCCAAGCTGCAAACGGACATTGTTACCCTTATCACCCGCTCACGTACTCACCGCTATATATTCACCGCGGACATTCGGCAAATGTATCGCCAAATTTTAGTTCCCCGGAACATCAAGACCTTCAAAGAATCATATGGCGTTTTTCACCCGAAGAGCCTGTGCGCTCTTACCGCCTCCGCACGGTCACTTACGGGGTTAGTTCCTCTCCATATCTAGCCATCCGGAAACTTCACCAATTAGCTCAAGATGAAGGGGACCGTTTCCCTATTGCCACCCCGGTTCTACGCGATGACACCTGTGTGGACGATATAATCACCGGATCCTTCTCACTCGCCGAAACCATTCAATTAAGGGATAATTTAATAGCTCTTTTGCACGCCGGGGGATTTGAACTAAGAAAATGGGCCGCCAATCATCCCGATATCCTCGCCAATTCGCCTGCTGACCATTGTCGTATCGGACCCCACGCCTTTGATTTTGACACGACTGATGAGCCCACCATTAAAATTCTAGGTTTAATATGGTCTGCCGATACCGATGCCTTCTCATACCGGTTCTGTTCCAATAAATTACCGGCTACCAAGCGGTTGATATTATCTAAACTGGCTCGCATTTATGACCCGCCTGGATGGTTTGTTCCTGTTACATTCACCGCCAAGCTGTTGATCCAACACCTGTCCTCACTGACACTGACACTCCGATTAGGATGAACCTGCCCCCGCCGATGTCACCCAAGACTGGGACATGTTTCAAAACGAACTTAAATCTGAATCAAAGATATCTATCCCTCGCCGTTTCCCCTTTTATCAGGAATCCCGCAGCAGTCAACGACTGGTCGCCTTCTGCGACGCTTCAGAATTAGGATACGCTGCCACCATTTATCTCCACTCTAATCCGTCTTCTCATCCGCCGGTGAAATCGCGGTTCATCTACTCATAGCTAAATCCCGAGTAGCTCCCCTCAAAAGGGTATCCCTTCCATAGGTTAGAATTATGCAGAGCTCACCTTTTAGCAAAATTAGCCACTAAGATTCTCGGTATGTTCCCTCAACCGTTTGAAGATATTGTTGCCTTCTCAGATTCCGCGGTAGCCCTCACCTGGATTCGCGGCGAACCGCACCGATGGAAAACCTTCGTGGCCAATCGCGTCACTGAAATACAGGAAGTTATCCCTCCTTCTCAATGGCGTCACATTGACGGTAAGGAAAATCCCGCCGATTGTGCCTCTCGTGGGCTATTCCCCAATGAATTCACCCGTCATCCTCTGTGGTGGACAGGTCCCTCCTGGCTATCAAAACCGCCAAGCCAATGGCCCAAATCGCACATAGATTCCCCGCCTGACGCCGTTAACAAGGAGCGTCGAATCTCTAAAGAGATCATCACTTGTATCGCCCTAACATCCCTCGACTTGGAAAGTCGATATTCCTCCCTGACTCGACTCCAGAGGATCACCGCCTGGTGCCTCCGTTTCGCCCACAATTGTAAGAATCCTGATCCCCGATACACCGGGTTTCTCTCCGCCGTTGAACTAAACGTGGCACTTGATACCCTAGTCCGGGGAGTCCAACAAGTCGCGTTAGCAGAAGAATATAAGGCCACGTCAGAACCCGCCTCCAAGTTGCGCATTAAACGCACTTTACAACTGTTCATCGATTCCCACGACCTTCTGCGCGTGGGCGGTCGTCTTCATCTTGCTCCCCGCCCGTTTGATGTTAAACACCCGGCATTACTTCCAAAGGATCACCTCCTCACCCACTTAATAATCGATAATGCTCATCTTACCAACCTACACGCCGGTCCATCTGCTACTCATTCATTCATTCGCCAGAGGTTTTGGATTTTAGACGGAAAGAACGTTGTTCGCCATCGCCTAGCAAAGTGTAACCAATGTTTTCAAGTTAACCCCCAACCACTCATTCCCACCATGGATTCGCTCCCTAAAGACCGTGTTTCATCCACGTATGCCTTTCTTAAAGTAGGAGTCGATTACGCCGGTCCCTTCTCGGTTTCTTCTGCCCGCATTCGGGGATGCCGCGTTACTAAAGCCTATATCTGCACCTTTGACTGATTTTTCACCAAAGCTGTGCATCTAGAACTCGCCTCCGAACTCTCCATCCCCGCATTTCTTGCCGCTTTCGCGCGGTTCTGCAGTCGCCGCGGCGTTCCCTCTGATATCTATAGTGACAACGGAACTAATTTTGTAGGGGCTAGTCGCCAGCTGAATGAAATTGGGCGTTTCCTACGACAAGCTGATACCCGCGAGGCAATAACACAACGCTCATCCGCCCTGGAATTCAATGGCATTTTATTCCGCCTAGTGCTCCCCATTTCGGAGGTCTTTGGGAGGCTGCAGTCAAATTCACCAAGCGACATCTCCGTACTGTTATGGGTTCCCAGATTCCAGATTCTTTCGAGGAATTTTCTAATCTCTTGACCCAAGTGGAGGCCGTTCTCAATAGTCGCCCCTTGTGCGCTCTCCCTCCAGATCCTCAAGACTTAGAAGCCTTAACCCCTGGCCATTTTCTTATTCACCGACCTCTTAACGCGCCACCTAGTCGTGATGTTTCTGACACCCCGGTTAATCGATTAACAAGATGGAAACTAGTTGATAAACTTCACCAATCATTTTAGAAACGGTGGACGGTAGAGTATCTCCACACACTTCAACAGCGTTCCCGCTGGACGGACTCCTCTCCTGAGTTAGCTCCGGGTTCTCTCGTCCTGGTCAAAATGGATAATCAACCTCCCATTAACTGGCCTTTCGCCCGCGTCGTCGAGCTGTTTCCGGGTACTGACAATGGCCAGCATCTTAACCCCCTCAGGCATGCTTAAACGTCCAGTTAATCGCCTATGCCCCTTACCCTCTCAATAATGCCGCATCCGCGCCATGGGGGGGGGATGTTCAGTCTTAAATTGTTTTGGACTTAAACGAGGTTTTCCCGCCATCCAATGCCTCCTAAACTTATTGCGTTTAGCTTAAGCTCAAGTAAGAAGGCTATGAAACAGCTGTCCTTTTCGCGCGCTCCCCCACCCCTGGTGATTCCGGCCTGGAGAGAACCCCGTTTATTTGGAGAAGTGAGCATACATCAAGCTTCAACAATATCAAGAAAGAAATAACTTCCAGCAGGATTCTTGTTCATTACAATCCCAGATACCCTCTCGTTCTTGCTGTTGATGCATCTCAAACTGGCCTGGGTGCGGTTTTGGCCCACAACATCAACAATGACGAAAGACCCATTGCTTTTGCCTCGCGGACGTTAAATAAAAGTGAACGAAATTACTCTCAAATAGATAAGGAGGCGTTAGCAATTAAAAGGGGAATTGAAAAATTTTATCATTATCCTTTCGGGCAACACTTTACATTAATTACTGACCACCAACCTCTTGTTCGGATTTTATGGTCAAACTCGGCTTTACCAGTTATAATTGCCACCAGACTTCTTCGGTACGCCCTATTTCTACAAATGTTTAATTTCACAATCAAATACCGAAAATCATGTGAAAATTCAAATGCTAATTGCCTGAAATTTCTGAAATTATTGTTCTGGAACGATATAGTTTAATTGGATAATTGAGTGGTTTACAGATTGTTTTTTTTACATTTTAATAACATTGTTCAGTCTTAAACGAGGTTTTCCCGCCATCCAATGCCTCCTAAACTTATTGTGTTTAGCTTAATCTCAAGTAAGAAGGCTATGAAACAGCTGTCCTTTACGCGCGCTCCCCCACCCCTGGTGATTCCGGCCTGGAGAGCTTCACTCTGCTGCTAACTGCCGTCTCGTCAAGACCTTCATACTTCATTCATCCTGTCACCCGCCGCCATCACGACGCAGGTTTATATTTGGTCAGTCAGAGTTAGCCGGCCACGTAAGTAAGATCTTACTATATGCAATTGCCCTTTTTTTCAAACGAATCGACTTGGAGCAGAAGAAAGGTCAACGTTGGAGATTGTGCAACCCACGCATATCTCTATGAGTTTAGTTCACCGGACATTTGGATATCTACAAAGTGACTATTCCACCAATGAGGAAGTTCTGAACTCTTAAAAACCGGGTACTGCAAATGATATATAAATGAATAATCACGATCACGTTCCGACACAAGCCCCAGTTCTTAAACCTATTCTACATCCTACTATGATATCTAACTAATGTAACAGTATACTATTTATTGTGTTCTGCTAGCTGTAACTCAACGAAAAAAAATTTGAACTCATAAAAATCGGGTACTGCATAGGATAGATTATTACAAAATCATAATCACGTTCCGGCACGAGCACATATTCTTAAACCAATTCTAAGTTCTACTATGATATCTATTTAATGTAACAGTATACGATTTATTATGTTCAGCTAGGACCAACTCAAGATAAATATTTTAAACTCGAAAAACCGGGTACCGCAAATGATAAATTATTATAAATCACGATCACGTTCCGGCAAGAGTGCTAATTCTTAAACCAATACTACATCCTACTATGATATATAAATAATATAACAATATACGATTTATTATGTTCTGCTAGGTGCAACCCAAAATATTTTTTTGAACTCTTAAAAGCAAGGTTTTGCATATAATAAATAAATGAATAATCACGATTACGTCCGACACGAGCCCATATTCTTAAAGCAATTCTACATCCTACTATGATATCTATCTACTGTAACAGTTAACTATTTATTGTGTTCTGCTAGCTGTCTCTCAAGGAATAAAATTCTGAACTCATAAAAAACCGGGTACCGCAAAGGATAAATTATTTCAAAATCACAATCACGTTCCGGCACGAGCACAAATCCTTTAACCAATTCTAAATTCTACTATGATATCTATATAATGTAACAGTATAAGATTTAATATGATCTACTAGGTGCTACTCAAGAAAAATATTTCGAACTTGTAAAAATCGGGTACCGCAAATGATAAATTATTACAAAATCACAATCACGTTCGGCCACGAGAACATATTCTTAAACCTAGCCTTCATCCTACTATGATATCTATATAATGTAACAATATACGATTTATTATGTTCTGCTAGGCGGAGGCGGAGAAAAATATTTTGAACTCCTAAAACCGGAGATCGCAAGGGCTAAGTTATTACAAAATCACAATCATGTTCCCGTACGAGCACAAATTCTTTAACCATTTCTAAATTCTACTATGATATCTTAATAATGTAACAATTATTACAAATCAAGAAAAATATTTTGAACTCGTAAAAACCGGGTACCGCAAAGGATAAATTATTACAAAATCACAATCTTGTTCCGGCACGAGCAAAAATTCTTAAACCAATCCTACATCCTAATATGATATCATAATAATGTAACAATATACGATTTATTATGTTCTGCTAGCTGTACTCAAGGAAATTTTTTTTGAACTTTTTAAAACCGGGTACCGCAAATGATAAATAATTAAAAATCATGATCACGGTCAGGCACGAGGAAAAATACTTTAACCAATGCTATATCCTAATAATATCTAAAAAATGTAACAATATACGATTTATTTTGTTCTACTAGGTGCAACTGAAAAAAGTTTTTTGAACTCTTAAAAACCGGGTACTGCAAATAATAAATTAATGTATAATCACGATCACGTTCCGGCACGATCACATATTCTTAAACCAATTCTTAATTCTACTATGATATCTAACTAATGTAACAGTAAACTATTTATTGTGTACTGCTAGCTGTAACTCAACGAAAAAAATTTTGAACTTATAATAACCGGGTACCGAAAAGGATAAATAATTTTAAAATCACAAACACGTTCAATCACGAGCACAAATACTTAAACCAATTCTAAATTCTACTATGGCATCTATTTAATGTAACATTATACGATTTATTATGGTCTGCAAGATGCAACTCCAGAAAAATATTTTTATCCCCCAAAAACCGGAGACCGCAAAGGATAAATAATTGTAAAATCACAATCTTGTTCCGGCACGAGCAAAAATTCTTAAACCAATGCTACATTCTCCTATGATTTCTAAATAATGTAAAAATATACGATTTATAATGTTCTGGTAGGTGCAACTAAACGAAAATATTTTTGAACTCTAAAAAACCGGGTACTCAAAAAAACCGAGTACCGAAAAGGATTAATAATTGTAAAATCACTAACACACTTTAGCACGAGCACAAATACTTAAACCAATTCTAAATTCCACTATGATATCTATTTTATGTAACATTATACGATTTATTATATTCTGCAAGGTGCAACTCCAGAAAAATATTTTTAACCCCTAAAAACCTGGTACCGCAAAGCACTTTCCTGCACGAGCACAAATACTTAAACCTATTCTACATCCTACTATGATATCTAACTAATGTAACATTATACGATTCATTATGTTCTGCTAGGCGGAACTCGAGAAAAATATTTTGAACTCCAAAAACCGGAGACCGCAAAGGCTAAGTTATTACAAAATCACATTCATGTTCCGGTACGAGCACAAATTCTTTAACCATTTCTAAATTCTACTATGATACGTTTTTAATGTAACAATTATTACAAATCAAGAAAAATATTTTGACTCGTAAAAGCCGGGTACCGCAAAGGATAAATTATTACAAAATTACAATCTTGTTCCGGCACGAGCAAAAATACTTAAACCAATGCTACATCCTACTTTGATATCTTAATAATGTAACAATATACGATTTATTATGTTCTACTAGCTGTAACTCAAGGAAAAAGAGTTTGAACTGTTAACAAATTGAATTCGTAACAAATTGAATGAAATTGAACTCGTAAAAACCGGGAACCGCAAAGGACAAATTATTACAAAATCAGAATCTCGTTCCGGCACTAGCACAAATTCTTACACCTATTCTACATCCTACTAAAATATCTAACTAGTGTAACAATATGCGATTTATTATGTTCTGCTAAGTGCAACTCAAAACATTTTTTTTGAACTCTTAAAAACCGGTTACTGCAAATGATAAAGAAATGTATAATCACGATCACGTTCCGGCACGATCACATATTCTTAAACCAATTCTAAATTCTACTATGATATGTAACTAATGTAACAGTAAACTATTTATTGTGTTCTGCTAGCTTTAACTCAACGAAAACAATTTTGAACTCAAAAAAACCGGGTACTGAAAGGTATAAATTATTGAAAAATCATAATATCATTCCGGCACGAGGACATATTCTTAAACCGATTCTAAATTCTACTATAAAATCTATTTAATGTAAAAGTATACGATTTATTATGTTCTCCTAGGTGCAACTCAAGAAAATATTTCGAACTAGTAAACACAGAGTACCGACAAGGATAAATTATTACAAAATCACAATCAGGTTCCGGCACGACCACAAATTCTTAAACCTATTCTACATCCTACTATAATATCTAACTAATGTAACATTATACGATTCAATATGTTCTGCAGGGTATATTTTAAAAACAAATTTTAACTCATAATAACCGGGTACCGAAAAAGATAAATAATTGTAATATCACAAACACGTTCCGGTACGAGCAAAAACTCTTGAACGAATTCTAAATTCTAACATGATATCTATTTAATGTATCAGGATATGATTTAATATGTTCTGCTGGGTGCAACTCAAAAAAAATTTTCAACTCTGAAAAACCTGGTACCAAAAAAGATAAGTAATTGTAAAATCACGACCACGTTCCGGCACGAGTACAAATTCTTAAGCCAATTCTAAATTCTAACATGATATTTATTTAATGTAACAGGATACCATTGATTATAGTCTGCATTGTGAACTATAGAACAATATTTTAAACTCGTAAAAACAGGATACCGCAAAGGCTAAGTTATTATAAAATCATAATCACGTTCCGGCAGGAGCACAAATTCTTTAACCAATTCTAAATTCTACTATGATATCCATTTAAAGTAACAGTAGACTATTTAACGAGTTCTGCTAGCTGTAACTCAAATATAAAAATCCTACTATGATATCCAAATAACAACAAACAATATACGATTTATTACGTATTGCTAGTTGCAACACAAAAAATTTATTTGAACTATTAAAAACCAGGTACCGCAAAGGATAAATTATTACAAAATCTATATATACAAAAGTAAGGTTGTATAAAACACTGATTCGCCCCGTTTTGATGTATGGCTCTGAGACTTGGACCATCTCGAGTTCTGACCAGCAGAGGCTCCTTGTTTTCGAGAGAAAAATTCTGCGCCGAATCTACGGTCCAAAAAAAGTAGGCGGAAATTGGATATCGCGAAACAACTTGGAGCTTCAAATGCTCTATGGGCAACCAGACATTATTAGACTCATCCGCATTGGAAGGCTTAGATGGGCTGGCCACGTTGCCAGAATGCCGGAACAGAGCATTTCAAGGAAAATGATGTCCGACAAAATCTATGGGTCGAGAGGTGTCGGAAGACCGAAACTTCGGTGGACAGATGGAGTCGCAAAGGATTCAAGACATCTTCTAGGTGCTCGGAATTGGACTGCGGCTGCGCAGGATAGGGAGCGATGGGGCGATGGCGATCTTCTTAAGGAGGCCTTGACTCACTAAGTGGGTTGTTGCGCCAGTGATAATAATAATAATAAGCTGTAACTCAAGGAAAAAGAGTTTGAACTGTTAACAAATTAAATTCTTAACAAATTGAATGAAATTGAACTCGTAAAAACCGGGAACCGCAAAGGACAAATTATTACATAATCACAATCTCGTTCCGGCACTAGCACAAATTCTTAAACATATTCTACCTCCTACTAAAATATCTAACTAGTGTAACAATATGCGATTTATTATGTTCTGCTAAGTGCAACTCAAAATATTTTTTTTGAACTCTTAAAAACCGGTTACTGCAAATGATAATAAATGAATAATCACGATCACGTTCCGGCACGAGCCCAAATTCTTAAACCTATTCTACATCCTACTATGATATCTAACTAATGTAACAGTAAACTATTTATTGTGTTCTGCTAGCTGTAACTCAACGAAAAAAATTTTGAACTCATAAAAACCGGGTACCGAAAGGGATAAATATTTGAAAAATCATAATCTCGTTCCGGCAAGAGCACATATTCTTAAACCAATTCTAAATTCTACTATGATATCTATTTAATGTAAAAGTATACGATTTATTATGTTCTCCTGGGTGCAACTCAAGAAAAATATTTCGAACTAGTAACACAGGGTACTGAAAGGGATAAATAATTGAAAAATCATAATCTCGTTCCGGCAAGAGCACATATTCTTAAACCAATTCTAAATTCTACTATGATATCTATTTAATGTAAAAGTATACGATTTACTATGTTCTCCTGGGTGCAACTCAAGAAAAATATTTCGAAATAATAAACACAAGGTACCGCAAAGGATAAATTATTACAAAATCACAATCAGGTTTCGGCACGAGCACAAATTCTTAAACCTATTCTACATCCCACTATAATATCTAACTAATGTAACATTATACGATTCAATATGTTCTGCAGGATATACTTTAAAAACAAATTTTGAACTCATAATAACCGGGTACTGAAAAAGATAAATAATTGTTAAATCATAATCACGTTCCGGCAGGAGCACAAATTCTTTAACCAATTCTAAATTCTACTATGATATCCATTTAAAGTAACAGTAGACTATTTAACGAGTTCTGCTAGCTGTAACTCAAATATAAAAATCCTACTATGATATCCAAATAACAACAAACAATATACGATTTATTACGTATTGCTAGTTGCAACAAAAAAAATTTATTTGAACTATTAAAAACCAGGTACCGCAAAGGATAAATTATTACAAAATCACAAGCTCTCAGTCACATCTCGGTCCAGCACGAGCAAACTTTCTAATCCAATGCTACATCCTACTATGATATCCAAATAATGTAACAATATACGATTTATTACGTATTGCTAGATGCAATTCGAAAAAATTGTTTGAACTCTTAAAAACCGGGTACCGCTAATGATAAATAGATGAATAATCACGATCACTTTCCGGCACGAGCACGAATTCTTAAACCTATTCTACATCCTACTATGATACCTTACTAATGTCATAGTATACGAATTATTATCCTGCTAGATGCAACTCGAATAAAAAATTTTGAATTTGTAAAAACCGCATACCGCAAATGATAAATTATTACAAAATGACAATCACGTTTCGGAAGAAGTACGAATTCAAAGACCTATTCTACATCCTACTATGATATCCAAATAATGTAACAATATACAATTTATTACGTCCTGCGAGGTGCAACTCAAAAAAATAATTTGAACCCTAAAAACCGGGCACCGCAACTGATAAATAAATGAAAAATCACGATCACGATCCGGCACGAGCACAATTTCTTAAACCTATTCTACATCCTACTATGATATCTTAATAAAGTAACAATATACGATTTATTATGTTCTGCTAGCTGTAACTCATCTTTTTGTCGATTTTAAAGCGGCTTATGACAGTCTCGATAGGCCAGCACTATATAAGGCAATGGAAGAGCTCAACATTCCAAGGAAGCTAATACGTCTCACACAATTAACTATGACGGGTGTGGAATGCATGGTTTGTATCCAGGGAGGACTCTCGGAAGTATTTGTTTCCGGAAAAGGGGTGAGGCAGGGTGATTCCTTGGCATGCCTCCTGTTTAACCTTGCTTTGGAGAAAGTGGTTAGAGAATCCGGCATTCAGACAGCAGGCACTATCTTTAATAGAACTGTCCAGATCCTGGCCTATGCCGACGACATCGATATCGTGGGACGGTCCTTTCAGGCAGTCAAGGAAGCATTTATGGCCCTAGAGGCTTCATCTAGGAGACTGGGTCTAGGAATAAATCCGGAAAAGACCAAGTTCATGGTATCAGGCGAGAGGGTCTATCAGAAGGAATGGGTTACTATAGGAACCTACCACTTCGAAAAGGTAGAGGAATTTGTCTATCTCGGCTCACAGGTTAATGTGAATAACGATACGTCAGCAGAGATTAAAAGGAGGATAATGCTGGCGAACAGAAGCTTCTTCGGATTGGGCCACCTCTTCCGAAGTCCCTATCTCACGAAAGTAACTAAAGTAAGGTTGTATAAAACACTGATTCGCCCCGTTTTGATGTATGGCTCTGAGACTTGGACCATCTCGAGTTCTGACCAGCAGAGGCTCCTTGTTTTCGAGAGAAAAATTCTGCGCCGAATCTACGGTCCAAAAAAAGTAGGCGGAAATTGTATATCGCGAAACAACTTGGAGCTTCAAATGCTCTATGGGCAACCAGACATTATTAGACTCATCCGCATTGGAAGGCTTAGATGGGCTGGCCACGTTGCCAGAATGCCGGAACAGAGCATTTCAAGGAAAATGATGTCCGACAAAATCTATGGGTCGAGAGGTGTCGGAAGACCGAAACTTCGGTGGACAGATGGAGTCGCAAAGGATTCAAGACATCTTCTAGGTGCTCAGAATTGGACTGCGGCTGCGCAGGATAGGGAGCGATGGGGCGATGGCGATCTTCTTAAGGAGGCCTTGACTCACTAAGTGGGTTGTTGCGCCAGTGATAATAATAATAATAAGCTGTAACTCAAGGAAAAAGAGTTTGAACTGTTAACAAATTAAATTCTTAACAAATTGAATGAAATTGAACTCGTAAAAACCGGGAACCGCAAAGGACAAATTATTACATAATCACAATCTCGTTCCGGCACTAGCACAAATTCTTAAACATATTCTACCTCCTACTAAAATATCTAACTAGTGTAACAATATGCGATTTATTATGTTCTGCTAAGTGCAACTCAAAATATTTTTTTTGAACTCTTAAAAACCGGTTACTGCAAATGATAATAAATGAATAATCACGATCACGTTCCGGCACGAGCCCAAATTCTTAAACCTATTCTACATCCTACTATGATATCTAACTAATGTAACAGTAAACTATTTATTGTGTTCTGCTAGCTGTAACTCAACGAAAAAAATTTTGAACTCATAAAAACCGGGTACCGAAAGGGATAAATATTTGAAAAATCATAATCTCGTTCCGGCAAGAGCACATATTCTTAAACCAATTCTAAATTCAACTATGATATCTATTTAATGTAAAAGTATACGATTTATTATGTTCTCCTGGGTGCAACTCAAGAAAAATATTTCGAACTAGTAACACAGGGTACTGAAAGGGATAAATAATTGAAAAATCATAATCTCGTTCCGGCAAGAGCACATATTCTTAAACCAATTCTAAATTCTACTATGATATCTATTTAATGTAAAAGTATACGATTTACTATGTTCTCCTGGGTGCAACTCAAGAAAAATATTTCGAAATAATAAACACAAGGTACCGCAAAGGATAAATTATTACAAAATCACAATCAGGTTTCGGCACGAGCACAAATTCTTAAACCTATTCTACATCCCACTATAATATCTAACTAATGTAACATTATACGATTCAATATGTTCTGCAGGATATACTTTAAAAACAAATTTTGAACTCATAATAACCGGGTACTGAAAAAGATAAATAATTGTTAAATCACAAACACGTTCCGGTACGAGCACAAATTCTTAAACCAATTATAAATTCTACTATGATATCTATTTTATGTATCAGGATATGATTTAATATGTTCTGCTGGGTGCAACTCAAAAAAAAATTTTCAACTCTTTAAAACCTGGTACCGAAAAAGATAAGTAATCTTAAAATCATGACCACGTTCCGGCACGAGTACAAATTTTTAAGCCAATTCTAAATTGTTCTATAATATCTATTTAATGTAACAGTATACAAATGATTATTGTCTGCAGTGTGAACTATAGAACAATATTTTAAACTCGTATTCTACTAAAAAACCTATTCTACATCCTACTATAATACCTAACAAATGTAACATTATACAATTTCTTATGTTCTGCTGGGTGCAACTCAAGAAAATTATTTTGAACTAGTAAACACAGGGTACCGCAAATGATAAATTATTAAAAATCAAGATCAGATTCCGGCAAGAGCACAAATTCTTAAACCTATTCTACATCCTACTATGATACCTAACTAATGTAAGAGGATATGATTTAATATGTTCTTTTGGGTGCAACTCAAGAAAACTATTTTGAACTAGTAAACGCAGGGTACCACAAAGCATGAATAATTAAAAAATCGGAATCACATTCTGGCACAAACACAAATTCAAAGTTGTTACAAAATCACAATCTCGTTCCGGCACGAGCACATATTCTTAAAACAATTCTAAATTCTACTATGATATCTATTGAATGTAAAAGTATACGATTTATTATGTTCTCCTAGGTGCAACTCAAGAAAAATATTTCGTAATAGTAAACACAAGGTACCGCAAAGGATAAATTATTACAAAATCACAATCAGGTTCCGGCACGAGCACAAACTCTTAAACCTATTCTAAATCCTACTATAATATCTAACTAATGTAGCATTACACAATTTAATATGTTCTGCAGGGTATACTTTAAAAACAAATTTTGAACTCATAAAAACCGGGTACCGAAAAAGATAAATAATTGTAAAATCACAAACACGTTCCGGTACGAGCACAAATTCTTAAACCAATTCTAAATTCTACTATGATATCTATTTAATGTATCAGGATATGATTTAATATGTTCTCCTTGGTGTAAAATTGAAAAAAATTTTCAACTCTAAGAAACCTGGTACAGTTAAAGATAAGTAATCTTAAATACACGACCACGTTCCGGCACGAGCACATATTCTTTAACCAATTCTAAATTCTACTATGGTATCTAAATCATGCAACAGTATACGATTTATTATGTTCTGCTAGGTACCGAGAAGGGTAAACAATTGAGAAATCATAATCTCGTTCCGGCAAGAGCACAAATTCTTAAACTTATTTTACATCCTACTAAGATACCTAAGTATTGTAAGAGGATATGATTTAATATGTTCTTTTGGGTGCAACCCAAGAAAACTATTTTGAACTAGTAAACGCAGGGTACCACAAAGCATGAATAATTAAAAAATCGGAATCTCATTCTGGCACAAACACAAATTCAAAGTTGTTACAAAATCACAATCTCGTTCCGGCACGAGCACATATTCTTAAAACAATTCTAAATTCTACTATGATATCTATTGAATGTAAAAGTATACGATTTATTGTGTTCTGCTAGGTGCAACTCAAGAAAAATATTTCGAAATAGTAAGCACAAGGTACCGCAAAGGATAAATTATCACAAAATCACAATCAGGTTCCGGCACGAGCACAAATTCTTAAACCTATTCTACATCCTACTATAACATCTAACTAATGTAACAGTAAACTATTTATTGTGTTCTGCTAGCTGTAAACCAACGAAAAAAATTTTGAACTCATAAAAACCGGCTACCGAAAGGGATAAATACTCGTAATTGAAAAATCATAATCTCGTTCCGGCACGAGCACATATTCTTCAACCAATTCTTAATTCTACTATGATATCTAACTAATGTAACAGTACACTATTTATTGTGTTCTGCTACCTGTAACTCAACGAATAAAATTTTGAACTCAAAAAAACCGGGTACCGAAAGGGATAAATAATTGAAAAATCATAATCTCGTTCCGGCACGAGCAGTATCAGGATATGATTTAATATGTTCTGCTGGGTGCAACTCAAAAAAAAATTTTCAACTCTTTAAAACCTGGTACCGAAAAAGATAAGTAATCTTAAAATCACGACCACGTTCCGGCACGAGTACAAATTTTTAAGCCAATTCTAAATTGTTCTATAATATCTATTTAATGTAACAGTATACAAATGATTATTGTCTGCAGTGTGAACTATAGAACAATATTTTAAACTCGTATTCTACTAAAAAACCTATTCTACATCCTACTATAATACCTAACAAATGTAACATTATACAATTTCTTATGTTCTGCTGGGTGCAACTCAAGAAAATTATTTTGAACTAGTAAACACAGGGTACCGCAAATGATAAATTATTAAAAATCAAGATCAGATTCCGGCAAGAGCACAAATTCTTAAACCTATTCTACATCCTACTATGATACCTAACTAATGTAAGAGGATATGATTTAATATGTTCTTTTGGGTGCAACTCAAGAAAACTATTTTGAACTAGTAAACGCAGGGTACCACAAAGCATGAATAATTAAAAAATCGGAATCACATTCTGGCACAAACACAAATTCAAAGTTGTTACAAAATCACAATCTCGTTCCGGCACGAGCACATATTCTTAAAACAATTCTAAATTCTACTATGATATCTATTGAATGTAAAAGTATACGATTTATTATGTTCTCCTAGGTGCAACTCAAGAAAAATATTTCGTAATAGTAAACACAAGGTACCGCAAAGGATAAATTATTACAAAATCACAATCAGGTTCCGGCACGAGCACAAACTCTTAAACCTATTCTAAATCCTACTATAATATCTAACTAATGTAGCATTACACAATTTAATATGTTCTGCAGGGTATACTTTAAAAACAAATTTTGAACTCATAAAAACCGGGTACCGAAAAAGATAAATAATTGTAAAATCACAAACACGTTCCGGTACGAGCACAAATTCTTAAACCAATTCTAAATTCTACTATGATATCTATTTAATGTATCAGGATATGATTTAATATGTTCTCCTTGGTGTAAAATTGAAAAAAATTTTCAACTCTAAGAAACCTGGTACAGTTAAAGATAAGTAATCTTAAATACACGACCACGTTCCGGCACGAGCACATATTCTTTAACCAATTCTAAATTCTACTATGGTATCTAAATCATGCAACAGTATACGATTTATTATGTTCTGCTAGGTACCGAGAAGGGTAAACAATTGAGAAATCATAATCTCGTTCCGGCAAGAGCACAAATTCTTAAACTTATTTTACATCCTACTAAGATACCTAAGTATTGTAAGAGGATATGATTTAATATGTTCTTTTGGGTGCAACCCAAGAAAACTATTTTGAACTAGTAAACGCAGGGTACCACAAAGCATGAATAATTAAAAAATCGGAATCTCATTCTGGCACAAACACAAATTCAAAGTTGTTACAAAATCACAATCTCGTTCCGGCACGAGCACATATTCTTAAAACAATTCTAAATTCTACTATGATATCTATTGAATGTAAAAGTATACGATTTATTGTGTTCTGCTAGGTGCAACTCAAGAAAAATATTTCGAAATAGTAAGCACAAGGTACCGCAAAGGATAAATTATCACAAAATCACAATCAGGTTCCGGCACGAGCACAAATTCTTAAACCTATTCTACATCCTACTATAACATCTAACTAATGTAACAGTAAACTATTTATTGTGTTCTGCTAGCTGTAAACCAACGAAAAAAATTTTGAACTCATAAAAACCGGCTACCGAAAGGGATAAATACTCGTAATTGAAAAATCATAATCTCGTTCCGGCACGAGCACATATTCTTCAACCAATTCTTAATTCTACTATGATATCTAACTAATGTAACAGTACACTATTTATTGTGTTCTGCTACCTGTAACTCAACGAATAAAATTTTGAACTCAAAAAAACCGGGTACCGAAAGGGATAAATAATTGAAAAATCATAATCTCGTTCCGGCACGAGCAGTATCAGGATATGATTTAATATGTTCTGCTGGGTGCAACTCAAAAAAAAATTTTCAACTCTTTAAAACCTGGTACCGAAAAAGATAAGTAATCTTAAAATCACGACCACGTTCCGGCACGAGTACAAATTTTTAAGCCAATTCTAAATTGTTCTATAATATCTATTTAATGTAACAGTATACAAATGATTATTGTCTGCAGTGTGAACTATAGAACAATATTTTAAACTCGTATTCTACTAAAAAACCTATTCTACATCCTACTATAATACCTAACAAATGTAACATTATACAATTTCTTATGTTCTGCTGGGTGCAACTCAAGAAAATTATTTTGAACTAGTAAACACAGGGTACCGCAAATGATAAATTATTAAAAATCAAGATCAGATTCCGGCAAGAGCACAAATTCTTAAACCTATTCTACATCCTACTATGATACCTAACTAATGTAAGAGGATATGATTTAATATGTTCTTTTGGGTGCAACTCAAGAAAACTATTTTGAACTAGTAAACGCAGGGTACCACAAAGCATGAATAATTAAAAAATCGGAATCACATTCTGGCACAAACACAAATTCAAAGTTGTTACAAAATCACAATCTCGTTCCGGCACGAGCACATATTCTTAAAACAATTCTAAATTCTACTATGATATCTATTGAATGTAAAAGTATACGATTTATTATGTTCTCCTAGGTGCAACTCAAGAAAAATATTTCGTAATAGTAAACACAAGGTACCGCAAAGGATAAATTATTACAAAATCACAATCAGGTTCCGGCACGAGCACAAACTCTTAAACCTATTCTAAATCCTACTATAATATCTAACTAATGTAGCATTACACAATTTAATATGTTCTGCAGGGTATACTTTAAAAACAAATTTTGAACTCATAAAAACCGTACACTATTTATTGTGTTCTGCTACCTGTAACTCAACGAATAAAATTTTGAACTCAAAAAAACCGGGTACCGAAAGGGATAAATAATTGAAAAATCATAATCACGTTCCGGCATGAGCACATATTCTTAAACTAATTCTAAGTTCTACTATGATGTCTAAATAATGTAACAATATACGATTTATTATAGTCTGCATAGTGAACAATAGAACAATATTTTAAACTGGTAAAAACCGGATACCGCAAAGGCTAAGTTATTAAAAAATCACAATCATGTTCCGGCACGAGCACAAATTCTTTACCCAATTCTAAATTCTACTATGATATCTAACTAATGTAACAGTATACTATTTATTGTGTTCTGCTAGCTGTAACGCAACGAAAAAAATTTTGAAATCATAAAAGCCAGGTACCGAAAGGGATAAATAATTGAAAAATCATAATCTCGTTCCGGCACGAGCACATATTCATTAACCAATTCTAAATTCTACTGTGATATCTATTTAAAGTAATAGTAGACTATTTATTGTGTTCTGCTAGCTGTAACTAAAATAAAGAATATTTTAACTTATAAAAGCCGGAGACCGCAAAGGCTAAATTATTACAAAATCACAATCACGTTCCGGCAAGCAGCACAAATTCTTTAAACAATTCTAAATTCTACTATGATATCTAACTAATGTAACAGTATACTATTTATTGTGTTCTGCTTGCTGTAACTCAACGAATAAAATTTTGAACTCAAAAAAAACGGGTACCGAAAGGGATAAATAATTGAAAAATCATAATCTCGTTCCGGTACGAGCACTTATTCTTAAAACAATTCTAAATTCTACTATGATATCTATTGAATGTAAAAATATACGATTTATTATGTTCTCCTAGGTGCAACTCAAGAAAAATATTTCGAAATAGTAAACACAAGGTACCGCAAAGGATAAATTATTACAAAATCACAATCAGGTTCCGGCACGAGCACAAACTCTTAAACCTATTCTAAATCCTACTATAATATCTAACTAATGTAGCATTACACAATTTAATATGTTCTGCAGGGTATACTTTAAAAACAAATTTTGAACTCATAAAAACCGGGTACCGAAAAAGATAAATAATTGTAAAATCACAAACACGTTCCGGTACGAGCACAAATTCTTAAACCAATTCTAAATTCTACTATGATATCTATTTAATGTATCAGGATATGATTTAATATGTTCTCCTTGGTGTAAAATTGAAAAAAATTTTCAACTCTAAGAAACCTGGTACAGTTAAAGATAAGTAATCTTAAATACACGACCACGTTCCGGCACGAGCACATATTCTTTAACCAATTCTAAATTCTACTATGGTATCTAAATCATGCAACAGTATACGATTTATTATGTTCTGCTAGGTACCGAGAAGGGTAAACAATTGAGAAATCATAATCTCGTTCCGGCAAGAGCACAAATTCTTAAACTTATTTTACATCCTACTAAGATACCTAAGTATTGTAAGAGGATATGATTTAATATGTTCTTTTGGGTGCAACCCAAGAAAACTATTTTGAACTAGTAAACGCAGGGTACCACAAAGCATGAATAATTAAAAAATCGGAATCTCATTCTGGCACAAACACAAATTCAAAGTTGTTACAAAATCACAATCTCGTTCCGGCACGAGCACATATTCTTAAAACAATTCTAAATTCTACTATGATATCTATTGAATGTAAAAGTATACGATTTATTGTGTTCTGCTAGGTGCAACTCAAGAAAAATATTTCGAAATAGTAAGCACAAGGTACCGCAAAGGATAAATTATCACAAAATCACAATCAGGTTCCGGCACGAGCACAAATTCTTAAACCTATTCTACATCCTACTATAACATCTAACTAATGTAACAGTAAACTATTTATTGTGTTCTGCTAGCTGTAAACCAACGAAAAAAATTTTGAACTCATAAAAACCGGCTACCGAAAGGGATAAATACTCGTAATTGAAAAATCATAATCTCGTTCCGGCACGAGCACATATTCTTCAACCAATTCTTAATTCTACTATGATATCTAACTAATGTAACAGTACACTATTTATTGTGTTCTGCTACCTGTAACTCAACGAATAAAATTTTGAACTCAAAAAAACCGGGTACCGAAAGGGATAAATAATTGAAAAATCATAATCTCGTTCCGGCACGAGCAGTATCAGGATATGATTTAATATGTTCTGCTGGGTGCAACTCAAAAAAAAATTTTCAACTCTTTAAAACCTGGTACCGAAAAAGATAAGTAATCTTAAAATCACGACCACGTTCCGGCACGAGTACAAATTTTTAAGCCAATTCTAAATTGTTCTATAATATCTATTTAATGTAACAGTATACAAATGATTATTGTCTGCAGTGTGAACTATAGAACAATATTTTAAACTCGTATTCTACTAAAAAACCTATTCTACATCCTACTATAATACCTAACAAATGTAACATTATACAATTTCTTATGTTCTGCTGGGTGCAACTCAAGAAAATTATTTTGAACTAGTAAACACAGGGTACCGCAAATGATAAATTATTAAAAATCAAGATCAGATTCCGGCAAGAGCACAAATTCTTAAACCTATTCTACATCCTACTATGATACCTAACTAATGTAAGAGGATATGATTTAATATGTTCTTTTGGGTGCAACTCAAGAAAACTATTTTGAACTAGTAAACGCAGGGTACCACAAAGCATGAATAATTAAAAAATCGGAATCACATTCTGGCACAAACACAAATTCAAAGTTGTTACAAAATCACAATCTCGTTCCGGCACGAGCACATATTCTTAAAACAATTCTAAATTCTACTATGATATCTATTGAATGTAAAAGTATACGATTTATTATGTTCTCCTAGGTGCAACTCAAGAAAAATATTTCGTAATAGTAAACACAAGGTACCGCAAAGGATAAATTATTACAAAATCACAATCAGGTTCCGGCACGAGCACAAACTCTTAAACCTATTCTAAATCCTACTATAATATCTAACTAATGTAGCATTACACAATTTAATATGTTCTGCAGGGTATACTTTAAAAACAAATTTTGAACTCATAAAAACCGTACACTATTTATTGTGTTCTGCTACCTGTAACTCAACGAATAAAATTTTGAACTCAAAAAAACCGGGTACCGAAAGGGATAAATAATTGAAAAATCATAATCACGTTCCGGCATGAGCACATATTCTTAAACTAATTCTAAGTTCTACTATGATGTCTAAATAATGTAACAATATACGATTTATTATAGTCTGCATAGTGAACAATAGAACAATATTTTAAACTGGTAAAAACCGGATACCGCAAAGGCTAAGTTATTAAAAAATCACAATCATGTTCCGGCACGAGCACAAATTCTTTACCCAATTCTAAATTCTACTATGATATCTAACTAATGTAACAGTATACTATTTATTGTGTTCTGCTAGCTGTAACGCAACGAAAAAAATTTTGAAATCATAAAAGCCAGGTACCGAAAGGGATAAATAATTGAAAAATCATAATCTCGTTCCGGCACGAGCACATATTCATTAACCAATTCTAAATTCTACTGTGATATCTATTTAAAGTAATAGTAGACTATTTATTGTGTTCTGCTAGCTGTAACTAAAATAAAGAATATTTTAACTTATAAAAGCCGGAGACCGCAAAGGCTAAATTATTACAAAATCACAATCACGTTCCGGCAAGCAGCACAAATTCTTTAAACAATTCTAAATTCTACTATGATATCTAACTAATGTAACAGTATACTATTTATTGTGTTCTGCTTGCTGTAACTCAACGAATAAAATTTTGAACTCAAAAAAAACGGGTACCGAAAGGGATAAATAATTGAAAAATCATAATCTCGTTCCGGTACGAGCACTTATTCTTAAAACAATTCTAAATTCTACTATGATATCTATTGAATGTAAAAATATACGATTTATTATGTTCTCCTAGGTGCAACTCAAGAAAAATATTTCGAAATAGTAAACACAAGGTACCGCAAATGATAAATTATTACAAAATCACAATCAGGTTCCGGCACGAGCACGAATTCTTAAACCTTTTCTAAATCGTACTATAATATCTAACTAATGTAACATTATACGATTTAATATGTTCTGCAGGGTATATACTTTAAAAACAAATTTCGAACTCATAAAAACAGGGTACCGAAAAAGATAAATAATTGTAAAATCACAAACACGTTCCGGTACGAGCACAAATTCTTAAACCAATTCTAAATTCTACTATGATATCTATTTAATGTATCAGGATATGATTTAAAATGTTCTCCTGGGTGTAAAATTGAAAAAAATTTTCAACTCTAAGAAACCTGGTACAGTTAAAGATAAGTAATCTTAAATACACGACCACGTTCCGGCACGAGCACATATTCTTTAACCAATTCTAAATTCTACTATGGTATCTAAATCATGCAACAGTATACGATTTATTAAGTTCTGCTAGGTACCGAGAAGGGTAAACAATTGAGAAATCATAATCTCGTTCCGGCAAGAGCACAAATTCTTAAACTTATTTTACATCCTACTATGATACCTAAGTAATGTAAGAGGATAAGATTTAATATGTTCTGTTGGGTGCAACTCAAGAAAATTATTTTGAACTAGTAAACACAGGGTACCACAAAGCATGAATAATTAAAAAATCGCAATCACATTCCGGCACAAACACAAATTCTAAGTTGTTTTAAAATCACAATCACGTTCCGGCACGAGCTCGTAATTACCGGAACTCGTAAACTCTGGTAACCGCAAAAGATAAATTTTTAAAAATCACGATCACGTTCCGGCACGAGCAGAAATACTTAAACCAATTCTAAATTCTACTATGATATCTATATAATGTAAGATTACGATTTATTATGTTCAGCTAGGTGCTACTCAAGAAAAATATTTCGACCTCGTAAAAACGGGGTACCGCAAAGGATAAATTATTACAAAATCACAAACACGTTCCTACACGATCACAAATTCTTAAACCAATTCTAAATTCTACTATGATATCTATTTTATGTAATAGTATACGATTAATTATACTGCTAGGTACCAAGAAGGGTAAATAATTGAATAATCACGATCACGTTCCGGCACGAGCACAAAATCTTAAACCTATTCTACATCCTACTATGATACCTAACTAATGTAAGAGGATATGATTTAATATGTTCAGTTGGGTGCAACTAAAGAAAATTATTTTGAACAAGTAAACACAGGTTTCACATAACATGAATAATTAAAAAATCGCAATCACATTTCGGCATAAACACAAATTCTAAGTTGTTACAAAATCACAATCACGTTCCGGAACGAGCACAAATTCTTTAACCAATTCAAAATTCTACTAAGATATCTAACTAATGTAACAGTAAACTATTTATTGTGTTCTGCTAGCTGTAACTCAAGGAAAAACATTTTGAACTCATAAAAACCGGGTACCGAAAAGTATTAATAATTGTAAAATCACTAAAACGCTTTAGCAGGAGCACAAATACTTAAACCATTTCTATATTCTACATATGATATCTATTTAATGTAACATTATACGATATATTATGTTCTGCTAGCTGTACCTCAAAAAAAAATTTTTGAACTTTTAAAAACCGGGTACTGCAAACGATAAATTAATGAATAATCACGATCACGTTTCGGCACGAGCTCAAATTCTTAAACCTAGTCTTCATACTACTATGATATCTAAATAATGTAACAATATGCGATTTATTATGTTCTGCTAGGTGCAACTAAAAAAAGTTTTTTGAACTCTTAAAACCGAGTACTGCAAATGATAAATTAATGAATAATCACTATCATGTTCCGGCACGAGCACAAATACTTAAACCTATTCTAAATTCTACTATGATCTTTATTTAATGTAACAGTATACGATTTATTATGTTCTGCTAGGTGCAACACAAATAAAAAATTTTGAATTTGTTAAAACCGCGTACCGTAAAGGATAAAGTATTACAATCACGTTTCGGAAGGAGCACAAATTCTTAAACCAATTCTAAATTCTACTATGATATCTATTCAATGTAACAATATACAATTGATTATTGTCTGCATTGTGAACTATAGAACAATATTTTAAACTCGTAAAAACCGGAAATCGCAAAGGCCAAGTTATTACAAAATCACTAACACGTTCCGGTACGAGCACATATTCTTTAACCAATTCTAAATTCTACTATGGTATCTAAATCATGTAACAGTATACGATTTATTGTGTTCTGCTAGGTACCGAGAAGGGTAAATAATTGAAAAATCATAATCTCGTTCCGGCAAGAGCACAAATTCTTAAACTTATTCTACATCCTACTATGATACCTAAGTAATGTAAGAGGATAAGATTTAATATGTTCTGTTGGGTGCAACTCAAGAAAATTATTTTGAACTAGTAAACACAGGGTACCACAAAGCATGAATAATTAAAAAATCGCAATCACATTCCGGCACAAACACAAATTCTAAGTTGTTTTAAAAACCCAATCACGTTCCGGCACGAGCACCAATTCTTTAACCAATTCTCAATTCTACTATGATATCTATTTAAAGTAACAGTAGACTATTTATTGTGTTCTGCTAGCTGTAATTAAAAGAAAAAAAGTTTGAGCTCGTGAACTCTGGTATGACGAAGGGGTGGGTCAGAACGGTAACAAAGATTTTTATAATTATTCCCCCACCTACCCCTATTTTTGGCCTCATCCAATTTCCATCACCGATTACAAGGTTCTACCCTTGGAGCCGTGGCTACACTCTATTATTTTTTTATTACATATATACATATATATATATTCTGTAGAGAGAGAGAGAGGGAGAGAGAGTGAGAGAGGGAGAGAGAGAGAGAGAGAGAGAGAGAGAGAGAGAGAGTGAAAAAGAGGTTAAGCCAGTATACGATTATTTATGTTCTGCTAGGTGCAACTAAAAAAAGTTTTTTGAACTCTTAAAACCGAGTACTGCAAATGATAAATTAATGAATAATCACTATCATGTTCCGGCACGAGCACAAATACTTAAACCTATTCTAAATTCTACTATGATCTTTATTTAATGTAACAGTATACGATTTATTATGTTCTGCTAGGTGCAACACAAATAAAATATTTTGAATTTGTTAAAACCGCGTACCGCAAAGGATAAAGTATTACAATCACGTTTCGGAAGGAGTACGAATTCTAAGACCTATTCTACATCCTACTATGATATCCAAATAATGTAATAATATACAATTTATTACGTTCTGCGAGGTGCAACTCAAAATATTTTTTTTTGAACTCTTAAAAACCGGTTACTGCAAATGATAAATAAATGAATAATCACGATCACGTTTCGGCACGAGCCCCTAATTCGTAAACCTATTCTACATCCTGCTATGATATCTAAATAATGTAACAGTAAACTATTTATTGTGTTCTGCTAGCTGTAACTCAACGAAAAAAATTTTGAACTCATAAAAACCAGGTACCGAAAGGGATAAATAATTGAAAAATCATAATCTCGTTCCAGCACGAGCACATATTCTTTAACCAATTCTAAATTCTACTATGATATCTAACTAATGTAACAGTATACTATTTATTGTGTTCTGCTAGCTGTAACTCAACGAAAAAAATTTTGAACTCAAAAAAACCGGGTACCGAAAGGGATAAATAATTGAAAAATCATAATCACGTTCCGGCATGAGCACATATTCTTAAACTAATTCTAAGTTCTACTATGATGTCTAAATAATGTAACAATATACGATTTATTATAGTCTGCATAGTGAACAATAGAACAATATTTTAAACTGGTAAAAACCGGATACCGCAAAGGCTAAGTTATTAAAAAATCACAATCATGTTCCGGCACGAGCACAAATTCTTTACCCAATTCTAAATTCTACTATGATATCTAACTAATGTAACAGTATACTATTTATTGTGTTCTGCTAGCTGTAACGCAACGAAAAAAATTTTGAAATCATAAAAGCCAGGTACCGAAAGGGATAAATAATTGAAAAATCATAATCTCGTTCCGGCACGAGCACATATTCTTTAACCAATTCTAAATTCTACTGTGATATCTATTTAAAGTAATAGTAGACTATTTATTGTGTTCTGCTAGCTGTAACTAAAATAAAGAATATTTTAACTTATAAAAGCCGGAGACCGCAAAGGCTAAATTATTACAAAATCACAATCACGTTCCGGCAAGCAGCACAAATTCTTTAAACAATTCTAAATTCTACTATGATATCTAACTAATGTAACAGTATACTATTTATTGTGTTCTGCTTGCTGTAACTCAACGAATAAAATTTTGAACTCAAAAAAAACGGGTACCGAAAGGGATAAATAATTGAAAAATCATAATCTCGTTCCGGTACGAGCACTTATTCTTAAAACAATTCTAAATTCTACTATGATATCTATTGAATGTAAAAATATACGATTTATTATGTTCTCCTAGGTGCAACTCAAGAAAAATATTTCGAAATAGTAAACACAAGGTACCGCAAATGATAAATTATTACAAAATCACAATCAGGTTCCGGCACGAGCACGAATTCTTAAACCTTTTCTAAATCGTACTATAATATCTAACTAATGTAACATTATACGATTTAATATGTTCTGCAGGGTATATACTTTAAAAACAAATTTCGAACTCATAAAAACAGGGTACCGAAAAAGATAAATAATTGTAAAATCACAAACACGTTCCGGTACGAGCACAAATTCTTAAACCAATTCTAAATTCTACTATGATATCTATTTAATGTATCAGGATATGATTTAATATGTTCTCCTGGGTGTAAAATTGAAAAAAATTTTCAATTCTAAGAAACCTGGTACAGTTAAAGATAAGTAATCTTAAATACACGACCACGTTCCGGCACGAGCACATATTCTTTAACCAATTCTAAATTCTACTATGGTATCTAAATCATGCAACAGTATACGATTTATTATGTTCTGCTAGGTACCGAGAAGGGTAAACAATTGAGAAATCATAATCTCGTTCCGGCAAGAGCACAAATTCTTAAACTTATTTTACATCCTACTATGATACCTAAGTAATGTAAGAGGATAAGATTTAATATGTTCTGTTGGGTGCAACTCAAGAAAATTATTTTGAACTAGTAAACACAGGGTACCACAAAGCATGAATAATTAAAAAATCGCAATCACATTCCGGCACAAACACAAATTCTAAGTTGTTTTAAAATCACAATCACGTTCCGGCACGAGCTCGAAATTACCGGAACTCGTAAACTCTGGTAACCGCAAAAGATAAATTTTTAAAAATCACGATCACGTTCCGGCACGAGCAGAAATACTTAAACCAATTCTAAATTCTACTATGATATCTATATAATGTAAGATTACGATTTATTATGTTCAGCTAGGTGCTACTCAAGAAAAATATTTCGACATCGTAAAAACGGGGTACCGCAAAGGATAAATTATTACAAAATCACAAACACGTTCCTACACGATCACAAATTCTTAAACCAATTCTAAATTCTACTATGATATCTATTTTATGTAATAGTATACGATTAATTATACTGCTAGGTACCAAGAAGGGTAAATAATTGAATAATCACGATCACGTTCCGGCACGAGCACAAAATCTTAAACCTATTCTACATCCTACTATGATACCTAACTAATGTAAGAGGATATGATTTAATATGTTCAGTTGGGTGCAACTAAAGAAAATTATTTTGAACAAGTAAACACAGGTTTCACATAACATGAATAATTAAAAAATCGCAATCACATTTCGGCATAAACACAAATTCTAAGTTGTTACAAAATCACAATCACGTTCCGGAACGAGCACAAATTCTTTAACCAATTCAAAATTCTACTAAGATATCTAACTAATGTAACAGTAAACTATTTATTGTGTTCTGCTAGCTGTAACTCAAGGAAAAACATTTTGAACTCATAAAAACCGGGTACCGAAAAGTATTAATAATTGTAAAATCACTAAAACGCTTTAGCAGGAGCACAAATACTTAAACCATTTCTATATTCTACATATGATATCTATTTAATGTAACATTATACGATATATTATGTTCTGCTAGCTGTACCTCAAAAAAAAATTTTTGAACTTTTAAAAACCGGGTACTGCAAACGATAAATTAATGAATAATCACGATCACGTTTCGGCACGAGCTCAAATTCTTAAACCTAGTCTTCATACTACTATGATATCTAAATAATGTAACAATATGCGATTTATTATGTTCTGCTAGGTGCAACTAAAAAAAGTTTTTTGAACTCTTAAAACCGAGTACTGCAAATGATAAATTAATGAATAATCACTATCATGTTCCGGCACGAGCACAAATACTTAAACCTATTCTAAATTCTACTATGATCTTTATTTAATGTAACAGTATACGATTTATTATGTTCTGCTAGGTGCAACACAAATAAAAAATTTTGAATTTGTTAAAACCGCGTACCGTAAAGGATAAAGTATTACAATCACGTTTCGGAAGGAGCACAAATTCTTAAACCAATTCTAAATTCTACTATGATATCTATTCAATGTAACAATATACAATTGATTATTGTCTGCATTGTGAACTATAGAACAATATTTTAAACTCGTAAAAACCGGAAATCGCAAAGGCCAAGTTATTACAAAATCACTAACACGTTCCGGTACGAGCACATATTCTTTAACCAATTCTAAATTCTACTATGGTATCTAAATCATGTAACAGTATACGATTTATTGTGTTCTGCTAGGTACCGAGAAGGGTAAATAATTGAAAAATCATAATCTCGTTCCGGCAAGAGCACAAATTCTTAAACTTATTCTACATCCTACTATGATACCTAAGTAATGTAAGAGGATAAGATTTAATATGTTCTGTTGGGTGCAACTCAAGAAAATTATTTTGAACTAGTAAACACAGGGTACCACAAAGCATGAATAATTAAAAAATCGCAATCACATTCCGGCACAAACACAAATTCTAAGTTGTTTTAAAAACCCAATCACATTCCGGCACGAGCACCAATTCTTTAACCAATTCTCAATTCTACTATGATATCTATTTAAAGTAACAGTAGACTATTTATTGTGTTCTGCTAGCTGTAATTAAAAGAAAAAAAGTTTGAGCTCGTGAACTCTGGTATGACGAAGGGGTGGGTCAGAACGGTAACAAAGATTTTTATAATTATTCCCCCACCTACCCCTATTTTTGGCCTCATCCAATTTCCATCTCCGATTACAAGGTTCTACCCTTGGAGCCGTGGCTACACTCTATTATTTTTTTATTACATATATACATATATATATATTCTGTAGAGAGAGAGAGAGGGAGAGAGAGTGAGAGAGGGAGAGAGAGAGAGAGAGAGAGAGAGAGAGAGAGAGAGAGAGTGAAAAAGAGGTTAAGCCAGTATACGATTATTTATGTTCTGCTAGGTGCAACTAAAAAAAGTTTTTTGAACTCTTAAAACCGAGTACTGCAAATGATAAATTAATGAATAATCACTATCATGTTCCGGCACGAGCACAAATACTTAAACCTATTCTAAATTCTACTATGATCTTTATTTAATGTAACAGTATACGATTTATTATGTTCTGCTAGGTGCAACACAAATAAAATATTTTGAATTTGTTAAAACCGCGTACCGCAAAGGATAAAGTATTACAATCACGTTTCGGAAGGAGTACGAATTCTAAGACCTATTCTACATCCTACTATGATATCCAAATAATGTAATAATATACAATTTATTACGTTCTGCGAGGTGCAACTCAAAATATTTTTTTTTGAACTCTTAAAAACCGGTTACTGCAAATGATAAATAAATGAATAATCACGATCACGTTTCGGCACGAGCCCCTTATTCGTAAACCTATTCTACATCCTGCTATGATATCTAAATAATGTAACAGTAAACTATTTATTGTGTTCTGCTAGCTGTAACTCAACGAAAAAAATTTTGAACTCATAAAAACCAGGTACCGAAAGGGATAAATAATTGAAAAATCATAATCTCGTTCCAGCACGAGCACATATTCTTTAACCAATTCTAAATTCTACTATGATATCTAACTAATGTAACAGTATACTATTTATTGTGTTCTGCTAGCTGTAACTCAACGAAAAAAATTTTGAACTCAAAAAAACCGGGTACCGAAAGGGATAAATAATTGAAAAATCATAATCACGTTCCGGCATGAGCACATATTCTTAAACTAATTCTAAGTTCTACTATGATGTCTAAATAATGTAACAATATACGATTTATTATAGTCTGCATAGTGAACAATAGAACAATATTTTAAACTGGTAAAAACCGGATACCGCAAAGGCTAAGTTATTAAAAAATCACAATCATGTTCCGGCACGAGCACAAATTCTTTACCCAATTCTAAATTCTACTATGATATCTAACTAATGTAACAGTATACTATTTATTGTGTTCTGCTAGCTGTAACGCAACGAAAAAAATTTTGAAATCATAAAAGCCAGGTACCGAAAGGGATAAATAATTGAAAAATCATAATCTCGTTCCGGCACGAGCACATATTCTTTAACCAATTCTAAATTCTACTGTGATATCTATTTAAAGTAATAGTAGACTATTTATTGTGTTCTGCTAGCTGTAACTAAAATAAAGAATATTTTAACTTATAAAAGCCGGAGACCGCAAAGGCTAAATTATTACAAAATCACAATTACGTTCCGGCAAGCAGCACAAATTCTTTAAACAATTCTAAATTCTACTATGATATCTAACTAATGTAACAGTATACTATTTATTGTGTTCTGCTTGCTGTAACTCAACGAATAAAATTTTGAACTAAAAAAAAACGGGTACCGAAAGGGATAAATAATTGAAAAATCATAATCTCGTTCCGGTACGAGCACTTATTCTTAAAACAATTCTAAATTCTACTATGATATCTATTGAATGTAAAAATATACGATTTATTATGTTCTCCTAGGTGCAACTCAAGAAAAATATTTCGAAATAGTAAACACAAGGTACCGCAAATGATAAATTATTACAAAATCACAATCAGGTTCCGGCACGAGCACGAATTCTTAAACCTTTTCTAAATCGTACTATAATATCTAACTAATGTAACATTATACGATTTAATATGTTCTGCAGGGTATATATTTTAAAAACAAATTTCGAACTCATAAAAACAGGGTACCGAAAAAGATAAATAATTGTAAAATCACAAACACGTTCCGGTACGAGCACAAATTCTTAAACCAATTCTAAATTCTACTATGATATCTATTCAATGTAACAATATACAATTGATTATTGTCTGCATTGTGAACTATAGAACAATATTTTAAACTCGTAAAAACCGGAAATCGCAAAGGCCAAGTTATTACAAAATCACTAACACGTTCCGGTACGAGCACATATTCTTTAACCAATTCTAAATTCTACTATGGTATCTAAATCATGTAACAGTATACGATTTATTGTGTTCTGCTAGGTACCGAGAAGGGTAAATAATTGAAAAATCATAATCTCGTTCCGGCAAGAGCACAAATTCTTAAACTTATTCTACATCCTACTATGATACCTAAGTAATGTAATAGGATAAGATTTAATATGTTCTGTTGGGTGCAACTCAAGAAAATTATTTTGAACTAGTAAACACAGGGTACCACAAAGCATGAATAATTAAAAAATCGGAATCTCATTCTGGCACAAACACAAATTCAAAGTTGTTTTAAAAACCCAATCACGTTCCGGCACGAGCACCAATTCTTTAACCAATTCTCAATTCTACTATGATATCTATTTAAAGTAACAGTAGACTATTTATTGTGTTCTGCTAGCTGTAATTAAAAGAAAAAAAGTTTGAACTCGTGAACTCTGGTATGACGAAGGGGTGGGTCAGAACGGTAACAAAGATTTTTATAATTATTCCCCCACCTACCCCTATTTTTGGCCTCATCCAATTTCCATCACCGATTACAAGGTTCTACCCTTGGAGCCGTGGCTACACTCTATTATTTTTTTATTACATATATTCATATATATATATTCTGTAGAGAGAGAGAGAGGGAGAGAGAGTGAGAGAGGGAGAGAGAGAGAGAGAGAGAGAGAGAGAGTGAAAAAGAGGTTAAGCCAGTATACGATTATTTATGTTCTGCTAGGTGCAACTCAAAAAAAAAATTTTGAACTTATAAAAACCTGGTACCGAAAAAGATAACCAATTCTCTATTCTAAATTCTACTATGATATCCATTTAAAGTAACAGTAGACTATTTAACGATTTCTGCTAGCTGTAACTAAATATAAAAATCCTACTATGATATCCAAATAATGTAACAAATACCATTTATTGCATATTGCTAGGTGCAACACAAAAAATTTATTTGAACTCTTAAAAACCGGGTACCGCAAATGATAAATTATTACAAAATCACAATCTCTCAGTCACATCTCGGTCCAGCACGAGCAAACTTTCTAAGCCAATGCTACATCCTACTATGATATCCAAATAATGTAACAATTTACGATTTATTACGTATTGCTAGGTGCAATTCAAAATATTTTTTTGAACTCTTAAAAACCGGGTACCGCAAATGATAAATAAATGAATAATCACGATCACGTTCCGGCACGAGCACGAATTCTTAAACCTATTTTACATCCTACTATGATACCTAACTAATGTAACATTATACGATTTATTATGTTCTGCTTGGTGCAACTCAAGAAAATTATTTTGAACTAGTTAACACAGGGTACCGCAAATGATAAATTATTAAAAATCAAGATTACATTCCGGCAAGAGCACAAATTCTTAAACCTATTCTACATCCTACTATGATACCTAACTAATGTAACAGAAAAGGATTTATTATGTTCTGTTGGGTGCAATCCAAAAAATTATTTTGAACTAGTAAACACAGGGTACTGTGAAGTATGAACAATTAAAAAATCGCGATCACATTCCGGCACAAACACAAATTCTAAGTGATTAAATAATCACAATCACGTTTCGGCACGAGCACAAATTCTTTAACCAATTTTTAATTCTACTATGATATCTATTTAAAGTAACAGTAGACTATTTATTGTGTTCTGCTAGCTGTAACTAAAAGAAAACATGTTTGAACTCGTAACCGTAAAAGATAAATAATTGAAAAATCACAATCACGTTCTAGCACGAGCACAAATACTTAATCAAATTCTAAATTCTACTATGATATCTTCATAAGGTAACATTGTACGATTTATTATGTTCTGCAAGGTGCAACCTAAAAACTTTTTTTTGATTACTTAAAAACCGGGTACTGCAAATAATAAATAAATGAATAATCACGATCATGTTCCGTTATGAGCCCAAATTCTAAAACCTATTCTACATCCTACTACGATATCTAAATAATGTAACAGTATACGTACAATTATAAGATTAATTATGCTCTCCCAGGTGCATATCGAAAAAAAAATTTTTTGAAGCCGTATAAACAGGATACCGCAAAGGATAAATAATTGAAAGATCATAATCTCGTTCCGGCATGAGCACATATTATTAAACTAATTCTACATCCTACTATTATATCTAACTAATGTAACATTATACGATTTAATATGTTCTACTGGGTATACTTTAAAAAAAAAATAGTTTGAACTCGTAAACTCTGGCTACCGTAAATGATAAATAATTGAAAAATCTCAATCGCATTCCGGCAAGAGCACATATTCTTAAACCTATTCTACATCCTACTATGATACCTAACTAATGTAACAGCATAGGATTTAATATGTTTTGTTGGGTGCAACTCATTTTAAACTAGTAAACACAAGGTACTGCAAAGCATGGAAAATTAAAAAATCGCAACCAATTCCGGCACAAACACAAAATTCTAAGTTATTACAAAATCGCAATCACGTTCCAGTACTAGCACAAATTCTTTAACCAATTCTAAATTCTACTATGGTACCTATTTAAAGTGACGGTAGACTATTTATTGTGTTCCGCTAGCAGTAACTAAAAGAAAAAATAGTTTGAACACGTAAACTCTGGCTACCGTAAAAGATAAATAATTGAAAAATCTCAACAACGTTCCGGCCCGAGCCTAAATTCTTAAACCAATTCTAAATTCTACTATGATATCTATTTTATGTAACAGTATACGATTATTTATACTGCTAAGTGCATCTCGAATAAAAAATTTACCGCGTACTGCAAATCATCAGTTATTAAAAATAACAATCACGTTCCGGCACCAGCACAAACTCTGAAACCAATGCTACATCCTACTATGATATCAAAATAAAGTAACAGTGTACGATTTATTATGTTCTGCTAGGTGCAACTCAAAAAACATTTTTTGAACTCTTAAAAACCGGGTACTGCAAATGATAAATAAATGAATAATCACGATCACGTTCCGGCACAAGCCCATATTCTAAAACTTATTCTACGTTCTACTACGATATCTAAATAATGTAACAGTATACTTACAATTATAAGATTAATTATGCTCTCCCAGGTGCATCACGAAAAATTCTTTTTGAACCCGTAAAAACAGGGTACCGCAAAGCATAAATAATTGAATCTCGTTACGGCATGAGCACATATTCTTAAACTAATTCTAAGTTCTACTATGATATCTCAATAATGTAACAATATACGATATATTATGTTCAGCTAGGTGCAACTCAAGAATAATATTTTAAACTCGAAAAACCGGGTACCGCAAATGATAAATTATTATAATTCACGATCACGTTCCGGCAAGAGCGCTAATTCTTAAACCTATAATACATCCTACTATGATATCTATCTCATGTAACAGTTAACTATTTATTGTTTTGTGCTGGCTGTCTCTAAAGGAAAAAAATTCTGAACTCATAAAAAACCGAGTACCGCAAAGGATAAATTATTGCTAAATCACAATCACGTTCCGACGCGAGCACAAATTCTTTAATCAATTCTAAATTCTACAAAGGTTTTTTTAATTTAAATTCAAATAATTACAATTTAAAGTAACAGTAGATTATTTAGTGTATACTGCTAGCTGTAACTCAACGAAAAAAATGTTGAGCTCATAAAAACCGGGTACCGAAAAGGATAAATAATTGTAAAATCACAAACACGTTCCAGCACGAGCACAAATACTTAAACCTATTATAAATTCTACTATGATATTTATTTAATGTACAGTATACGATATATTATGTTCTTTTAGGTGCAACACAATAAAAATTTTGAATTTGTTAAAACCGCGTACCGTGAAGGATAAAGTATTACAAAATTACAATCACGTTTCGGAAGGAGTACACATTCTAAAACTATCCTACATCCTACTATGATATCCAAATAATGTAACAATATACCATTTATTACGTTCTGCGAGGTGCAACTCAAAAAATTTATTTTAACTCAAAAAACCGGGCAGAGCTAATGATAAATAAATGAATAATCACGATCACGTTCCGGCACGAGCACAAATTCTTAAACCTATTCTACATCCTACTATGATATCGAACTAATGTAACATTATACGATTTATTATATTCTGCTAGGTGCAACTCAAGAAAAATATTTTGAACTAGTAAACATAGGGTACCGAATGATAAATAATTAAAAATCACGATCACGTTCCGGCACGAGGAAACATTCTTAAACCAATGCTACATCCTAATGATATCTAAAAACTGTATCAGTATACGATTTATTATGTTCTGCTAGCTGTACCTCAATGAAATTCTTTTTGAACTTTTAAAAACCGGGTTCTGCAAATAATAAATAAATGACTAATCACGACCACGTTTCGGCACGAGCACAAATTCATAAACCTATACTTCATCCTACTATGATATCTAAATAATGTAACAATACACGATTTATTATGTTCTGCTAGGTGCAACTTAAAATTTTTTTTTCGAACTTTTAATGTCCGGGTTCTGCAAATAATAAATAAATGAATAATCACGTTCCGTTCCGACACGAGCCCATATTCTTAAACCTATTCTACATCCTACTATGATATCTATCTCATGTAACAGTTAACTATTTATTGTGTTGTGCTAGCTGTCTCTCAAGGAAAAAAATTCTGAACTGATAAAAAACCGAGTACCGCAAAGGATAAAATATTGCTAAATCACAATCACGTTCCGGCACGAGCACAAATTCTTTAACCAATTCTAAATTCTTCAATGGTTTCTATATAAAGTATTTATTGTGTTCTGCTCGCTGTATCTTAAAGAAAAAATAGTTTATATAACTCCTAAACTCTGTCTACCGTAAAAGATAAATAATTGAAAACACTCAATCACGTTTCGGCACGAGCAAAAATTCTTAAACCAATTCTAAATTCTACTACGTATCTATTTAAAGTAACAGTAGATTATTTATTGTGTTCTGCTAGCTGTAACGAAAAGAAAAAAAGTTTGAACTCGTAACCTCTGGCTACCGTAAAAGATAGATAATTGAAAAATCACAATCACGTTCCGGCACGAGGAAAAATTCTTAAACCAATCCTAAATTCTACTATAATATCTATTTAATGTAACAGTATACGATTTATTATGTTCTGCTCGATGTACCTCAAGGAAGTTTTTTTTGAACTTTTAAAAACCGGATACTGCAAATGATAAATAAATTAATAATCACGATCACGTTTCGGCACGAGGCCAAATTCTTAAATCTATTCTACATCCTACTAATATATCTGAATAATGTAACAGTAAACTATTTATTGTGTATTGCTAGCTGTAACTCAACGAAAAAAATGTTGAGCTAATAAAAATCGGTACCCGGTTTTTATGAGCTCAACATTTTGAAATTGTTTTTGAACTTTTAAAAACCAGGTTCTGCAAATAATAAATAAATGACTAATCACAATCACGTTTCGGCACGAGCCTATATTCTTAAACCTAGTCTTTATCCTACTATGATATCTAAATAATGTAACAGTAAACTATTTATTGTGTACTGCTAGTTGTAACTCAACGAAAAAAATTTTGAACTCATAAAAAACGGGTACCGAAAAGGATAAATAATTGTAAAATCACAAACACGTTTTTGAACTCTAAAAACCGGGCACCGCAAATGATAAAGTATTACAAAATTACAATCACGTTTCGAAAGGAGTACAAATTCTAAAACCTATTCTGCATCCTACTAATATATCTAACTAATGTAACAGTAAACTATTTATTGTGTACAGCTAGTTGTAACTCAACAAAAAAATTTTTGAACTCATAAACTCTGGCTACCGTAAATGATAAATAATTGAAAAATCTCAATCGCATTCCGGCAAGAGCACATATTCTTAAACCTATTCTACATCCTACTATGATACCTAACTAATGTAACAGCATAGGATTTAATATGTTTTGTTGGGTGCAACACGAATAAAAAATTTTGAATTTGTTAAAACTGCGTAAATTCTAAATATGATATCTATTTGATGTAACATTATACGATTTATTATATTCTGCTAGGTGCAACTCAAGAAAAATTGAAAAGAAAAATTTCGAACTCTAAAAACCGGGTACCGCAAAGGATAAATTATTACAAAATCAAAATTACGTTTCGGCACGAGCACAAATTGGTAAACCTATTCTAAATTCTATTATGATATCTATTTTATGTAACAGTATACGCTTAATTATACTGCTAGGTGCAACATGAAAAAAATATTTTTAACTAGTAAACACGGAGTACCGCAATTGATAAATAATTAAAAATCACGATCACGTTCCGGCACGAGGAAAAATTCTTAAACCAATGCTACATCCTACCATGATATCTAAGAAATGTAACAATATACGATTTATTATGTTCTGCTAGCTGTACCTGAAGGAAATTTTTTTGAACTTTTAAAAACTGGGTACTGCAAATGGTATTTAAATGAATAATCACGATCACGTTTCGGCACGAGCCCAAATTCTTAAATCTATTCTACATCCTACTAATATTTCTAACTAATGTAACAGTAAACTATTTATTGTGTACTGCTAGCTGTAACTAAACGAAAAATTGTTGAGCTCATAAAAACCGGGTACCGAAAAGGATAAATAATTGTAAAATCACAAACACGTTCCAGCACGAGCACAAATACTTAAACCTATTATAAATTCTACTATGATATTTATTTAATGTAATAGTATACGATTTATTATGTTCTGCTAGGTGCAACACGAATAAAAAATTTTGAATTTGTTAAAACCGCGTACCGCGTAGGATAAAGTATTACAAAATTACAATCACGTTTCGGAAGGAGTACACATTCTAAAACCTATCCTACATCCTTCTATGATATCCAAATAATGTAACAATATACAATTTATTACATTCTGCGAGGTGCAACTCAAAAAATTTATTTGAACTCTAAAAACCGGTTACCGCAAATGATAAATAAATGAATAATCACGATCACGTTCCGGCACGAGCACAAATTCATAAACCTATTCTACATCCTACTATGATATCTAACTAATGTAACATTATACGATTTATTATGTTCTGCTAGGTGCAACTCAAGAAAAATATTTTGAACTCCTAAAAACCGGAGACCGCAAAGGCAAAGTTATTACAAAATCACTATCATGTTCTGGCACGAGCACATATTCTTAAACCAATTCTAAATTTTACTACGATTTCTATTTAAAGTAACAGTAGACTATTTATTGCGTTCTGCTAGCTTATTTATTTATTTACTCCCTTTCATGCCTCACAGGCAATACGGGTGTTCGCTCTACCTCTGGTTAATTAGAGCGAATAAGAAAAAATAAACTTTGTGACCGTCTTCAACAAGCCTTTATTTTAAACTGAATTACTTACAATTTTAACATATGTTTTTCAGTATTGTTTTGTTTTTTATTCTAATACAATTTCTATAACTTTAAAAATTAAACAAACATTCTCCCTCCCCAGTAGCGTCTCGTATGAGTCGCTACTCACTTACTGGTGGCAGCAGCGGGAGGAGGGCCGTAATAGGTCTTCTCAAGATTCCTTCCTTCGTCTTCACATCTACCACTCATGTGAAGCCGTCCTTTCCGGGGTAGGTCGCCATGATCCTTCCTAACAGCCATTAACCTCTAGATTTGTGGTTGTTAACCAAACAAACGATCTGGCCGACTTCAATTAATGATCCTCGCCCGAACCACCTTGTTCGCTTCACGAGTCCAGGCAGATATTCCCTGAGCCATCGACGCCAGAACATATCGGAAAGATGTTGGGCAAACTGCCATATTTTTCGAAGGTTGGGAGTATCGTCGAGTCTCGTCCATGGTGAAATCCCACTACTCGTGCCAATCAAAAAATGATTCGGTGTCAGGGCCTCTTCATGGGTCGTCGGAAACTACCGTCAAAGGACGACTGTTTACTAAATTCTCAGCCTCAGTAAGCAGCGTGGCAAGAACGTCTTCTCTAGGTGCCGTTGACTTGAGAGTGACTAGAAGTGCTCTCTTCACTGACCTAATAAGACGTTCCCAGCTTCCTCCCATATGAGGTGCAGCTGGTGGAAGAAAATTCCACTGAATGTTCCTAGCTGATAGTTCGTTTCCTATCTTATTTTGATCGAATTTGCTTAAACATTCCTTGATCACCCTATCTGCTCCACGGAAATTTGTTCCGTTGTCCGACCATAAACGTGCCGGGCAACCTCTTCTACTAGCCATTCTTATAGCGAGCAGCGTGCAGTCAGTGGTCAAATCGTTGACTAGTTCAAGATGCACTGCTCTTGTTGTCAAACAGGAAAATATTGCACCATACCTTTTCTCAGTGGTACGCTTCACTGTCACGTACAGAGGTCCGAAGTAATCGAGACCGACATATGTGAAGGGTCTTGAGTGATGATCGAGTCGGTCTTGAGGTAAAGGTGCCATCGGCTGTTCGAATGGTTCCGCTCTTTCCCTAGCACAAATAAACACCTGTGCCACGAGCTTCGAACAACTCGTCGCAGTCCCATGATCCAGTATTTTTGTCGGAGTTCATTATCCACAAATTCTTGACCTTGGTGTCTTGCTTGTTCATGATAAAAATCGACCAGAAGTAAAGTAAATCTGCTTCGTGAATCAAGAATTACTGGCCGTTTGGCGTCATTTTGAACTTCTTTCACCCTGTCAATGCCTCCTCCTACACGCAGCACACCTCTGGCGTCCAGCAACGGCGAAAGTCTGTACAATTTGCTGCTTCTACTAACTGGATGGCCTTTCTTGAGGTCTGATATTTCCTGTTCGTAATGTTCTTTCTGGACTTGACGCCACCACATTTCTTCGGCTTCATGCAATTCCTCCACAGATAGGGCTGCTTCTCTTCTGTGTTCCCTATTGCTTTTACAATTACTTATTAAGCTAATTAGCCATGCCGTGGTAAGCACGAGCCTCAAGAATTTCGAAAATCTCTGAATATTTGGTAGGCCAGCACTGGAATCATTTTGACATATAGTAGCTAAATTAATCTGCTCCAATATCTCTATTTCTATATTATCAGAGCTATCATCCCTACTGTTAGGCCATTTTTCCTCACCAAACCATAGGAATTGCCCCCCTCAAGCCAACGGGATGACATTTTAAATTGTCCCTTAGTACCTTCATCTGCAGGATTTTCCTGACTGGGAACCCACCTCCACTGACTGACCTCCGAATTTTCTATTATTTCACTTAATCTGTGGGCTACGTACATACGATACCTAGCCTCACTGTGTCTAATCCAGTGTAGAACTGTTTTCGAATCGCTCCAAAAATAAATTTTATGAAATAAAAGAGAACTTTTACGGATAAATTTTAGTAAGCGGCAGCCCAAGACCGCTGCCTGAAGTTCCAATCGTGGGACTGATATTTGTTTTAGTGGGGCTACACGAGCTTTTGCAGTTACAAATGAAACTACTACTTGGTTATCCGCTACTACCCTAATATAAGCAATCGCCTCGTAAGCCCTGTCACTAGCATCACAAAATATGTGCAATTCTAAGGATGCCTGAGGAATCAGTGGTGTGTAGCACCTAGGGATCTCTATATTATGAATCTGTAAAAGGCTTTTTAGCCAATTATCCCACCTAGCGCTAAGAGTGTCATCCAGCCTTTCATCCCACCCTGTCTTTGCTCGCCAAATATCTTGCAAGATAATTTTCGCGGTGATAACTAACCAACCGAGAAATCCTAAGGGGTCAAAGATTGTCATGACAATTCTTAAAAATTCCCGCTTTGTAGGCGCTCTACGACAGGTTAGAATTTCTTCTGCGACTATATGACTATTAAATTTGAATACAAAAACATCTTTGGAAGGGTTCCAACGAAGTCCTAATACTTTTTCGGTATGATTAGAGTCGAAAAGGTTATCTATGGAATTCACAAAATTTGAATGAATTTCCTGTAAGACCCTAGGAGCATTGGAAACCCAGTTGACCATTTCAAAACCACCGCTACGATGAATCATTATAATATCTTTAATTATATCGATTGCCTCAGCTTCTGAATCTGCTGACCCTAAGTAATCGTCCTTATAGTGATCATTATGAATGGCATGTACGGCTTTTGGATGAGAATCAATAAATCGAGAGGCGTTCCTATTTTTAATTTCTTGCGCTTGAAAAGGTGAGCAATTGGCGCCAAATAGCATGACCTGCATTACGAATTCGTAGGGAGGTTTATTTCTATCTCCCCCCCTCCAGAGAAATCGTTGTGCCGGCTGGTCTTCCTCTCGAATTTTTATTTAGAGAAACATTTCTCTGATATCCCTCCCAAACCCAATTTTGCCTTTTCTAAATCGCAGTAGGATTTCCGGGATCGAATTATAGAGATCAGGACCCTTGAGCAATTGGCTATTTAAACTAATCCCATGAGTTTTAGCCGACGCATCAAAAACTACTCTGATTTTCCCGGGTTTGTTAGGGTTGAAAACAGCTAAATGTGGCAAGTACCAATTCACAACTTGATAATTTGCGAGCGTAACCTTTATTAATATATTGCGTTATTTTTTCATTATATTGCTCAGCGAAATCAGCATCTCTATCCATTTTCTTTTCTACACAATAAAGTCTACTAAGGGCAGTTTGTCGACTATCCACTAATTTTGTATTGTCAGTTTTCCACAATAACCCTACTTCCCAACGGCCGTCATTGAAGTTCACGGTTTTGTCTAAAATATTTATGGCTCGCTTTTCAGCGGCTGATGAAGAATTTTCCCGATTAGAATTTTCCAAAAAATCTAATGAAAAATGTTCTTTAACTATAAGATGTAAAGATTCGTCCGAAATCTCTACTTGGCACATGTGTGATGGACGTACTATTTCGGATAATTCAGATATTTCTTTTCGGCCATGTAACACCCAACCTAGCCTGGTTTTACTTAGCGCTAATCCGTTCCACGACTGTTATACGACCCGCAAAGGTTCTAAGACCGACCAATTATCCTGCCCGATCAATAACTTGGGAGTTATTGTTATAAAAATCATCGTTATCCTGTAGTGGAATATTTTTTATATTCGGCCATATGATTGATAGCTCCTCCCTACTAACCGATTGCCTTGGTAAGGAAAGCCTGCTAACCGTACGTACCCCATTCAATTCATACTTTCTACTCTTTAAGCCTACACCACGCACCGAAAGAGTAACTGTTTCCGAGTTTTCGTCCCTACGAACATCATCTCGAATCCATTGGATGCACAATGGTGCCCTTACACCTTTTAGACCCAAACCTAAAGCCAAATCCCTATCAATCAAGCTGCAGTCGGCCCCTTCATCTAAGAGGGCTGAAACCTTTACCTCACCGTTAGGTCCTCTTACGTAAACCGGAAGAATTTTCAGCAAAACCATAGATATTTTATTCGAGCTATGTGCGACAATATTCGCCTCATTTTCTAATACTGTATTAATTCTCGCGGTTTTACCTAAGTGTAATAACTTGTTGTGATATTCTACACACCCATCTACATCACACTTTCTACGGAATTTGCATTTGGAGACCTTATGCTTTTTAAAGCAACAAAAACACAAATTGTTTTCCTTAACCCAAGCCAAACGATCGCTAACGGACATAGATTTAATTTTTGGACAGGTTTTGATAAGATGGTTATCTTTACAGAAGTAACACTCCGTTGCTAAGTTACCTTTAACCTGGTTCACAACATGAAACTGACGCTTATCACTAACCTTATTGTTTCTAAAATTATTTACACTAACAGATGTTGTAACGTGGGCCGCACCTATAGCTTTGCTGTATAACCATTTATTAATATCACGTAAATCTGGGACACCCCCGAAACCTATAGCCGCGTCTTCTCCCCATTGTAGTTTGAGTCCCGGACTCAATTTGCCTACTATTCCTTGAACTAACTGAGGATTTGAAAGATACATATCATATTCAAGACATTCGATAGCAACAACTAGGTTATTTACCTTAACGCAAAAATCGATAATGCCTTGTGTATTTTCATCCGTTAATTTAGGAAATTTGTGAACCTTCTCAATGAGAGTGTTAACTATTACTACAGGCCTGCCGAATTGTAACTCAAGCATGCTAATAATTTCGCTTGATGCATTAGGCACTGCCAGGAAAGATTTAACCGACTCTCTAGCCTTACCCGTCAAAGCTTTTCCTAATCTCGTTACATTTTCCTCTTAGTATAATTACAACTTGCTAAAGTTCTCTTGTAGGCTGAAATAAAATTTAACCATTCGGCGGGATCACCATTAAAATAAGGAAGCGATTTACTTGCTGCTTTTCGAGCAAAATAGGCATCCCAACCAGCTGGTGTAATATTTTTAATATCGCTATGAATGGGAAAGTTATGGCATTGATCTTGACTCATATTACCATATGATAAATTATTTTCAACATTTTTAACCGCCCCTGAAATAACAGAAGAATTAATTTTTTGCACCTGGTCTTTTGAAATACTAAATTTATTTTTAGAATTATCGCCCAAAAATTTATTTTGATTTTCCACCCATGATGCGGTTCTATGATCGGGTGAATTAGCTCTGCTAATATAGGAATGAAATGATGAGCTTACCACAGACTTACCAGACTGACTACCTCGTTTCAGGTCTCTTCGGAGCTTCTGAAGCTCGTGTAGCTGCCTCAGTTCCTCTTTCCTTCGCTCCAACTCCCTCTTTTCTGCCTGGCGCTCCAACTCTCTCAGCTGCTGTTGATATCTTATATCAGCTTCCATCTCTTCGATGACTGATTTAATATCTTCTGACCTGTGAGAATTTCTACTTACGTGCGTTCGTGAAGTAGACGTTCCCTGCCTTTCCTCGTCTCTTACCAAAGGGGCCGAAGTACCCACGCCGTGTTCCCCTCGCCGTGGTCCGGTCCCTGATGTAGCTGAGCCTCTCTCTTTTCTACATTGACTTACCACGCTAGGCGGTCCATGGCTGGCATCTTCTTCCCTCACCCTGGGATCTGAAAGCGGGATTTTCCTGCTCCTCAACTGACGCATGTTATCGTTTTCTTTTTCGCTCATCATCCGGCCCGGTTTGACCAATGTTCGCTCTACCTCTGGTTAATTAAAGCGAATAAGAAAAAATAAACTTTGTGACCGTCTTCAACAAGCCTTTATTTTAAACTGAATTACTTACAATTTTAACATATGTTTTGTTTTTTATTCTAATACAATTTCTATAACTTTAAAAATTAAACAAACAACGGGTATAGCACTAGTGGAGAGTTACGCATGACTGCGCAACAACCCACTACAGGTAGTGAACCATATATTTTGATTTTCGACTTCTACAGCTGCCCCTAGGAGCCGGAAAGTCTGTTCTATTTCTATGGCTGCCTTCTTGGCCCAGGTCCTCTTCTCCGGGCTCCTATGTTGAAGTGGGCCGGACCCAACGCCGTTTTCCATCCTGAGATAAATTCCTTGAACCGTGGGAAGTACCGCAAAGCATAAAATATTGCAAAATCACAATTATCATAAGATCATAATCTCGTTCCGGCACAAGCGCATATTATTAAACTAATTCTAAGTTCTACTATGATATCTATTTAAAGTAATAGTAAACTATTTATTGTGTTCTGCTAGCTGAAACTCAAGGAAAAAAAGTTTGAACTCGTATACTATGGGTACCTTAAAAGATAAATAATTAAAAAATCATAATCACGTTCCGGCACGAGAACAAAAAATGTAACAGTGTACATACAATTATACGATTAATTATGCTCTCCCAGGTGCATCTCGAAAATTTTTTTTTTTGAACCCGTAAAAACCGGGTACCGCAAAGGATAAATAATTGAAAGATCATAATCTCGTTCCGTCATGAGCACATATTCTTAAACTAATTCTAAGTCCTACTATGATATCTAAATAATGTAACAATATACGATTAATTATGCTCTCCCAGGTGCATCTCGAAATTTTTTTTTTGAACCCGTAAAAACCGGGTACCGCAAAGGATAAATAATTGAAAGATCAAAATCACGTTCCGGCACGAGCTCAAATTCTTTAACCAATTCTAAATTCTACTATGATATCCATTTAAAGTAATAGTAACTATTTATCGTGTTCTGCTAACTGAAACTCAAGGAAAAAAAGTTTGAACTCGTATACTCTGGGTACCGCAATGGATAAATTATTACAAAATCACAAACACGGTTCGGCACGAGCACAAATTCTAATACCAATTCTACATCCTACTATGATATCTAAATAATGAAACAGTATACGGTGTATTATGTTCTGCTAGTTGCTACACGAAAAAAAATATTGAACTAGTAAACACAGGGTAGCGCAAATGATAAACTTAAAAATCACGATTACGTTCCGGAACGAGCACAAATTCTTAAACCAATGCTTCATCCTACTATGATATCTTAATAATGTAACAATATACGATTTATTATGTGCTGCTAGGTGCAACTCAAAAAAATTATTTTGAACTATTAAAAACTGGGTACAGCAAATATTTTGAACTCCTAAAAACTAGAGACCGCAAAGGCTAAGTTATTAGAAAATCACAATCACGTTCCGGCACGAGCTCAAATTCTTTAACCAATTCTAAATTCCACTATGGTTTCTATTTAAAGTAACAGTTGACTATTTATTGTGTTCTGCTAGCTGTAACTTAAGGAAAAACATTATACGATTTAATATGTTCTGCTGGGTATACTTTTGTAACATATCGATTATTATAATTTTGTATTTTTAATTACGGAATGTAAATATTATTGTTAATTGAATCATACGTTTTAATTCGATTGTTATGAAACTTGTTAGATGTGTAATAAACATGATTTATGAGGTTAAAGGTATTTATTTTTTTTTTCTAATATTGGCGCTGCTGGATAAATGGGCAACAGAAGACAGAAGAAGAAGTCCAGTAATGTAACCAGTCCCTACGGCAATGAAGATTCCTTGCGCGAGTATCAACATTCAGACACTGAAGACAACTCGGGAAGGTTATCATTAGCTGGCCTTCCTGAAGAAGAGGACTGGCAGTACTACAGGCAATGACTTGACGATCATGTGAGACGAGATTCTTCTCTCTAAAGTGGGACCACAGGCGTTCAGAGTAGTAGTAGATCACTTCAGGCCTGAGCCGGTGAGTTCTTAAACTTATATTGACATTGTATCTGTATTAGATAATTATTACGGAAAAAAATCTTGTCCAATTGGCGAAAGAATAATTACATTTACTCGCAGATTTCGTGAAGAGGGCGAGACAGTGACACAATACATTAATATATTAAAAAGACTAGCTTCTAGGTGTCAGTTTGGTAGCTCGCTCAGCGAGCGAATCCGTGATCAGGTTATAGTAGGAATTAATAACCCTAACTGGCAAAGGGAGTTAATTAATATAAGCATTTTAATGTGGAAAAATGTGTGAAGTTGAGGAATGGCGTTTACAAAACACGTCGATTATTAATCTAAGATTGTTTGTAAGTAAAAGTTGTGTGTTGCGTGCATAGCACCAGATTTTTTTAGGGTGCATTACATGTCAAGACATATGATTTAATTTATGAGCATCATTTTTATAATTTTAAGCTCTAATAAAGGGGTTTGTCTCTTAGTACAAAATTAGAATTTTGTTTCACTTTTCCATGAATATAAATTTCTTGATAGATAATATCATCGTGAATAATTCTTCATAGTTAATTATTACCTAAAAATAGCTGAATATTTAATATTTAAAATAATATTATAGAATAAAATAGAAACAATAATATTTCAGGGAATAATAATATGGAGTATAAAACCAATGACATTGAGCATTTAATTGGGATTCTACAGGTCTTGGAAGTTACATGTGCTTCAGTCGATAAAACTCTTTTGCCTCATGTAAGATTATTCTTTATCTTATCTTAGCTGTATATGACAGTTTTGTTATTCTGCTGCCATTTATTAATTTTTCATTATTATTTTAGATTTTCCAGTGTTTAAACCATTTGGTTTGTTTACTCTCCCATCCATTTTCTGCCATTAGGCATATGTCTTCACGTTGCCTAGCACAACTTGCTAGTCTAGAGCCTAATACAGTGATGGATATAGTTATTGAGCATGTCATACCTATGATGTCTGCAGTTAATGATGACACTAAGAGAAGGGGTTCTATTGAGGCAGTTACTGTTATTATTGAAAAATTGCAATTGGCTGTAGTGCCTTATGTATATTTTCTCATTGTACCACTTTTAGGTATGAATTTATTATTATTTTTCACGTTTTACTAACATGACATTTGTTCTGTTCCATTAATATTTTTCAATTCTGATTACAGGAAGAATGAGTGATCAAAATGAAACCATTCGTACTCTTGCTACCCACACATTCGCAGATTTGATTCAGGTTATGCCTCTAGAAAGTGGAATTCCCAACCCACCTAAGATCTCCCCCAGGCTGTTGATTTTAAAAAACGAGCAGCGCCAGTTTGTTGAGCAGCTCTTCAACCCATCTACCATTCCTGATTACAAGGTTCCAGTTCCGATTTCGGCTGAATTACGGTCCTATCAACAGGTTTGAGAAATTACTTCAAATAATTTTGTTATTTACCTATTTTAATTTTAATCTATTAAAATGTTTTGTTTTTTCGGGCAGCTTGTCAGTTCCCGGGAGTTGATTGCAGTTTGGAAAACGTTATTGCACTGGGGTCCACCCTTGAGCGGGCGGATGAAACCCAAACGCACCTCAAAAATAGTCAACTAGTACAAAATAATACTTTAAAAATTGAGAAAAATGATTTTTCTAAGAACCGAACAAAGGGTTACTACAATCGTTCGGAGGAAAAAAGGAAAACATTAGTTCGGGGCCGCGATTGTTTTCGATGTGGATCAAGACTTGACGAACGGCACGAACATTGTCCTGCTTTTGGAAAAAAATGTAACCTATGCCAGGTAAAGAATCATTTCGCGAGCGTATATTTAAAATACAAGAAAGCAAATATAACATGGGAAAGACAACGTCGCCGTGCAAACCAAGTAGGTGAAACAAGTGACTGTGCATCTCCTCGTAGCTGCAGCTCTAAGAGTGGATCGATCTACAACATTTCTGGACCATCGAGGGCAATGATCACACTAAAAATTAACGGGATCAAATTAGACATGTTGTACGATCCAGGCGCTTCTTTGTCTGTAATCAGTGAAACCATATGGCTTAAAATAGGCTCACCGTCTCTGAAGCCTGCACATAACTTGACCGCTTATACAGGGGTTAGCATTGATAAACTCGGTCAAACAAGGGTGAAAGTCACAGCTTTTGGACACAGTAAGGTACTGCCGGTGACAGTGGTTAAAAACAATGATTTTCCACTATTTGGGCTTAATTGGATCTTGCAGTTCAACCTCCCTTTACCTCCTGGGGCTAGGTTATGCACAGTCTAAGAGGAAGAATGCTCGATAGTTAAAATAGTCAGCGACTTACAAAGAAATCACAAGTCTGTTTTATGCCTGGTCTTGGCACTTTGAAAAACCATGAAGCAATAATCCACATGGATCCAAACGCTGTTCCGAAGTGTTTTAAGGCCCGTCCAGTTCCCTTTGCTTTAAAATCGGCCGTGGAAAATGAACTTTCAAGGTTAACTTCAGAAGGTGTCATTGAGCCGGTCGACTCAAACCTTGATCCTGTAGTATGGGCCTCACCAATCGACGTCAGCTTGAAAGCCAACGGAAAAATCCGCCTTTGGGCCGATTTTAAGGTGACAATAAATACACACATTTATGTAGACAAATACCCGCTTCCTAGATTTGAAGAACTCGTGGACAAGCTTCGTGACGGTGCTTATTACACCACATTAGATCTGCGCGATGCTTATCTTCAAATGCCAGTGCAGGAAAGTTCACGCAAATATTTAATAATAGCCACACATAAAGGGTAGCTTCGCTACAAAAGACTTCCTTTTGGCATCGCATTTGCTCCAGCATTATTCCAGCGGACAATGGATCAGGTGCTAGATGGATTATCAGGCACAGCTTGCTACCTGGACGATGTCATTGTCACGGGTGCGACAAAACAAGAACATCTTGATTGGCTAAACCAAGTCCTTACTCGTTTCGCCAAAGCGGGAATCCGGTTACAATCGACTAAATGCAATTGGTTCCGAAATTCTGTCGTCTACCTTGGCCATCGGATAGACAAATTCGGTATTCATCCAACAGACGCACACATTGAGGAGATTAAAGATATGCCCTCTCCGAAAAACCCAAAACAACTGAGGTCGTTCTTGGGTTCAATAAACTATTACCAGCGGTTTATCCCACAACTGCAGGATAAGTGTGCACCTTTACATAGGCTTTTGAAGAAGGGGTGTAAATGGAATTAGACTGAGAAAGATAAAAATCTATTAAACAGTCTTAAGAATACACTTATGTCTTCGGATACATTAGTCCACTTTAATCCTGACTACCCTATTGTTGTAAGCTCTGACGCAAGCGATTACGGTATTGGGGCTACTCTTGCTCACATTATGCCCGACGGATTTGAAAGACCAGTGGCTTTCACGTCAAGAAGTCTTAAACCAGCAGAAAGAAAGTACTCCGCTTTGGACGAAGAGGCTCTAGCAATAGTGTTTGCAGTCTCTAAATTTCATCACTATTTGTTTGGACATAAATTCATTTTGAGGACTGACCACAAGCCCCTTGTACGAATATTCGGCGAGAATGATGAGTTGCCTAAGATTCTGATCGTTGATAAGACTTCTGATCGCATCACAAGGTGGGCTCTCATACTTTGTTCATACGATTACAAAATTCAATATGTAAAGGGAAAAGATAATGCTTCTGCAGACTTACTTTCCCGATTACCTGTACAGCAAGAATCTGATACAACTCCGGTTGATTACGGGCGGAGACTCATGCATACTCGGATAGAGAACCTCCTACTCACCAAGGAGAAACTTAAGGCGGAAACTGGTAAAGATAAAACACTCATCAAAGTGATAGCATTTATTGAACAGGGCTTGCCTGATTTACCACCATCAAGCAATGAGTACAAAGTATACTACCACAAACGTGACGAGCTTTCTTATGAATACCATGTTGTCCTCTGGAGAGGGAGAATCGTCATACCATCTACACTAAGAGAACACTGTTTAAAGTTACTCCAAGAAGGCCATCCGGGCATTGTAGCTATGAAGTCGTTTGGACGTCTTCATGTATGGTGGCCAGGTAATGACTTGGACATAGAGAGGAAAGTGCGCAGTTGCAAGGGATGCCAGGAAAATAGATCATGTGACCCAAACATTCCACTCATCTCATAGTCAGTGCCATCCCAACCTTGGAGCCGACTTCACCTGGACTAGGCCGGGCCATACGAAGGACACTACTGGTTTGTACTAGTCGATTCAACATCGAAATGGTTAGAAGTCGTGCCAGTTTCCCAAATGACCTCAAAGAAAACTATCCATATTCTACAAGACATCTTTGCGCGATTTGGCTTACCAAGGCTGGTAGTTACCGACAATGGCACTTAATTTACCAGTGGCACGTTCAAAGAATTCTGCGAAATAAACAACATAAAACATTTCACTACCGCCCCTTACCATCCACGGAGTAATGGGTTAGCCGAACGTGTCGTCCAAACGTTTAAGAAGCGATATGGCTCTTCCAAAAGGGACGGCGACGACATGTATTCCAGGCTTCATCGGTTTTTGCTCACATACAGAGCTACACCTCATTCAACGACTAGTCGAACTCCGTGTCAGGTCTTATTAGGACGAAAAATCAGGACGAAACTAAGTTTATTAAAACCTGATCTAGCGGAAGATCTAGATTTAACATTGGCGAAGCGCAAAAACCTCTTTGACAAAGGAAAGAAATGGAAGCAGTTTGATGAGGGAGACGCAGTATGGGTGTTAAACCCATCTGGTAAAGGATAAGTAGAAGGTCGAATACAGAAGAAAGAAGGCAACACACTTTACTGGGTTCTTGTTAATGGGAAGAGGCAGAGAAAGGATCCAGACCAACTTAGGGAGGGATTGATAGCTCAAGAAGATGGGGAGGAGATGTGACATATCGATTATTATAATTTTGTATTTTTAATTACTGAATGTAAATATTATTGTTAATTGAATCATCCGTTTTAATTTGATTGTTATGAAACTTGTTAGATGTGTAATAAACATGATTTATGAGGTTAAAGGTATTTATTTTTGTATCTAATAACTTTAAACCCGTGTTGAACGCCTATAAAAGTAAAAAAAAAAAAGTAATAACTTTAAAAAAAAATTTTGAACTCATAAAAACCGGGGACCGAAAAAGATAAATTATTGTAAAATCACAAACACCTTCCGACACGAGCCCAAATTCTTATACCAATTCTAAATTCTAGTACGTTATCTATTTAATGTTACAACATACGATTTATTATGTTCTGCTAGGTGCAACTCAAAAAAAAAATTTTGAACTATTAAAAACTTGGTCCTGCAAATGATAAATAAATGAATAATCACGATCACGTTCCGGCACGAGTACAAATTCTTTAACCAATTCTAAATTCCACTATGATATCTATTTAAAATAACAGTAGACTATTTATTGAGTTCTGCTAGCTGTAACTTATGGAAAAAAAGTTTGAACTCGTAAACTCTGGGTACCACAAAATATAAATAATTGAAAAATCATAATCACTATAATATCTGACAAATATCCTAACTAATATCCTACTGCAATATCTAACTAATGTAACATTAAACGATTTAATATGTTCTGATAGGTACATATATTAAGAATAATAGGTAGATGTGTAATAAATATGATTTACGAGGTTAAAGGTATTTATTTTTGTATCTAATAACTTAAAAAAAAAAATTTGAACTTATAAAAACCGGGTACCAAAAAGGATAAATAATTGTAAAATCACAAACATGTTCCGACACGAGCACAAATTCATTAACCAATTCTAAATTCTACTATGATATCCATTTAAAGTAACAGTAAACTATTTATTGTGTTCTGCTAGCTGAAACTCAAGGAATAAAAGTTTGAACTCGTAAACTCTAGGTACCGCAAAAGATAAATAATTGAAAAATCACAATCACGTTCCGGAACGAGCACAAATTTTTAAACCAATGCTACATCCTACTATGAAATCTTAATAATGTAACAATATACGATTTATTATGTTCTGCTAGGTGCAACTCAAAAAATGTTTTTTGAACTATTAAAAACCGGTACTGCAAATGATAAATAAATGAATAATCACGATCACGTTCAGGCACGAGCCCAAATTCTTAAACCTATTCTACATCCTACTATGACATCTAACTAATGTAACATCATACGATTTATTATATTCTGCTAGGTGCAACTCTAGAAAAATATTTTGAACACCTAAAAACCGGAGACCGCAAAGGCTAAGTAATTAGAAAATCACAATCACGTTCCCGCACGAGCACAAATTCAACTCGATTTGCAATTCTAAATTCCACTATGATTTCTATTTAAAGTAACAGTAGACTACTTATTGTGTTATGCTAGCTGTAACTCAAGGAAAAAAAGTTAGAACTCGTAAACTCTGGGTACCGCAAAAGATAAATAATTGAAAAATCACAATCACGTTCCGGCACGAGTACAAATTCTAAAACCTATTCTACATCATACTATGATATCTTAATAATGAAAATCCTTTGACGCTGATAACTGGACGAAATGCGAAAGGGAACTTAGTTAAGTTGAGCGGGGGGCGAGAAGGCCATATATAAAATTAGTCGAGCTAAACGACTGTTAGCCGACTAATGAGAGGAGAATGATAAATCAGTGTTTGGGATGTTTTCAAAAGCGATTAGGACCTGCAAAAGGGTGGGGATAGAGTGGAGGGGGGGACGGGAAGGTGAGGGGGGAGGGGAGTTCTAAGTGAGTGAGCCAAGCGGTCCCGGGAGTGAGACTAACTCAACTGAAAACTTTTCACCTTTCATTCAGCCAACTTGCCCGCTCTATCTAACTCCGTCGGAATGAGCATTCATTCCCTTCTAACTTCGTCACGGTATCATCGCCGCTATGGAGTTATTGTTGTGCTACTTTTGATCTGGAATCTTGTGCTGCATTGAGGTCTAAAACTCATTCTAAGGAAATCATTCCCAAAATGCCTAATTGCTCATCCATTCGTGATATATAAATTATTTCATCAATAATATTTAGCAATTATTATCGCAACTTTTATATTATTGAATGGAATTTTTTAGGCATGATAGTTTTAATAATAAAAACCTTTCGCTTATCTGATGATGAAAATATGGCCTGGTGTTCAATGCTCCTAGTCCAATAGTCAATCAATGTAAAGAATAAAATAAATTGTACTTTTCATAGAGTTTAGAAAAACATTAGCATAATTAATTAGAAGAAAAAAAGATCAATGAAAGGAAAGAAAGAAAATTCTCCAATATTTTCTAGCTTAAAATCTAATTTATTATTACCTACTAACAACTAGACATTGACTGCAACTTACGCTGACGATACAGAAATTATCACTAAGCATCATCCAAATATTTTGTACTCCTAAAAACCGGGTACCGCAAAGGATAAATTATTACAAAATCACAACCACGTTTCAGCACGAGCACAAATTCTAAAAGCTATTCTACATCCTACTATGATATCTAAATAATGAAACAGTATACGATATATTATTTTCTGCTAGGTGCAACTCGAAAAAAATATTTTGAACTAGTAAACACATGGTACCGAAAATGATAAATTATTAAAAATCACGATCACGTTCCGGCACGAGCACAAATTCTTAAACCAGTGCTACATCCTACTACGATATCCATTTAATGTAACAGTATACAATTTATTATGTTTTGCTCAGTGCAACTCGAATAAAAAAATTTGAATTTGTAAAAACCGCGTACCGCAAAGGATAAATTATTACAGAATCACAATCACGTTTCAGCACGAGAACTGCAAAGTATAGATAATAACGAAATCAGAATTACATTTCGGCACGAGCACAAATTGTTAAACCTATTCTAAATTCTATTATGATATCTATTTTATGTAACAGTACATGATTAATTATAATGCTAGGTGCAACTCGATTAAAAAAATTTGAATTAGCTAAAACCGCTTACCACAATGGATCAATTATTACAAAATCACAATCACGATTCGGCACAAGCACACATTCTAAAACCTATTCTACATCCTACTATGATATCTAAATATTGAAACAGTATAACCCTTTCAGTCACCATGTCCACAATTGTGGACACCGATTTTGTTAGGGATACCAAAACAAAAAATTTGTTTACTTGATATTTCAGATAAATTCTCCATCCTTCTATGCTATCTAACTAATGTAACATTATACGATTAATTATGTTCTGCTAGGTGGAACTCTAGAAAAATATTTTGTACTCCTAAAAACCGGAGACCGCAAAGGCTAAGTTATTATTGCTATGTATTGTGGATGCTGCCATGATATGAAAAGTAAATTGAATTAATAATATAATATGAAAATATGTAAAGTACTGTATATGGTCAACCCGGTGGTCAGTTTTACCTAAAGGCGGCTGGGTCTTGGAAATACCGCCTTGTAAGTTATTGGGGCCATAAACCTTCTGTTAGAGATTCAAAATAAGCAAAGCTTAGGACCGACAATGCTGCCGCCAAACATCCAGGGAAATACCTAGGAAGATTGTTAGAGAAATTTGTGGCCATAAACCCTGGGTTTGCCCCGGCAAAGAAGCCGCTGGGAAACGCGTTGAATATAGGAAGGAATGGAAATTTTAGGCAGCCAGCAAATCAGAAGAAGTCTGGAACCAACCAATCAGGAGAAGTCTGCAGCCAGCCAATCAGAGGAAGTCTGAAGAGAGTGAGGGAAAGAAGACTTATACGAAGGAGAGAGTCGAGGAAGGAGTGAGAGCATTCTTTGTTCTGCCTTCTACCTGTGAACATCTAGCTGCTCTACCTGCTCTCAGTGTGACGTCACAGCACCAGGCCAACAGTTTTTACGGTTTTCCTGAGACCGCGTGGGTACGCCATGTAAACACGTAGGTAAAAACCTTGCTTTATTTTCCAGTTTTCTGGTTTATATATCTTATATATATATTGTGTATTTTAAGTTTAGTTTTAGTATTATTTTTATTACATTATAAACATGTTTATGGACCACACAAACGGGCCACAAACCACACCACAGACACCACACATCATTCTTACACCTCCAGTATTAACACAGAACACCACAATAACACCTACAACAAGTACACAAAACAAACGGAAAAGGATCAAGGTGACTCACCCCGACAGTGATGGGTTTTCCCTCCCCAAAAACACTATCAAGGCTGTCCCCCGACCCTTAGATGGAACTACGCAAATCGTAGTTTCCAACCAATTTGACCAACTTAACTCCGCACAAAACATTGACACGACTCAAAACACAGAAACTGGTGACAATCAAACCGCTAGGCAAACACCCACCACACCTACAATAAGACCTCCTCCCATAGTAATTAGACCACCGATATCATCGGCGGTAATAAAACAAACTCTTTTAGAGTGCAATATAACTCAATTTAGTCTTCGATGTTCTAAAATCGAAAACAAAATATACCTCACCAACGATAAAGACTATCACAAGACACTTAGTATCATCAATACGAATGATGATATATATTATCATTCGTATGCCCCACGGGGAACTAAACCTCTCAAGAGGTTCCTCCTAAAGGGGTTCGATATAGATCACCCCTTGGAATCCATATCCGCCACCCTCCAAGCCCGATTACCAGGGTTTAAAAATATTTGGAGGATGACCAAAACAAATGAACAGGGACAGAAAAGACAGCTGTCCCACATTATCGTGACAACTGATCACGAAACAACAATTAAGCAACTGAAGGACATTGGCCCTATAGACTACATGTTCTATACAATAGAAGCAATGAAGAACATTGCTGGCCCCAGGCAGTGCCATAACTGCCAGGAATTCGGCCATACACAGGCATATTGTGGACGTAGACACGTATGCGTAAAATGTGGTGAAAACCACGAATCGTCAACATGTCCAAGGACATCCCCCCCCAAATGCGCAAATTGCGGAGGCCCTCATGTGGCCTCATATCGCAATTGCGAATTTAGGCTTAATCTTATAAAAAATAAGATCAACAAAAAGGTGGAAAAAGCACCTGTTAACAACAACCCTCCCAGGGAGACATCTCGTGCTCCCCCTACCACCTCAGCCCCGAACTCCTACACCGGGGTCACGGTCAGTGGACCACCTCCTCCCCCTCAACCCTCTCCACCAACCTCCCAACCTCCGTCCTCTGAAACCCCCCCATGGGTCGCTGAACTTGTGGGAATGTTCAGGGACATGAAAGAAATGTTTACTACGTTACTCACTACAGTAAACATTATTTTACAAAGAAACATCAATGGATAGACATACTATCCTAAACTATAACACAACAGGGCTCATGCATCGTAAGCTTGAGCTAGAAACCCTCCTGGCTTCTTATAAGCCATCCATAATTTCACTCACAGACACACAACTCAACAAACAGAGGTACGTATATTTCCCTGGATACAAAACCTATAGACTTGACTCACCCACACACGGCGGCGTAGCACTCCTGGTGCGTTCAGACGTCCCCTCCAGACTAATAAACGGCACAACACTAAACGACGACAAACACTCAGCCATCACTATACAAGTAAGACTAAAACATTCATACAAAATCACATGTGTCTACAGAAGTCCATCAGGCAAACTAGACACATTCAAGACCTTTTTGAAAAACATTGAGACAGACAGACAACACTTTATTGTAGGTGACCTAAACGCCAAACACCACACTTGGAACTGTACAAAACCAAACGCATTAGGAAACCACCTGACCAAATGCAAATACACTATTATACACCCTAATGCGTTCACATACAGACACCACGCCAACCCATCTATCACATCCACACTAGATCTATTGCTCACACAACAGCCCCACAGATTCACAGACTGCACAACAATCGAGTTTAGCGACAACGACCACATCCCGGTTTTATACAAACTAGGACAAGACAACACACCAACCCAACATACAGACTACAAATATAAATTCCGGAACGGAGACTGGAAACTATACAAAAACATAGCATACGAAAACACACCCTACATCACCACCCTACACACTACAAATGACATCGACACGGCCAGTGCAACTGTAAACAACATCATACACAAAGCAGCCCAAACATCTATCCCCACATTCACCCCCACACCGATACACCTACGCAAACCCCCTAAACATATACTAACACTCATAAAACAACGCAACAACATCAAAAACTGTTGGTATAGGACGAAAGACCATACCTACAAACCCATCATTAACAGTCTTACAAAACAAATCACATCCCTAATGTCGCAGTGGAAAACTTCCCTCTGGCATGAACAGTTACGCCTCACATATAACGACCATAGGAAATTCTGGAAACTTACCAGAAGCCATAACACCAAATCAAAATCGGTGAAAATTCAACGAGGCGATGAGCTCCTCACCCCCGCAGATCAGGCTGACATTCTCTCTGACTATTACGTAGAAAGGGACAACTCACGCAACAATAACACTTACCACCACAACCCCTCCACCGATAACACACAGAATTCAATATTCTCTACATATAAAGACCTGACTGCAATCCTGAGGAAAACTAAGGGAAACAAATCACCCGGGAAAGACAATATTCCATACGTCCTTCTCAAACAACTCCCCCGAAAAACCCTAATGTTTCTCCTTAACATTTTTAATTCCTGCTCACGCCTCAGATACTTCCCTACGGAGTGAAAACATGCTATCGTCGTTCCACTCCTCAAACCCCGTAAACGAGGATCGGTTCCGGAAGAATACCGGCCAATTAGTCTCCTCAACCACATCTCAAAAATATATGAGAAACTACTCATTATCCACATCCGAAAACACTGCGATACACACGACATCATACCCCCGGAACAGACGGGGTTCTCGCGTGGAGTTAGCTGTTATCACCACGTAGCCAAGCTGCAATACGATATAGCTAACAATCTCCATAAAAACCTGGCCACAGCAATGATTTCACTCGATTGCACACAGGCTTTCGACTCTGTGTCCTACCCCATCCTTATCAATAAACTCACTCACTATCAATTCCCGGACCAACTGGTCGACATCATAGGATCATACCTCACTGACCGGTACTTTGTAGTCCGGGTCAGAAATGAAATTTCAGCCCACCGCCAAGTTACATGCGGAGTTCCCCAGGGCTCTGTCCTTGCGCCTATACTTTTCAACATATATATTGCCCAAGTAGTAGGGACAAAGATTGAGAATACCACAATCGCCGCATATGCTGATGACATTGCTATTTATACAGCCAGCATGAATGCGAAACATTCAATGCGCAAGGCACAGATAGTAGCTCAACAAATCACAGACCAATTAAAAGACATCAACATACTCATTAACACGCAGAAAACAGATGCTATCACATTCTCATACAAGAAAACACCCGATAAAACACCAACATTAAACGGCCAAACCATCACAACAAAGAAACACCTCACATACCTAGGTATTAAACTGGAATCACACTTATCATTCACAGCACACATACAGAACAGAATGTGTGTCAGATCAACATCAACACAACTACAGCACCTACTCTACTCACCAGGGCTGTCACTCAGACTCAAACTACTCATATACAAATCTATTCTCAGACCATCTCTTTTACACGGAGCACCACTCTTACACTATCTTTACCCAACAGCCCTGAAGAAACTACAGCAATATCAGAACAGCATACTCATGAAGATATGTAGAGGCACCACATTAGAAAGACGGAACATGAATCACATTCACGATAAATTACAACTCGACACAATACAAAAACACATATCACGTAGGCACATCAAATTCTTTGACAACCTACCCTCATCATTCAATCCCCTATTCCGCACTCTCACACCATCCTTACTCCCAGCCAGATGGCAAGGCCGTAAAGGTTCAATCAACCCAATCAACATCATCATATAAACCTGCCTTACGGTTACTCCCCCACTAACTCCCTTCTCCTCTAGCCCTGTCCTCTATTCCATTATCCAATATCCCTCCCCTTTTATTTCTTTTATTTTATGTTTTATAAATGATAACACGCGGAGGCCCCTCAACTCCTAATATACCATGAAGAGCTGCACCACAGCGAAAATAACATAACTTATCAACTCATCGCACCTTCAAATACCACAGGTAGTATAAGGTAATAAGGTAAATCAGCATCGTTCCATTAGTATTAATGGTTCGAATTTCACATTTTAATCCTGTTTTTCTGTTTTAGAGGGATCGGAAAAAAAAAAAAAAAAAAAAAAAAAAAAAAAAAAAAAAAAAAGGGAGGAGTTCGGTGGAGAGTTGGAAGGTGGACAGAGATCGGGGAGTGTGCCAAGAGGGCGTGAGTGGAACGAGAAGGGCAGAGGACCAGATAGGCAGGAGCGGCAGAGTCCAGATTTCCGAGAGAGACCGAGATGGGATGCTGTGCTGAGTCTGAGAGCGCGTCAGAGATGGCAGAGACTGATCCAGCAGATAGGCCAGAGATAACAACTGAGAGTGCCCACCAGATAAGGTTAAGACATATACAGTACTAGTTGTAATATTGCGTGGTTAGTATTTATTAAAATAATGTTAAATTGCCAGTCAGCATCAATTAACTAATTTGTGCTAGTAAAATATGTTTATATGATATATTAAAAGGGGTATAAATAATTTACATTATTGGTCAATAAAATTAAAGATATAGTTCAATTTAGATTTGTTTATTTATAATCATTTACCCTATGCCACAGGTTTATTAGAATAATATAGAATTGGTAAACACGTCATCTTTGGAAAAGTATCCAATTTACATTAAGGCGAATTAAGTACATTAATTACAATATTAATTAGATATATGCCGTTTCTGGTAACCCCCACCCGCCTTAGAAAAGCGGGAGACCAGGAACGTAGCAATTAAAATGGCATCCTTTGTGGGGACGTACTTACCAATTTGTTTATATCATTAGATGACGTTTCTTGTTAAATTATACAAAGTGGCATAAGGGTGAATATTATAAGGTTTGATGATTTCTTTAATTTAACTAAAAATTCTCCAGAATTTCGCTTTAAATCTTTGCTTCGTTTTCTCGTGTTCTCTTGCCTTAGTGTTAAATTAGTGATGTGTGTGAAGGAGGCTGTATACTTCTTATATGGTATCTTCTTATATGGCTGTATACTTCTTATAGCTTATTACTTATACTTCTTGTTATATGGTCTTAAAATAATTGGCTTGTTTTTTGTGTTGTATTTAATCAGTGCTTGCGTTTAACCCTACCGCGAAGGTTTCAATAGATATTAAAGGGATAATATACGCGCACGACATTTTGATACGGCTTTGAGGGTAGAAAACGAGAAACTACCACAGCCGAATACGGGGTTGGCTGAAGGAATAGCGATCCCACATCCAGAAGCAACTCAGCCACAGACCAGCGAGAAAACAGAAGAAAATGGCCTCAGCCCAGAAGAAATGTTAATATGGCAGCTAATAAAAGAGATGCGAAAATCAAGAAGAAAGACATAAAGAGCTAAAGGGAATAATAGAAGAGCATAATAAACACATACAGGAAATAAATGAAGCTTTTCACACAACAAATCTGAAGTTGGAAGCATCTGCAAAACGTTTCACTAAACCTGATGAGGAAACACAGAAACCACCCCTAGCTGAAAGTGAGGATATGAATGAGAGTGCAGAAGATATGCCCAATATATCAGTGGAAAATTGTATTGATAAACCTCCTGTCACCAATTCTGTGAAACCTGGACCGTACGAGATGACTGCTCTTAAGTATACAGAAATTATTAGCGACGAATCTCCAAGGGAAGAACCTGTTTATAATGTTCAATCTGAAAGTGGTGACATTGAGACTAATTCCGACGGGCAAGATAAGGTTACCTTTAAAGTGGAAGAGGAAACGAAGAATCTTCAAAAAGAAACCATTCAAGAGAATTTACCAATCCCTCAATTTCAGGTAGAAACTCTTGAGTCTTGCCAAGTACGTGAGGAAGTTGATATGACCCATGAAAAGGTTGAAGATGAAGAGAAGGACCGACCAATGGCGATTGCTAACGAAGCATACTATTTTCATCTCGTGGAATTTATAAAATTAATTCATTCTTATAGATAAGTTCAAAGTCTAAAAGTTAAAAAGGTACTAACTTATAACTATCGTAAATAAGAAGTTAATTAATTATAAGATCATAAGTTTTGTTATATCCTACAACCATTTTGTATTTTTATAAAAATATTCATTGAATGATGAGCCAAAATATTTTTAAATATTATACAGAAAACTTATATTGATAATTGTTTTTGTTATGCAAATTGTAGCAATTGTAAATTTGTTATCGTAGCTTGTTTTACTAAAGGATTTTGTTCATTTTGTAATTATTTTATATGTTGTATTTTAAGTAATGTTTTGTATGTTGTATGTTCATTTTATATCATTTTGTTTTATTCGATGCTGAACAGTTAATTTTGTAGATAGGATTTTACTTTACGGCTCTAAACTGATTATTAAAATTATTTTTGAAAGTATCTTAAAAGAAAAATCAATAAACATACTTTTATTAATTTTTCATTCCCTTGACACTAGGAGAATGCTATGTATTGTGGATGCTGCCATGATATGAAAAGTAAATTGAATTAATAATTTAATATGAAAATATGTAAAATACTGTATATGGTCAACCCGGTGGTCAGTTTTACCTGAAGGCGGCTAGATCTTGGAAATACCGCCTTGTAAGTTATTGGGGCCATAAACCTTCTGTTAGAGATTCAAAATAAGCAAAGCTTAGGACCGACAATGCTGCCGACAAACATCCAGGGAAATACCTAGGAAGATTGTTAGAGAAATTTGTGGCCATAAACCCTGGGTTTGCCCCGGCAAAGAAGCCGCTGGGAAACACGTTGAATATGGGAAGGAATGGAAATTTTAGGCAGCCAGCAAATCAGAAGAAGTCTGGAACCAACCAATCAGGAGAAGTCTGCAGCCAGCCAATCAGAGGAAGTCTGAAGAGAGTGGGGGAAAGAAGACTTATACGAAGGAGAGAGTCGAGGAAGGAGTTCGGTGGAGAGTTGGGAGGTGGACAGAGATCGGGGAGTGTGCCAAGAGGGCGTGAGTGGAACGAGAAGGGCAGAGGACCAGATAGGCAGGAGCGGCAGAGTCCAGATTTCCGAGAGAGACCGAGATGGGATGCTGTGCTGAGTCTGAGAGCGCGTCAGAGATGGCAGAGACTGATCCAGCAGATAGGCCAGAGATCACAACTGAGAGTGCCCACCAGATAAGGTTAAGACATATACAGTACTAGTTGTAATATTGCGTGGTTAGTATTTATTAAAATAATGTTAAATTGCCAGTCAGCATCCATTAACTAATTTGTGCTAGTAAAATATGTTTATATGATATATTAAAAGGGGTATAAATAATTTACATTATTGGTCAATAAAATTAAAGATATAGTTCAATTTAGATTTGTTTATTTATTATCATTTACCCTATGCCACAGGTTTATTAGAATAATATAGAATTAGTAAACACGTCACCTTTGGAAAAGTATCCAATTTACATTAAGGCGAATTAAGTACATTAATTACAATATTAATTAGATATATGCCGTTTCTGGTAACCCCCACCCGCCTTAGAAAAGCGGGAGACCAGGAACGAATCATTATAAAATCACAATCACGTTCCGGCACGAGTTTAAATTCTCATACCAATTCTAAATTCTAGTATGATATCTATTTAATGTAACGTGTAATATTTAATGTATGTATACGATTTATTATGTTCTGCTTGGTGCAACTCAAAGAAAAAAAAGTTTGAACTCGTAAACTCTAGGTACCGCAAAAAAAAAATAATTGAAAAATAATAATCACGTTCCAGCTCGAGCACATATTCTTATACCAATTCTAAGTTCTACTATATCTGTTTAATGTAACAGTGTACGATTTATTATGTTCTGCTAGGTACAACTAAAGAAAAATATTTTGAACTCGTAAACGCTAGTTACCGCAAAAGATAATTAATTGATAAATCACAATCACGTTCCGGCACGAGCTCAAATTCCTAAACCAATTCTAAATTCTACTTTGATATCTATTTAATGTAACAGTATACGATTTATTATGTTATGCTCGGTGCATCAGAAGAAATATAATTTGAATTAGTAAGCACAGGATACTGCAAATGATAAATTATTAAAAATCACGATTACGTTCTGGCACGAGCGCAACTACTTAAACCAATTCTAAATTCTACTATGATATCTATTTAATGTAACATTATACGATTTATTATGTTCTGCTAGGTGCAACTCAAGAAAAATATTTCGAACTCCTATAAACCGGATACCGCATAGGATAAATTATTACAAAATCGCAATCACGTTGCGGCACGAGTCCAAATTCTTAAACCTATTCTACATCCTACTATGATATCTAACTAATGTAACATTATACGATTTATTATGTTTTGCAAGGTGCAATTCGAGAAAAATATTTTGAACCCCTAAAAACGTGAGACCACAAAGGCTTAATTATTACAAAATCACAATCACGTTCCGGTACAAGCACTAATTCTTTAACCAATTCTAAATTCTACTATGATATCCATCTAAAGTAACAGTAACCTATTTCTTGTGGTCTGCTAGGTGAAACTCTTTCTCTCTGAGTCGACAGTTGGAAGAATTCCGTATCGAATGGAAGTTCTCACCGCCCCATAGTCTACATTTTGGTGGTATTTGGGAAGCCAGTGAGTTCCCATCTGAGTTGTGAAGTCCCATCTCTTTAGGGTTATAGGCAAACAAAGGTTAACGTACGAGGAACTGAATACGGTGCTTATTCAAGTTGAGGCGTTGTTGAATTCCCGTCCTTTGTGTCCCTTGAGTTCGGATCCAGCAGACTTGTCTGCACTCACACTAGCTCATTTTTTAACCCTTACTCCATGAAGTCGCTTCCTGCTAGTGATGTACTTACAGTTCCAGAAAATCGACTGTCAAGGTTCCAACTACTGGATCAAATGATTCAGTCCTTCTGGAGTCGTTGGAAAAAAGAATATTTACACGAACTCCAAAAAAATGGACAAAATCCGTAATTCCCTTAAAGGTTGGTACTTAAAGGTTGTAATTGTGGATCAATTGAATGCCCCACCTTTACATTGGCCTTTGGGTATTGTAGAGGAAGTTTGTGCAGGTAAGGACGGAGTAGTTCGCGTGGCTTTAATTCGGACCTCTTCCGGAGTATATAAAAGGACAGCTATCAAACTATACCCCTTGCCTTCTCAATAGAATTTTAAGTGGGATTTTTTTTGTACATATGGTAAATAAGTTGTTTGTGAGTTTGCTTTAAAGTTTTATTTTTTCTTTTCATATTTTAAAATTGAACTTGATTTAACTCTTAAAAGTTGAAGTTAGGTAGTATGTTTGAATGTATAGTTTTTTTTGCTGAATTCTCAATCTGGAAATCTGCTGAAGGTAGAAACCTTCAGGGGCGGGTGTGTAGTCGCGCCAAATAAATTTATTTAAATATTATAAATAATAGGGTTGGTCCGGCTCTGTCGGGCCATATGTTTTGATTGTCAATTGTTTGGCTTTTGTTTAATCCCATATGGCATAAATATAAATCCCCCAGTATGTCTTAGTACTTGCTAAAGTTAAGTTGAGCACAAGGTTTTAAATAGTTTCTTAAAATATTACGAGAACTCTCGAACCATTGGGTTTGTTGAAAATTTAGGGACAACAAAGAAGTGAAGATCCACATTACGAAAAAGAAGTAGACGGAGTGCAGCCAGCAGAAGTCGCATGCGGGTGAGTCCCGAACTAATTTTCAATAATTTTAATGTTTCGGGAGTCTGCTGATTGTTGGAAAATTATTTAACTCATGATTTTAGTTATACAGTCCACTTATAAATTTATATGCCATATTACAAAATCACAATCACGATTCGGCACAAGCAAAAATTCTAAAACCTATTCTACATCCTACTATGATATCTAAATAATCAAAAAGTATAAGATGTATTATGATCTGCTAGGTGCTAATCGAAAAAAAAATTTTAAACAAGTCACTATAATATCTGACTTATATCCTAACTAATATCCTACTATAATATCTAACTAATGTAACATTATACGATTAAATATGTTCTACTGGGTATACTTTAAAAAAACTTTTGAACTCATAAAAACAGGATACCGAAAAGGATAACAAATTGTAAAATCACAAAAACGTTCCGATACGAGCACAAATTCTTAAACCAATGCTACATCCTACTATGATATCTAAATAATGTAACAATATACGATTTATTATTTTCTGCTAACTGTACCTCAAGGAAAATAATTTAAACTCGTAAAATCTGGGAACCGCAATGGCTAAAATATTGCAAAATCACAATTTTAGAATTTTTTGTTTCGGTACGAGCACACATTCTAAAACCTATTCTACATCCTACTACGATATTTAAATAAGGTAACGGTGTAAGTAAAATTATATGATTAATTATTCTCTCCCAGGTGCAGCTCGAAAAAAATTTTTGGACCCGTAAAAACAGGGTACCGCATAGGATAATTAATTGAAAGATCATAATCTCGTTCCGCCACGAGCACATATTCTTAAACTAATTCCAAGTTCTACTGTGATATCTAAATAATTTAACAATATACGATTTATTATGTTCCACTAGGTGCAACTTGGGAAAAATATTTTGAACTCCTAAAACCAGGAGACCGCAAAGGCTAAATTATTACAAAATCACAATCACGTTCCGGCACGAGCACAAATTCTTTAAACAATTATAAATTCTACTATGATATCCAATTAAAGTAACAGTATGCGATGTATTATGTTCTGCTAGGTTCAACTCGAAAAAAAAATTTTGAACTCATAAACACTGGGTACCGAAAAGGATAATTAATTGTAAAATCACAAACACTTTCCAGCATGAGCCCAAATTCATTAACCTATTCTACATCCTGCTATGATATCTAACTAATGTAACAGTATAAGATTTATTTTGTTCTGCTGGACATACAAAAAAAAAAAAAAATACCGAAAAGGATAAATAATTGTAAAATCTCAAACACGTTCCAGCACGATCACAAATTCTTAAACCAATTCAAAATTATACTCTGATATCTATTTAATGTAACAGTATACGATTTAATATGTTCTGCAGGGTATACTTAAAAAAAAATTATGAACTTAAAAACAGGGTTCCAAAATAGTACAAATAATAGTAAAATCACAATCTCGTTCCAGCACGAGCACTAATTCTTACACTTATACAACACCATACTAAAATATATAACTAGTATAATATTATACGATTTAATATGTTCTGCAGGGTATACTTAAAAAAAAATTGAACTCATTAACACTGGGTACCGAAAACGATAAATAATTGTAAAATCTCAAACACGTTCCAGCACGAGCACAAATTCTTAAACCAATTTTAGGTTCTACTATGATATCTATTTAATGTAACAGTAGACGTTTTATTATGTTCTATTTGGTGCAACTCAAGTAAAATATTTTGAACTCGTATAAGCCGGGTTCTGCAAAGGATAGATTATTACAAAATCACAATCTCGTTCCAGCACGAGCTAAAATTCTTACACTTATTCTACATCCTACTAAAATATCTAACTTAACTTAACATGTTCGGCTGGCATACTTTAAAAAAACATTTGAACTCATAAGCACTAGGTACCGAAAAGGATAAATAATTGTAAAATCTCAAACACGTTCCAGCACGAGCACAAATTCTTAAACCAATTCAAAAATCTACTCTGATATCTATTTAATGTAACAGTATACGATTTAATATGTTCTGCAGGGTATACTAAAAAAAAAATTATGAACGCATAAAAACCGGGTTCCGAATAGTACAAATAATTGTAAAATCTCAAACACGTTCCAGCACGAGCACAAATTCTTAAACCAATTCAAAATTCTACTCTGATATCTATTTAATGTAACAGTATACGATTAATTATGTTCTGCAGGGTATACTTAAAAAAAAATTATGAACTCATAAAAACACGTTTCCGAATAGTATAAATAATTGTAAAATCACAATCTCGTTCCAGCACGAGCACAAATTCTTACACCTATTCTACATCCTACTATGATATCTTACTAATGTAACAGTATACGATTTATTTTGTTCTGCTGGACACTCTTTAAAAAAAAAATTTTGCACTCATAAACACTGGGTACCGAAAAGGATAATTAATTGTAAAATCACAAACACTTTCCAGCATGAGCCCAAATTCGTTAACCTATTCTACACCCTGCTACGATATCTAACTAATGTAACAGTATACGATTTAATATGTTCTGCAGGGTATACTTAAAATAAAATTATGAACTTAAAAACCGGGTTCCAAAATATTACAAATAATTGTAAAATCACAATCTCGTTCCAGCACGAGCACTAATTCCTACACTTATTCTACATCATACTAAAATATCTAACTAGTATAATATTATACGATATAATATGTTCAGCAGTGTATACTTAAAAAAAAATTATGAACTCATAAAAACCGGGTTCCGAAAATGATCAATAATTGTAAAATCACAAACACGTTCCAGCATGAGCCCAAATTCGTTAACCTATTCAACATCCTACTATGATATATAACTAATGTAACAGTATACGATTTATTTTTTTCTGCTGGACATACTTTAAAAAAAAATTTTGAACTCATAAACACTGGGTACCGAAAAGGATAAATAATTGTAAAATTTCAAACCCGTTCCAGCACGAGCACAAATTCTTATACTTATTCTACATCCTACTAAATATCGAACTTAACTTAATATATTCGGCTGGCATACTTTAATAAAAAAATTTGAACTCATAAACATTGGGTACTGAAAACGATAAATAATTGTAAAATATCAAACACGTTCCAGCACGAGCACAAATTCTTAAACCAATTTTAAGTTCTACTATGATATCTATTTAATGTAACAGTATACGATTTATTATGTTCTATTAGGTGCAACTCAAGTTTAATATTTTGAACTCGTAAAAGCCGGGTTCCGCAAAGGGTAGATTATTACAAAATTACAATCTCGTTCCTGCACGAGCAAAAATTCTTACACTTATTCTACATCCTACTAATATATCTACATTAACTTAATCTGTTCGGTTGACATACTTAAAAAAAAAAATTGAACTCATAAACACTAGGTACCGAAAAGGATAAATAATTGTAAAATCTCAAACACGTACCAGCACGAGCACAAATTCTTAAACCAATTCTAAATTTTACTATGATATCTATTAATTGTAACAGTATACGATTTATTATATTCTGCTAGGTGAACTCATGAAAAATATTTTGAACTGGTAAAAAAATTGTGCGATTTAATATGTTCTTCAGGGTATACTTAAAAAAAAATTATAAACTCATAAAAACTGGGTACCGAAAAGGATAAATAATTGTAAAATCTCCAACACGTTCCAGCACGAGCAAAAATTCTTAAACCAATTTTAAGTTCTACTATGATATCTATTTAATGTAACAGTATACGATTTATTATGTTCTATTAGTTGCAACTCATGTAAAATATTTTGAACTCGTAAAAGCCGGGTTCCGCAAAGGATAGATTATTACAAAATCACAATTCCGTTCCTGCACGAGCAAAAATTCGTACACTTAATCTACATCCTACTAATATATCTAACTTAAGTTAATATGTTCGGTTGGCATATTTTAAAAAAAAATTTTGAACTCATAAACACTGGGTACCGAAATGGATAAATAATTGTAAAATCACAATCTCGTTCCAGCACGAGCACAAATTCTTTAACCTATTCTACACCCTACTAAAATATCTAACTAGTATAATATTATACGATTTAATATGTTCGGCTGGCATACTTTATAAATATAAAATTATGAACTCATAAAAACCGGGTTCCGAAAATGATCAATAATTGTAAAATCACAAACACGTTCGTCCCAGCTCAGCCCAAATTCGTTAACCTATTCTAAATTCTACTATGATATCTATTTAATGTAACAATATACGATTTATTATATTCTGCTAGGTGCAACTCATGAAAAATATTTTGAACTCGTAAAGGCCGGGTTCCGCAAAGGATAGATTATTACAAAATCACAATCTCGTTCCAGCACGAGCCAAGATTCTTACACTTATTCTACATCCTACTAAAATATGTAACTTAACTTAATATGTTCGGTTGGCATAGTTTAAAAAAAAAAATTGATCTCATAAACACTAGGTACCGGAAAGGATAAATAATTGTAAAATCACAATCTTGTTTCAGAACGAGCACAAATTCTTACACTTATTCCACACCCTATTAAAATATCTAACTAGTATAATATTATACGATTTAATATGTTCGGCTGGCATACTTTAAAAATATAAAATTATGAACTCATAAAAACTGGGTTCCGAAAAGGATAAATAATTGTAAAATCACAAACACGTTCCAGCACAAGCACAAATTCCAAAACCAATTTTAAGTTCTACTATCATATCTATTTAATGTAACTGTTAAATTCCCTTCGGAAAGTAGTGGACCTCCAAAATGAAACTTAAATTAAAATAAATAAACAATTGATTACAAAAGAGAAACCGAAAATATAAACATTTATTCATCATCAAAATAAAACATTAATATAAAATGAAATCATTTTTACAAAAAAAAGAAATTATTTCCCCAAAATAAAACAGTAAAACAAACAAATAAAATGAAACAAACAAAATTAAATTTTCTCTCTAATGAAATAAATGAAAATGACATAAAAGAAAAGAATGTCAATATTCACGTGGATCGCTGGGCGATGTTGCAGAATGATGAAGTCGAAGTAGGCTGATAAACTTTATCAGAAGAAGGAGTCGGTGCTTGGGCAGCATACAGTTCGCAGTGGGCGAAAACTCGTTCTCCAAAACTGCAGCGGGCAGATGAGAGCCGTAGACGCGTCTACGTAAGTGGACTGTTAGAATCTGGCTGTGTATACAACACTACTGGTATTAGCACAGCTGTTGTATTAAAACATCTGCACTAAGACGGCCTTATAAACATTTGTCTTCCCACAAACATCGCATCAATAATTTAATTGATTCAATTAAACAAAATTATTAAAACAGAGAACAAAATCTAAACAAAATAATTATACAAATTAAACCCTATTAACAAAAATTAAGAAATTAAACAATAAAATAAAATAAATGACTTCATTTTAAAAGAAACAAAAAAAGACAACAACAACAAATTGATTTAAGTAATAAATTAAAGTTTATGAGCGTTAACATCGCGCCCACCAATTTTTGCAATGGGCAAAAATTTATACATCTTAAAATTAGTCTGGGGACAGCAATGGTGCTAACTTCGTAACTGGACGAATGAGTTCCCCTTTTGAAGTTCTAATTTTGACTACCCTTACCGTACCGTCACGGCCCGGAAGGACTTCTACTACTCTTCCCCTAGGCCACTGTAAAGGTGGCACGCTGGGTTCCCTTAACAGGACCAAAGCATTTGGTTCTATATTATCAATCCGATTTGACCATTTGACCTTTTGCTGTAGGCTATTTAAGTAGTCACTTCTCCACCTCCTCCAAATGTCCTGCGTAAATTTTTGCAAAAGTTGCCAACGCGATAATCGGTTTATTTGGATATCACGGTAATCAGATTCTGGAACAGTTACGAGGGGAGCACCTATAATGAAGTGACCAGGGGTCAGAACGTCCAGATTTTCAGGAGAAGCTGACAAAGGATAAAGGGGTGTTGAATTTAAAACAGCTTCTATTCTAATTATAAGTGTGTTCATTTCCTCAAAATTCAGAACGTGATCCTTGAGGACTCGGCACAAATGATGTTTGAATGACTTCACCCCAGCTTCCCAAATACCTCCGAAATGTGGTGCACCCGGAGGGATGAACTCCCATTCTATTTTCAAAGGATGAAGATGAGATTGAATCTTGGTTAGAGTTTCCTCCCAGTTCAGCCATTGGCGCGATACAAATCTATTCAGACAGGAGAGGAAAGCATCGGTAGTTAACTGAGACACAAGTTCAAGATGTACGGCCCTAGTACTCAAGCAAACGAACAGACAGACGTATGATTTTTGGATACTACCTTTGCGTTTATTTGACTCTTTAGTCATAAACGGTCCGGCAAAATCAACCCCAGTTATAATAAATGGCCTTCCTTGTTCGATTCTCGAAGGTGGAAGATCGGACATAAGAGGCGTGAAATTCTTTGAACGAAATCTATAGCAAGTTATACACTTGTGAACACGGTGCCGAATTATACGCCTTCCTGATATTATCCAGTAATTCCGCAGCAAGAGTGAGTGTAATAGTTGTGGACCGGGGTGGAGGTAAGTTCTATGGTAGTGATCAATCAACAGCTTTGTAAGGTGCGCTTTTTGGGGAAGTATTATCGGGTGCTTGGCATTATAGGGCAACGGACTTTTTTTCAAACGACCGCCCACCCTGAGAATTCCCAGGCTATCCAAGAAGGGTGATAATGATTGCAGAGCTCTTATCGTTGTTTTTGAGTTTATAGGAAGGTAATGCTGTTGAACGCATATTATTAAAAGTCGAGTACCTTCAGCTAATTCACTTAAACTCAGTGTTCCATGTTTTCTTTCCGTAAGAGGTATCTTCAAGTTCCTTAGGAATCGGGCAATGTAGGAAAATATCCTCGTTAATTTACCAAACGAAGAGAACCTTTCCATTACCTCAATTATGTAGGAATTTGATACCTGACTTGTACATACCAGAGCGTTAGGTTTTATTTCTGGCACTGGCACAGCCTCATTAAGAAGAATATCGGTCCATTCAGAAATATTACGTGTGAGCCATTGAGGGCCATGCCACCATAACTGGTTATTAATTAGATCTACTGGTATGGATCCACGGGAAGCAAAATCGGCTGGATTCTCAGACGATGAAACGTGGTACCATTCCTTTTCCGACGATAACTCTAGTATATGTGTAATTCGGTTCGCCACGAATGTTTTTAATAAATGTGGAGAAAGGAGTAACCAACTAAGAACAATTGACGAGTCCGAGAATAAGTAAGTGGAATTGACATGTGGGTCAATAATGCTAGAAATGGATTGTCTAGTTTGGGCTAGTAACAGCGCAGCGCATAACTCTAACTTAGGAATAGATAATGTTTTCAATGGAGCGAGGCGGGTTTTAGACATAATTGAGTGACTTTCTGTTTGTCTGTCATGGAATTGAACTCTCAAATAAATAGTGGCTGCATAACCTAATTCCGATGCATCAGCGAATCCCACTAATGTAACGTGGAGCGGCTCTCGGGGAAATATGCAACGAGGTATTTGAATGAATCGTAGGTTTTTCAGAGAGTCAAAGAATTCTCTGTAATCTGTGGCTATTTCCGAAGGTAGGGGACTGTCCCAGGATAAGTCTTTTATAGTCCATAGCCTCTGCAAATATGATTTTGCTTTAAAGGTGACGGAGCAAGGTAACCGAGTGGGTCGTACATTCGCGCAACAGCTGACATGATCCCTCTTTTCGTCATTATTAATTTGATATCTTGAATATCATAAGAAAGGCAGTCCAGAACCGAGTCCCACTGCATCCCTAATAACTTTACTGATTTATTGTCAGGTTCTAACAATTTAATCATTTCTTGTTTGTCCGCAAGAGAGCTTAATAATTCTGGAGTGTTACTCACCCATTTTGACAAACTGAAACCCCCTATATTTAGTAGTGCTATCAATTCGCACTGAAGCTGACGGGCTTCTTCAATAGTGTTCGCTCCAGTTAGAATATCATCCACATATATATGGTTTTTTAAGGTTTCTGAGGCTTTTGGATATGATGCTCCTTCATCTATTACTAGTAGATGTAATACACGAATCGCGAGATAAGGAGAGCTAGAAAAACAGAAGGTGAGTCTATTCAATTGATACTCCTCAACTGGTTTTGATGGATCAGTGCGGTACAGAAAATGTTGATATGGGACATCTTCTTTATGGATTAATATTTGTAAAAACATCTGGCATATGTCTGATGCAAACGCAATAGGATAGCGTCTGAAATTAAGAAGCACATACCTAATATCCAGCTGGAGTTTAGGACCGATAAGGAGATGGTCATTGAGGGAGCCAAATTCAGTAGATGACGATGCATCAAAAACTATGCGTAGTTTCGAACAAGTGTTATCCTTCATAACACAATGGTGTGGTAGATAATATCTACCCGGACTATCTGCCGGCGAGACGTAGCCTAATTTTAAATATTCATCGATAATGTTGGAATATTTTTCCTTTAATAAGGGTATTTTTTTTAACCGGTGTTCTAATTTTAGAAAACGGGTCATGGCATTTTTATAGGAACTACTCAGATAAGGTCTGGCCTGGTCTTTGAATGGTAGCCGGACAATGTAACGTCCGGTTGGGTCTCGAGAATGAGTTAATCGAAAATGTTCATCCGCAATAACATTTTCAGGATCCATTCTGACTGTTTCGGGGACCTTTTCAATTTCCCAAAATTTCTCTAAGGTGTTGCTTAGTCGGTCATTAAGTTGATCGCAGGATGTAATTAGTGAAATCGATTTATTTTTGACCAAAGGTTGAGGACCTAGAGGTCCAATGACCACATAACCAAAGATGGTTTGTAGAGCATTAGGATACCCTTCACGGTTTATACATCCACCAGTTAGGATTTGACCAAATAAATCCGCCCCCAATAAAAAATCGATTGGTCCTGGTTTTCCAAACGAATTATCAGCTAGGTTATACTGCTTAAAATATTCATTTATATCCCTTGGTATTGGACACGTTGGTATACTCTCAATAATCTTAGGGACTATCACAGCATTAGTATGGAGTCGGGGATACAAACTATTTTTGGGCACAAGAGTGCAAAAAGTTTGGTAATTACCTCCCTTTATTGGACTATCTCCAAAACCATAAAGCGCCTGTGGTTTGAGGCATCTAATAAGTCCTAAAATTCGCGCACATCTAGATGATATAAATGATCTTTGTGATCCACAATCAATTAAAATCCGAATTGGATGATATTGCCCATTACTATCTTCTATTCTAGCCATCGCTGTTCCCAACATAATGGAGACATTGGCCTCCGACGATGATGACAGAACGGAGCCCTTTAAATCCGTCGTTGTCTGTATATTGGTCTTTTCTGAGCCTATCACATTTTTTACAACAGAAGTTGGTTCGGGTCTTGCATTGTTACCGGAACAAGAGGAACTACTAGGGGCATTTCCACCCACGTGACCAGGAGACCTGGTTGGAGAAGTGGGAAAATGTAATAAAGAATGATGGCGCCTATTGCAATGATAGCAGGAGCTAGTGCATGGGCATGAGTTGCCATAGTGGCCGGGCTTTAAACAATTGGCGCACAGGTTTAGCTGTTTTGATTTATTAAAACGTTCTCTGGGTCCCATAGAGAGGAAGCGCGAGCACCTATTCAAACGATGTCTTTCCCGGCACAAAGGACAAATATTATTTGTAGAATTGCTATCAGTCGACATTAAAACCCGTTTATTTACTGATTGTGGCCTGTGGGGCTGAGAATATTGAGCATTTACTTCTATATTAGAGGTTAGAGTGTCCGTTTGTAATTGTAAAGATAGGCGATGAATAAAATTTGAAAAATTTTCAAACGTCGGAATTTCAGATGAAGAACCGAATTCGGCTTCAAAACGTTCTCGCGTTTTGGGATCTAATAATCTTAAGCAATAAGTTAACAAAATAAACCCGGAGGGGTCATTAAGATTCATATTTCGGAAGGGCGTCGCGCTTTCTAAAACAATTTCGGTAAAATTTTCTAATGAGCGAAAATCACTTTTTGTGATTGGCTTAAAATTAAAAATATTGATAAGGTAGCTGGTGGCATGAATCCGTTTATTGTCGTATTTTTGTACTAAGGTGTCCCAAGCTTTCTGGTAGCCATCTGTAGTGGTCAAAATGGCCGCTATAGATTGTAGCGCTGAACCCTTTAAAGCGGAATGAAGATAGTGAAATTTTTGAATTTCTGACAATTGACTATTATTATGAATGAGTGACATATGTGTATCTTTAAACGACATCCATTTTGAAATTTGACCGTCAAAAGTTGGTAAATTAATAGTTGGTAATTTAATTTGTGGTTCAAACCCGATTCTACTATCCGCCATCTTAGATTGGTCAGTAAAAGTGGTTTCCGCAGGAAGTTCAACAGATAAAGCCTCGTAAAAATAATTTCGAGTTTTATTTCTCAAATCATCAAAACGCGACGTAGATTCATCCCCCAGAACCTTTGCCAATGACTTAGCATTTTTAATAAGTCCCTGGAATTTTTCATAAATATTGTCTAACCTAGATAAACGTGCTTTAAATAAATTCATCATCTGTTGATTTTCAGAACAACTAATACCAACATCCCTTGTATCTTTTATCTCTAAATCCTCTAATTCATCCTCAAGTTCAGCTAAATGAATCTCATTTTTATCGATTTTAGGCCCCATTGCTTACCTGAATAAATATATAATTGAATCTTATTAATAAAAAATGTAGTGAATAAATGTTTATGTCCGGCCCGGAGGACCAAAATTTATGTTAAATTCCCTTCGGAAAGTAGTGGACCTCCAAAATGAAACTTAAATTAAAATAAATAAACAATTGATTACAAAAGAGAAACCGAAAATATAAACATTTATTCATCATCAAAATAAAACATTAATATAAAATGAAATCATTTTTACAAAAAAAAGAAAAAATCTCCCCAAAATAAAACAGTAAAACAAACAAATAAAATGAAACAAACAAAATTAAATTTTCTCTCTAATGAAATAAATGAAAATTAAATAAAAGAAAAGAATGTCAATATTCACGTGGAGCGCTGGGCGATGTCGCAGAATGATGAAGTCGAAGTAGGCTGATAAACTTTATCAGAAGAAGGAGTCGGTGCTTGGGCAGCATACAGTTCGCAGTGGGCGAAAACTCGTTCTCCAAAACTGCAGCGGGCAGATGAGAGCCGTAGACGCGTCTACGTAAGTGGACTGTTAGAATCTGGCTGTGTATACAACACTACTGGTATTAGCACAGCTGTTGTATTAAAACATCTGCACTAAGACGGCCTTATAAACATTTGTCTTCCCACAAACATCGCATCAATAATTTAATTGATTCAATTAAACAAAATTATTAGAACAGAGAACAAAATAATTATACAAATTAAACCCTATTAACAAAAATTAAGAACTTAAACAACAAAATAAAATAAATGACTTCATTTTAAAAGAAACAAAAAAAGACAACAACAACAAATTGATTTAAGTAATAAATTAAAGTTTATGAGCGTTAACAGTAACAATATACGATTTATTATGTTCTATTAAGTGCAACTCAAGTAAAATATTTTAAACTCGTAAAAGCCGGGTTTCGCAAAGGATAGATTATTACAAAATCACATCTCGTTCCTGCACGAGCGAAAATTCGTACACTTATTCTACATCCTACTAATATATCTAACTTAAGTTAATATGTTCGGTTGGCATACTTTAAAAAAAATTTGAACTCATAAACACTAGGTACCGAAAAGGATAAATAATTGTAAAATCTCAAACACTTTTCAGTGTTCAAAATTCGTTAACCTATTCTACATCCTACTATGATATCTAACTAACGTAACAGTATACGATTTATTTTGTTCTGCTGGACATACTTTAAAAAAAAATTTTGAACTCATAAACACTGGGTACCGAAAAGGATAAATAATTGTAAAATTTCAAACCCGTTCCAGCACGAGCACAAATTCTTAAACCAATTTTAAGTTCTACTATGATATCTATTTAATGTAACAGTATACGATTTATTATGTTCAGTTAGGTGCAACTCAAGTAAAATATTTTGAACTCGTAAAAGCCGGGTTCCGCAAAGGATAGATTATTCCAAAATCACAATCTCGTTCCAGCACGAGCGAAACTTCTTACACTTATTCTACATCCTACTAAGATATCTAACTTAACTTAATATGTTCGGCTGGCATACTTTAATAAAAAAATTTGAACGCATAAACACTGGGTACCGAAAACGATAAATAATTGTAAAATATCAAACACGTTCCAGCACGAGCACAAATTCTTAAACCAATTTTAAGTTCTACTATGATATACGAGCACAAATTCTTAAAACAATTCTAAATTTTACTATGATATCTATTAAATGTAACAGTATACGATTTATTATGTTCTGTTAGGTGCAACTCAAGTAAAATATTTTGAAATCGTAAAAGGATAGATTATTCCAAAATCACAATCTCGTTCCAGCACGAGCAAAAATTCTTACACTTATTCTACATCCTACTAAAATATCTAACTTAACTTAATATGTTCGGCTGGCATACTTTAATAAAAAAATTTGAACTCATAAACACTGGGTACCGAAAACGATAAATAATTGTAAAATATCAAACACGTTCCAGCACAAGCACAAATTCTTAAACCAATTTTAAGTTCTACTATGATATCTATTTAATGTAACAGTATACGATTTATTATGTTCTATTAGGTGCAACTCAAGTTTAATATTTTGAACTCGTAAAAGCCGGGTTCCGCAAAGGGTAGATTATTACAAAATCACAATCTCGTTCCTGCACGAGAAAAAATTCTTACACTTATTCTACATCCTACTAATATATCTAACTTAACTTAATCTGTTCGGTTGACATACTTTAAAAAAAAAATTGAACTCATAAACACTAGGTACCGAAAAGGATAAATAATTGTAAAATCTCAAACACGTGCCAGTACGAGCACAAATTCTTAAAACAATTCTAAATTTTACTATGATATCTATTAAATGTAACAGTATACGATTTATTATGTTCTGTTAGGTGCAACTCAAGTAAAATATTTTGAACTCGTAAAAGCCGGGTTCCGCAAACGATAGATTATTCCAAAATCACAATCTCGTTCCAGCACGAGCAAAAATTCTTACACTTATTCTACATCCTACTAAAATATCTAACTTAACTTAATATGTTCGGCTGGCATACTTTAATAAAAAAATTTGAACTCATAAACACTGGGTACCAAAAACGATAAATAATTGTAAAATATCAAACAGGTTCCAGCACGAGCACAAATTCTTAAACCAATTTTAAGTTCTACTATGATATACGAGCACAAATTCTTAAAACAATTCTAAATTTTACTATGATATCTATTAAATGTAACAGTATACCATTTATTATGTTCTGTTAGGTGCAACTCAAGTAAAATATTTTGAACTCGTAAAAGGATAGATTATTCCAAAATCACAATCTCGTTCCAGCACGAGCAAAAATTCCTACACTTATTCTACATCCTACTAAAATATCTAACTTAACTTAATATGTTCGGCTGGCATACTTTAATAAAAAAATTTGAACTCATAAACACTGGGTACCGAAAACGATAAATAATTGTAAAATATCAAACACGTTCCAGCACGAGCACAAATTCTTAAACCAATTTTAAGTTCTACTATGATATACGAGCACAAATTCTTAAAACAATTCTAAATTTTACTATGATATCTATTAAATGTAACAGTATACGATTTATTATGTTCTGTTAGGTGCAACTCAAGTAAAATATTTTGAACTCGTAAAAGCCGGGTTCCGCAAAGGATAGATTATTCCAAAAACACAATCTCGTTCCAGCACGAGCAAAAATTCTTACACTTATTCTACATCCTACTAAAATATCTAACTTAACTTAATATGTTCGGCTGGCATACTTTAATAAAAAAATTGAACTCATAAACACTAGGTACCGAAAAGGATAAATAATTGTAAAATCTCAAACACGTTCCAGCACGAGCACAAATTCATAAACCAATTCTAAATTTTACTATGATATCAATTAAATGTAACAGTATACGATTTATTATATTCTTCTAGGTGCAACTCATGAATAATATTTTGAACTTGTAAAAGCCGGGTTCCGCAAAGGATAGATTATTCCAAAATCACAATCTCGTTCCAGCACGAGCAAAAATTCTTACACTTATTCTACATCCTACTAAAATATCTAACTTAACTTAATATGTTCGGCTGGCATACTTTAATAAAAAAATTTGAACTCATAAACACTGGGTACCAAAAACGATAAATAATTGTAAAATATCAAACAGGTTCCAGCACGAGCACGAATTCTTAAACCAATTTTAAGTTCTACTATGATATACGAGCACAAATTCTTAAAACAATTCTAAATTTTACTATGATATCTATTAAATGTAACAGTATACGATTTATTATGTTCTTTTTGGTGCAACTCAAGTAAAATATTTTGAACTCGTAAAAGGATAGATTATTCCAAAATCACAATCTCGTTCCAGCACGAGCAAAAATTCTTACACTTATTCTACATCCTACTAAAATATCTAACTTAACTTAATATGTTCGGCTGGCATACTTTAATAAAAAAATTTGAACTCATAAACACTGGGTACCGAAAACGATAAATAATTGTAAAATATCAAACACGTTCCAGCACACGCACAAATTCTTAAACCAATTTTAAGTTCTACTATGATATACCAGCACAAATTCTTAAAACAATTCTAAATTTTACTATGATATCTATTAAATGTAACAGTATACGATTTATTATGTTCTGTTAGGTGCAACTCAAGTAAAATATTTTGAACTCGTAAAAGGATAGATTATTCCAAAATCACAATCTCGTTCCAGCACGAGCAAAAATTCTTACACTTATTCTACATCCTACTAAAATATCTAACTTAACTTAATATGTTCGGTTGACATACTTTAAAAACAAAATTGAACTCATAAACACTAGGTACCGAAAAGGATAAATAATTGTAAAATCTCAAACACGTTCCAGCACGAGCACAAATTCTTAAAACAATTCTAAATTTTACTATGATATCTATTAAATGTAACAGTATACGATTTACTATATTCTGCTAGGTGCAACTCATGAAAAATATTTTGAACTCGTAAAAGCCGGGTTCCGCAAATGGTAGATTATTACAAAATCACAATCTCGTTCCTGCACGAGCAATAATTCTTACACTTATTCTACATCCTACTAATATATCTAACTAAACTTATTATGTTCGGTTGGCATACTTTAAAAAAAAATTGAACTCATAAACACTAGGTACCGAAAAGGATAAATAATTGTAAAATCTCAAACACGTTCCAGCACGAGCACAAATTCATAAACCAATTCTAAATTTTACTACGATATCTATTAAATGTAACAGTATACGATTTATTATATTCTGCTAGGTGCAACTCATGAATAATATTTTGAACTCGTAAAAACATTGTGCGATTTAATATGTTCTTCAGGGTATACATAAAAAAAAATTATGAACTCATAAAAACCGGGTTCCGAAAATGTTCAATAATTGTTAAATCACAAACACGTTTCAGCATGAGCCCAAATTCGTTAACGTATTCTACATCCTACTATGATATCTAACTAACGTAACAGTAAACGATTTATTTTGTTCTGCTGGACATACTTTAATAAAAAAATTTGAACTCATAAACACTGGGTACCAAAAACGATAAATAATTGTAAAATATCAAACAGGTTCCAGCACGAGCACAAATTCTTAAACCAATTTTAAGTTCTACTATGATATACGAGCACAAATTCTTAAAACAATTCTAAATTTTACTATGATATCTATTAAATGTAACAGTATACGATTTATTATGTTCTGTTAGGTGCAACTCAAGTAAAATATTTTGAACTCGTAAAAGGATAGATTATTCCAAAATCACAATCTCGTTCCAGCACGAGCAAAAATTCTTACACTTATTCTACATCCTACTAAAATATCTAACTTAACTTAATATGTTCGGCTGGCATACTTTAATAAAAAAATTTGAACTCATAAACACTGGGTACCGAAAACGATAAATAATTGTAAAATATCAAACACGTTCCAGCACGAGCACAAATTCTTAAACCAATTTTAAGTTCTACTATGATATACCAGCACAAATTCTTAAAACAATTCTAAATTTTACTATGATATCTATTAAATGTAACAGTATACGATTTATTATGTTCTGTTAGGTGCAACTCAAGTAAAATATTTTGAACTCGTAAAAGGATAGATTATTCCAAAATCACAATCTCGTTCCAGCACGAGCAAAAATTCTTACACTTATTCTACATCCTACTAAAATATCTAACTTAACTTAATATGTTCGGCTGGCATACTTTAATAAAAAAATTTGAACTCATAAACACTGGGTACCGAAGACGATAAATAATTGTAAAATATCAAACACGTTCCAGCACAAGCACAAATTCTTAAACCAATTTTAAGTTCTACTATGATATCTATTTAATGTAACAGTATACGATTTATTATGTTCTATTAGGTGCAACTCAAGTTTAATATTTTGAACTCGTAAAAGCCGGGTTCCGCAAAGGGTAGATTATTACAAAATCACAATCTTGTTCCTGCACGAGCAAAAATTCTTACACTTATTCTACATCCTACTAATATATCTAACTTAACTTAATCTGTTCGGTTGACATACTTTAAAAAAAAAATTGAACTCATAAACACTAGGTACCGAAAAGGATAAATAATTGTAAAATCTCAAACACGTGCCAGTACGAGCACAAATTCTTAAAACAATTCTAAATTTTACTATGATATCTATTACATGTAACAGTATACGATTTATTATGTTCTGTTAGGTGCAACTCAAGTAAAATATTTTGAACTCGTAAAAGCCGGGTTCCGCAAAGGATAGATTATTCCAAAATCACAATCTCGTTCCAGCACGAGCAAAAATTCTTACACTTATTCTACATCCTACTAAAATATCTAACTTAACTTAATATGTTCGGCTGGCATACTTTAATAAAAAAATTTGAACTCATAAACACTGGGTACCGACAACGATAAATAATTGTAAAATATCAAACACGTTCCAGCACGAGCACAAATTCTTAAACCAATTTTAAGTTCTACTATGATATACGAGCACAAATTCTTAAAACAATTCTAAATTTTACTATGATATCTATTAAATGTAACAGTATACGATTTATTATGTTCTGTTAGGTGCAACTCAAGTAAAATATTTTGAACTCGTAAAAGGATAGATTATTCCAAAATCACAATCTCGTTCCAGCACGAGCAAAAATTCTTACACTTATTCTACATCCTACTAAAATATCTAACTTAACTTAATATGTTCGGCTGGCATACTTTAATAAAAAAATTTGAACTCATAAACACTGGGTACCGAAAACGATAAATAATTGTAAAATATCAAACACGTTCCAGCACAACCACAAATTTTTAAACCAATTTTAAGTTCTACTATGATATCTATTTAATGTAACAGTATACGATTTATTATGTTCTATTAGGTGCAACTCAAGTTTAATATTTTGAACTCGTAAAAGCCGGGTTCCGCAAAGGGTAGATTATTACAAAATCACAATCTCGTTCCTGCACGAGCAAAAATTCTTACACTTATTCTACATCCTACTAATATATCTAACTTAACTTAATCTGTTCGGTTGACATACTTTAAAAAAAAAATTGAACTCATAAACACTAGGTACCGAAAAGGATAAATAATTGTAAAATCTCAAACACGTGCCAGTACGAGCACAAATTCTTAAAACAATTCTAAATTTTACTATGATATCTATTGAATGTAACAGTATACGATTTATTATGTTCTGTTAGGTGCAACTCAAGTAAAATATTTTGAACTCGTAAAAGCCGGGTTCCGCAAAGGATAGATTATTCCAAAATCACAATCTCGTTCCAGCACGAGCAAAAATTCTTACACTTATTCTACATCCTACTAAAATATCTAACTTAACTTAATATGTTCGGCTGGCATACTTTAATAAAAAAATTTGAACTCATAAACACTGGGTACCGAAAACGATAAATAATTGTAAAATATCAAACACGTTCCAGCACACGCACAAATTCTTAAACCAATTTTAAGTTCTACTATGATATACCAGCACAAATTCTTAAAACAATTCTAAATTTTACTATGATATCTATTAAATGTAACAGTATACGATTTATTATGTTCTGTTAGGTGCAACTCAAGTAAAATATTTTGAACTCGTAAAAGGATAGATTATTCCTAAATCACAATCTCGTTCCAGCACGAGCAAAAATTCTTACACTTATTCTACATCCTACTAAAATATCTAACTTAACTTAATATGTTCGGCTGGCATACTTTAATAAAAAAATTTGAACTCATAAACACTGGGTACCGAAAACGATAAATAATTGTAAAATATCAAACACGTTCCAGCACAAGCACAAATTCTTAAACCAATTTTAAGTTCTACTATGATGTCTATTTAATGTAACAGTATACGATTTATTATGTTCTATTAGGTTGAACTCAAGTTTAATATTTTGAACTCGTAAAAGCCGGGTTCCGCAAAGGGTAGATTATTACAAAATCACAATCTCGTTCCTGCACGAGCAAAAATTCTTACACTTATTCTACATCCTACTAATATATCTAACTTAACTTAATCTGTTCGGTTGACATACTTTAAAAAAAAAATTGAACTCATAAACACTAGGTACCGAAAAGGATAAATAATTGTGAAATCTCAAACACGTGCCAGTACGAGCACAAATTCTTAAAACAATTCTAAATTTTACTATGATATCTATTAAATGTAACAGTATACGATTTATTATGTTCTGTTAGGTGCAACTCAAGTAAAATATTTTGAACTCGTAAAAGCCGGGTTCCGCAAAGGATAGATTATTCCAAAATCACAATCTCTTTCCAGCACGAGCAAAAATTCTTACACTTATTCTACATCCTACTAAAATATCTAACTTAATTTAATATGTTCGGCTGGCATACTTTAATAAAAAAATTTGAACTCATAAACACTGGGTACCAAAAACGATAAATAATTGTAAAATATCAAACAGGTTCCAGCACGAGCACAAATTCTTAAACCAATTTTAAGTTCTACTATGATATACGAGCACAAATTCTTAAAACAATTCTAAATTTTACTATGATATCTATTAAATGTAACAGTATACGATTTATTATGTTCTGTTAGGTGCAACTCAAGTAAAATATTTTGAACTCGTAAAAGGATAGATTATTCCAAAATCACAATCTCGTTCCAGCACGAGCAAAAATTCTTACACTTATTCTACATCCTACTAAAATATCTAACTTAACTTAATATGTTCGGTTGACATACTTTAAAAACAAAATTGAACTCATAAACACTAGGTACCGAAAAGGATAAATAATTGTAAAATCTCAAACACGTTCCAGCACGAGCACAAATTCTTAAAACAATTCTAAATTTTACTATGATATCTATTAAATGTAACAGTATACGATTTACTATATTCTGCTAGGTGCAACTCATGAAAAATATTTTGAACTCGTAAAAGCCGGGTTCCGCAAATGGTAGATTATTACAAAATCACAATCTCGTTCCTGCACGAGCAATAATTCTTACACTTATTCTACATCCTACTAATATATCTAACTAAACTTATTATGTTCGGTTGGCATACTTTAAAAAAAAATTGAACTCATAAACACTAGGTACCGAAAAGGATAAATAATTGTAAAATCTCAAACACGTTCCAGCACGAGCACAAATTCATAAACCAATTCTAAATTTTACTACGATATCTATTAAATGTAACAGTATACGATTTATTATATTCTGCTAGGTGCAACTCATGAATAATATTTTGAACTCGTAAAAACATTGTGCGATTTAATATGTTCTTCAGGGTATACATAAAAAAAAATTATGAACTCATAAAAACCGGGTTCCGAAAATGTTCAATAATTGTTAAATCACAAACACGTTTCAGCATGAGCCCAAATTCGTTAACGTATTCTACATCCTACTATGATATCTAACTAACGTAACAGTATACGATTTATTTTGTTCTGCTGGACATACTTTAAAAAAAAATTTTGAACTCATAAACACTGGGTACCGAAAAGGATAAATAATTGTAAAATCTCAAACACGTGCCAGTACGAGCACAAATTCTTAAAACAATTCTAAATTTTACTATGATATCTATTAAATGTAACAGTATACGATTTATTATGTTCTGTTAGGTGCAACTCAAGTAAAATATTTTGAACTCGTAAAAGCCGGGTTCCGCAAAGGGTAGATTATTACAAAATCACAATCTCGTTCCTGCACGAGCAAAAATTCTTACACTTATTCTACATCCTACTAATATATTTAACTTAACTTAATCTGTTCGGTTGACATACTTTAAAAACAAAATTGAACTCATAAACACTAGGTACCGAAAAGGATAAATAATTGTAAAATCTCAAACACGTTCCAGCACGAGCACAAATTCTTAAAACAATTATAAATTTTACTATGATATCTATTAAATGTAACAGTATACGATTTACTATATTCTGCTAGGTGCAACTCATGAAAAATATTTTGAACTCGTAAAAGCCGGGTTCCGCAAATGGTAGATTATTACAAAATCACAATCTCGTTCCTGCACGAGCAATAATTCTTACACTTATTCTACATCCTACTAATATATCTAACTTAATTTATTATGTTCGGTTGGCATACTTTAAAAAAAAATTGAACTCATAAACACTAGGTACCGAAAAGGATAAATAATTGTAAAATCTCAAACACGTTCCAGCACGAGCACAAATTCATAAACCAATTCTAAATTTTACTACGATATCTATTAAATGTAACAGTATACGATTTATTATATTCTGCTAGGTGCAACTCATGAATAATATTTTGAACGCGTAAAAACATTGTGCGATTTAATATGTTCTTCAGGGTATACATAAAAAAAAATTATGAACTCATAAAAACCGGGTTCCGAAAATGTTCAATAATTGTTAAATCACAAACACGTTTCAGCATGAGCCCAAATTCGTTAACGTATTCTACATCCTACTATGATATCTAACTAACGTAACAGTATACGATTTATTTTGTTCTGCTGGACATACTTTAAAAAAAAATTTTGAACTCATAAACACTGGGTACCGAAAAGGATAAATAATTGTAAAATTTCAAACCCGTTCCAGCACGAGCACAAATTCTTAAACCAATTTTAAGTTCTACTATGATATCTATTTAATGTAACAGTATACGATTTATTATGTTCTGTTAGGTGCAACTCAAGTAAAATATTTTGAACTCGTAAAAGCCGGGTTCCGCAAAGGATAGATTATTCCAAAATCACAATCTCGTTCCAGCACGAGCGAAACTTCTTACACTTAATCTACATCCTACTAAAATATCTAACTTAACTTAATATGTTCGGCTGGCATACTTTAAAAATAAAATTTGAACGCATAAACACTGGGTACCGAAAACGATAAATAATTGTAAAATATCAAACACGTTCCAGCACCAGCACAAATTCTTAAACCAATTTTAAGTTCTACTATGATATCTATTTAATGTAACAGTATACGATTTATTATGTTCTATTAGGTGCAACTCAAGTTTAATATTTTGAACTCGTAAAAGCCGGGTTCCGCAAAAGGTAGATTATTACAAAATCACAATCTCGTTCCTGCACGAGCAAAAATTCTTACACTTATTCTACATCCTACTAATATATCTAACTTAACTTAATCTGTTCGGTTGACATACTTTAAAAAAAAAATTGAACTCATAAACACTAGGTACCGAAAAGGATAAATAATTGTAAAATCTCAAACACGTGCCAGTACGAGCACAAATTCTTAAAACAATTCTAAATTTTACTATGATATCTATTAAATGTAACAGTATACGATTTATTATGTTCTGTTAGGTGCAACTCAAGTAAAATATTTTGAACTCGTAAAAGCCGGGTTCCGCAAAGGATAGATTATTCCAAAATCACAATCTCGTTCCAGCACGAGCAAAAATTCTTACACTTATTCTACATCCTACTAAAATATCTAACTTAACTTAATATGTTCGGCTGGCATACTTTAATAAAAAAATTTGAACTCATAAACACTGGGTACCAAAAACGATAAATAATTGTAAAATATCAAACAGGTTCCAGCACGAGCACAAATTCTTAAACCAATTTCAAGTTCTACTATGATATACGAGCACAAATTCTTAAAACAATTCTAAATTTTACTATGATATCTATTAAATGTAACAGTATACGTTTTTTTATGTTCTGTTAGGTGCAACTCAAGTAAAATATTTTGAACTCTTAAAAGGATAGATTATTCCAAAATCACAATCTCGTTCCAGCACGAGCAAAAATTCTTACACTTATTCTACATCCTACTAAAATATCTAACTTAACTTAATATGTTCGGCTGGCATACTTTAATAAAAAAATTTGAACTCATAAACACTGGGTACCGAAAACGATAAATAATTGTAAAATATCAAACACGTTCCAGCACGAGCACTATTCTTAAACCAATTTTAAGTTCTACTATGATATCTATTTAATGTAACCGTATACGATTTATTATGTTCTATTAGGTGCAATTCAAGATTAATATTTTGAACTCGTAAAAGCCGGGTTCCGCAAAGGGTAGATTATTACAAAATCACAATCTCGTTCCTGCACGAGCAAAAATTCTTACACTTATTCTAAATCCTACTAATATATCTAACTTAACTTAATCTGTTCGGTTGACATACTTAAAAAAAAAAAATTGAACTCATAAACACTAGGTACCGAAAAGGATAAATAATTGTAAAATTTCAGACACGTTCCAGCACGAGCACAAATTCATAAACCAATTCTAAATTTTACTATGATATCAATTAAATGTAACAGTATACGATTTATTATATTCTGCTAGGTGCAACTCATGAAAAATATTTTGAACTCGTAAAAGCCGGGTTCCGCAAAGGGTAGTTTATTACAAAATCACAATCTCGTTCCTGCACGAGCAATAATTCTTACACTTATTCTACATCCTACTAATATATCTCACTTAACTTAATATGTTCGGTTGGCATACTTTAAAAAAAAAATTGAACTCATAAACACTGGGTACCGAAAAGGATAAATAATTGTAAAATCTCAAACACGTGCCAGTACGAGCACAAATTCTTAAAACAATTCTAAATTTTACTATGATATCTATTAAATGTAACAGTATACGATTTATTATGTTCTGTTAGGTGCAACTCAAGTAAAATATTTTGAACTCGTAAAAGCCGGGTTCCGCAAAGGATAGATTATTCCAAAATCACAATCTCGATCCAGCACGAGCAAAAATTCTTACACTTATTCTACATCCTACTAATATATCTAACTTAACTTAATATGTTCGGTTGGCATACTTTAAAAAAAAAATTGAACTCATAAACACTAGGTACCGAAAAGGATAAATAATTGTAAAATCTCAAACCCGTTCCAGCACGAGCACAAATTCTTAAACCAATTTTAAGTTCTACTATGATATCTATTTAATGTAACAGTATACGATTTATTATATTCTGCTAGGTGCAACTCAAGTAAAATATTTTGAACTCGTAAAAGCCGGGTTCCGCAAAGGATAGATTATTACAAAATCACAATCTCGTTCCTGCACGAGCACAAATTCTTAAAACAATTCTAAATTTTACTATGATATCTATTAAATGTAACAGTATACGATTTATTATGTTCTGTTAGGTGCAACTCAAGTAAAATATTTTGAACTCGTAAAAGCCGGGTTCCGCAAAGGATAGATTATTCCAAAAACACAATCTCGTTCCAGCACGAGCAAAAATTCTTACACTTATTCTACATCCTACTAAAATATCTAACTTAACTTAATATGTTCGGCTGGCATACTTTAATAAAAAAATTGAACTCATAAACACTAGGTACCGAAAAGGATAAATAATTGTAAAATCTCAAACACGTTCCAGCACGAGCACAAATTCATAAACCAATTCTAAATTTTACTATGATATCAATTAAATGTAACAGTATACGATTTATTATATTCTTCTAGGTGCAACTCATGAATAATATTTTGAACTTGTAAAAACATTGTGCGATTTAATTTGTTCTTCAGGTTATACATAAAAAAAAATTATGAACTCATAAAAACCGGGTTCCGAAAATGATCAATAACACAGGCCAACGATGAAAAAACTTTTTTAATGAAAATACCTTATTCTTATGTTGTTTAGGTTGCTGAATCCAAATATGATGCTTAAAAAGTTGTATCACCCACCATTTATTCACATTTTATAGTTAAATTCATGAAATAAAGAAACATTTTTAGAATTTAACAGCTTTTTCATAGTTAAGATAACATGAAAAAATAGGTCTAATGAACAAAGATGATGTTGGCAGCACTGCTGAAACACATGCTAAACAGCTGATGTTTTGTTTATTTTCAACATAACCTCACTTTTACGTTTCCTGTACATGTGCTCAGTGCAATGTCTCATCGCGGCTGTAAAAACTCTGCTGACAGTTTTTGTTATATTTGTGGTGAGTTTGTTATTAAAAAGCACCAAAGAAACATTACAGACTTTGTGAAAAAGGTTTATCTAGCATACTTTGGAACCAAACTTGGAGACCAGGATAAACCTTGGGCACCGCATAAGGTATGTTATGTATGTGTTGAAGACCTCAGGAAATGGTCAAAAAAAGAGAAAAAACACTTTAAATTTGCTGTTCCCATGATATGGAGGGAACCAAAAAATCATTCCGATGACTGTTACTTTTGCAGTGTAGATATTACTGGTCATAACTCTAAGAACAAGAAGGTAATAAGCTACCCTAACCTTCCGTCCGCCATCCGACCAGTAGGGCACGGTGTAGATTTGCCAATCCCGGAACCACCAGAGGACTTAAATTCTATTGAAACAGAAGTATTTTCTGATGTACAGTCGGAGTTAGATGAACACGATGAAGAATTCCAATGTGTTACAGAAAATGTAGAGCCTAAATTGTTCACTCAGGTCGAGCTTAATGACTTAGTTAGGGATCTGGGCTTAACAAAAGAAAAAGCTGAACTGCTTGGCTCTAGGCTAAAAGAAAAGAACTTGCTGGCGGCTGGAACCAGCTTTCATGTGTATAGGAAGAGAGAACAACAATTTTCGAAGTATTTTGAACAAGAGGGTGATTTGGTGTACTGCTCAGACATTCATGGTTTAATGAATGAGTTTGGAATTGAATACAAAACAGAAGATTGGAGGTTGTTTATTGATTCATCCAAAAATAGTTTGAAGGCAGTTTTACTACACAACGGTAACATGTATGCCTCTGTACCTGTCGGTCATTCTGTACATATGAAAGAGAGTTACGAAAATCTAGAAATAGTGTTAAATAAAATAGGTTATTCTGCACACGGTTGGTTGATATGTGGTGATTTGAAAGTTACGTGCATGCTCCTTGGTCAGCAAGGGGGTTTTACCAAATTTCCATGTTTCTTGTGTGAATGGGACAGTAGAGCTCGGAATCAACATTGGTGCAGAAAGAACTGGCCTGCTAGGGAGTCTTTAAAGCCTGGCGAGAAGAACATTTTACGCAAAAACCTTGTAGATCCAAAAAACGTGCTTCTACCACCACTACATATTAAGTTAGGTCTCATGAAACAGTTTGTAAAGGCTTTGCCTAAAGATGGGCTTTGTTTCAAATATCTCTGTCAGAAGTTTCCACACCTTTCAGAAGCTAAACTGAAAGAAGGCGTCTTTACCGGGCCTGATATTAGAAAAATGATGTTTGACGTTAACTTTGAATCCACAATGACCTCAAATGAAAAAGAAGCATGGGTTTCATTCAAGCAAGTTGTCACCAAGTTTTTGGGAAATAAAAAAGACCCAGAATATAAGGCTATTGTTGCTAACATGTTAAAAAAATTTGAACAGTTAGGATGTTTGATGAGCCTGAAAGTTCACTTCTTGAGCAGCCACCTCGATTACTTCCCAGAAAATTTAGGAGATGTTAGTGAGGAGCAAGGTGAGCGTTTTCACCAGGACGTTAAAGTGATGGAAAAACGTTACCAGGGCCGCTAGAATACCAACATGATGGGGGATTACTGTTGGTCACTTCACCGGGAAGTTCAGCAAGCTATTCATCGCAGGAAAAGCTACACAAGAAGCTTCAAGGAAAAAAGGGAAAGAAAATATAAAGCAATTCCAGTTGACAAGTGAACCTTGTATCATCACATAAAATTACTATTCCAAGTATTTTACTGTAAATACAAACCATTTTTACGATTCTACAGTGTTTCATTGATTTCCCTATATACTGTAAATGGGTATTAGACTATATAATAAAATACATTTTGCTTGGAAACTAAGGGTGATACATAAAAATTACGAGCAGATTTGGATTCAGCACATAAAAATCTATCAAGATCAGCTATTAAAATTAAAAAAGTTTTCAAAAAGGTTTTTTTTGTTGGCCTGTGTTGTTAACAATTATTGTTAAATCACAAACACGTTTCAGCATGAGCCCAAATTCTTAAACCAATTTTAAGTTCTACTATGATATCTATTTAATGTAACAGTATACGATTTATTATGTTCTGCTAGGTGCAACTCATGAAAAATATTTTGAACTCGTAAAAGCCGGGTTCCGCAAAGGGTAGTTTATTACAAAATCACAATCTCGTTCCTGCACGAGCAATAATTCTTACACTTATTCTACATCCAATTCTTACTTTTACTATGATATCTATTAAATGTAACAGTATACGATTTATTATATTCTGCTAGGTGCAACTCATGAATAATATTTTGAACTCGTAAAACATTGTGCGATTTAATATGTTCTTCAGGGTATACATAAAAAAAAATTATGAACTCATAAAAACCGGGTTTCGAAAATGATCAATAATTGTTAAATCACAAACACGTTTCAGCATGAGCCCTAATTCGTTAACCTATTCTACATCCTACTATGATATCTAACTAACGTAACAGTATACGATTTATTTTGTTCTGCTGGACATACTTTAAAAAAACCTTTTGAACTCATAAACACTGGGTACCGAAAAGGATAAATAATTGTAAAATTTCAAACCCGTTCCAGCACGAGCACAAATTCTTAAACCAATTTTAAGTTCTACTATGATATCTATTTAATGTAACAGTATACGATTTATTATGTTCTGTTAGGTGCAACTCAAGTAAAAGATTTTGAACTCGTAAAAGCCGGGTTCCGCGAGGATAGATTATTCCAAAATCACAATCTCGTTCCAGCACGAGCAAAAATTCTTACACTTATTCTACATCCTACTAAAATATCTAACTTAACTTAATATGTTCGGCTGGCATACTTTAGTAAAAAAATTTGAACTCATAAACACTGGGTACCGAAAACGATAAATAATTGTAAAATATCAAACACGTTCCAGCACGAGCACAAATTCTTAAACCAATTTTAAGTTCTACTATGATATCTATTTAATGTAACAGTATACGATTTATCATGTTCTATTAGGTGCAACTCAAGTTTAATATTTTGAACTCGTAAAAGCCGGGTTCCGCAAAGGGTAGATTATTACAAAATCACAATCTCGTTCCTGCACGAGCAAAAATTCTTACACTTATTCTACATCCTACTAATATATCTAACTTAACTTAATATGTTCGGTTGACATACATTAAAAAAAAAATTGAACTCATAAACACTAGGTACCGAAAAGGATAAATAATTGTAAAATCTCAAACACGTGCCAGTACGAGCACAAATTCTTAAAACAATTCTAAATTTTACTATGATATCTATTAAATGTAACAGTATACGATTTATTATGTTCTGTTAGGTGCAACTCAAGTAAAATATTTTGAACTCGTAAAAGCCGGGTTCCGCAAAGGATAGATTATTCCAAAAACACAATCTCGTTCCAGCACGAGCAAAAATTCTTACACTTATTCTACATCCTACTAAAATATCTAACTTAACTTAATATGTTCGGCTGGCATACTTTAATAAAAAAATTTGAACTCATAAACACTGGGTACCGAAAACGATAAATAATTGTAAAATATCAAACACGTTCCAGCACGAGCACTATTCTTAAACCAATTTTAAGTTCTACTATGATATCTATTTAATGTAACCGTATACGATTTATTATGTTCTATTAGGTGCAATTCAAGATTAATATTTTGAACTCGTAAAAGCCGGGTTCCGCAAAGGGTAGATTATTACAAAATCACAATCTCGTTCCTGCACGAGCAAAAATTCTTACACTTATTCTAAATCCTACTAATATATCTAACTTAACTTAATCTGTTCGGTTGACATACTTAAAAAAAAAAAATTGAACTCATAAACACTAGGTACCGAAAAGGATAAATAATTGTAAAATTTCAGACACGTTCCAGCACGAGCACAAATTCATAAACCAATTCTAAATTTTACTATGATATCAATTAAATGTAACAGTATACGATTTATTATATTCTGCTAGGTGCAACTCATGAAAAATATTTTGAACTCGTAAAAGCCGGGTTCCGCAAAGGGTAGTTTATTACAAAATCACAATCTCGTTCCTGCACGAGCAATAATTCTTACACTTATTCTACATCCTACTAATATATCTAACTTAACTTAATATGTTCGGTTGGCATACTTTAAAAAAAAAATTGAACTCATAAACACTAGGTACCGAAAAGGATAAATAATTGTAAAATCTCAAACCCGTTCCAGCACGAGCACAAATTCTTAAACCAATTTTAAGTTCTACTATGATATCTATTTAATGTAACAGTATACGATTTATTATATTCTGCTAGGTGCAACTCAAGTAAAATATTTTGAACTCGTAAAAGCCGGGTTCCGCAAAGGATAGATTATTACAAAATCACAATCTCGTTCCTGCACGAGCACAAATTCTTAAAACAATTCTAAATTTTACTATGATATCTATTAAATGTAACAGTATACGATTTATTATGTTCTGTTAGGTGCAACTCAAGTAAAATATTTTGAACTCTTAAAAGCCGGGTTCCGCAAAGGATAGATTATTCCAAAATCACAATCTCGTTTCAGCACGAGCAAAAATTCTTACACTTATTCTACATCCTACTAAAATATCTAACTTAACTTAATATGTTCGGCTGGCATACTTTAATAAAAAAATTGAACTCATAAACACTAGGTACCGAAAAGGATAAATAATTGTAAAATCTCAAACACGTTCCAGCACGAGCACAAATTCATAAACCAATTCTAAATTTTACTATGATATCAATTAAATGTAACAGTATACGATTTATTATATTCTTCTAGGTGCAACTCATGAATAATATTTTGAACTTGTAAAAACATTGTGCGATTTAATTTGTTCTTCAGGTTATACATAAAAAAAAATTATGAACTCATAAAAACCGGGTTCCGAAAATGATCAATAATTGTTAAATCACAAACACGTTTCAGCATGAGCCCAAATTCTTAAACCAATTTTAAGTTCTACTATGATATCTATTTAATGTAACAGTATACGATTTATTATGTTCTGCTAGGGGCAACTCATGAAAAATATTTTGAACTCGTAAAAGCCGGGTTCCGCAAAGGGTAGTTTATTACAAAATCACAATCTCGTTCCTGCACGAGCAATAATTCTTACACTTATTCTACATCCAATTCTTACTTTTACTATGATATCTATTAAATGTAACAGTATACGATTTATTATATTCTGCTAGGTGCAACTCATGAATAATATTTTGAACTCGTAAAACATTGTGCGATTTAATATGTTCTTCAGGGTATACATAAAAAAAAATTATGAACTCATAAAAACCGGGTTTCGAAAATGATCAATAATTGTTAAATCACAAACACGTTACAGCATGAGCCCTAATTCGTTAACCTATTCTACATCCTACTATGATATCTAACTAACGTAACAGTATACGATTTATTTTGTTCTGCTGGACATACTTTAAAAAAACCTTTTGAACTCATAAACACTGGGTACCGAAAAGGATAAATAATTGTAAAATTTCAAACCCGTTCCAGCACGAGCACAAATTCTTAAACCAATTTTAAGTTCTACTATGATATCTATTTAATGTAACAGTATACGATTTATTATGTTCTGTTAGGTGCAACTCAAGTAAAAGATTTTGAACTCGTAAAAGCCGGGTTCCGCGAGGATAGATTATTCCAAAATCACAATCTCGTTCCAGCACGAGCAAAAATTCTTACACTTATTCTACATCCTACTAAAATATCTAACTTAACTTAATATGTTCGGCTGGCATACTTTAGTAAAAAAATTTGAACTCATAAACACTGGGTACCGAAAACGATAAATAATTGTAAAATATCAAACACGTTCCAGCACGAGCACAAATTCTTAAACCAATTTTAAGTTCTACTATGATATCTATTTAATGTAACAGTATACGATTTATCATGTTCTATTAGGTGCAACTCAAGTTTAATATTTTGAACTCGTAAAAGCCGGGTTCCGCAAAGGGTAGATTATTACAAAATCACAATCTCGTTCCTGCACGAGCAAAAATTCTTACACTTATTCTACATCCTACTAATATATCTAACTTAACTTAATCTGTTCGGTTGACATACTTTAAAAAAAAAATTGAACTCATAAACACTAGGTACCGAAAAGGATAAATAATTGTAAAATCTCAAACACGTGCCAGTACGAGCACAAATTCTTAAAACAATTCTAAATTTTACTATGATATCTATTAAATGTAACAGTATACGATTTATTATGTTCTGTTAGGTGCAACTCAAGTAAAATATTTTGAACTCGTAAAAGCCGGGTTCCGCAAAAAATAGATTATTCCAAAAACACAATCTCGTTCCAGCACGAGCAAAAATTCTTACACTTATTCTACATCCTACTAAAATATCTAACTTAACTTAATATGTTCGGCTGGCATACTTTAATAAAAAAATTTGAACTCATAAACACTGGGTACCGAAAACGATAAATAATTGTAAAATATCAAACCCGTTCCAGCACGAGCACAAATTCTTAAACCAATTTTAAGTTCCAGCACGAGCACAAATTCTTAAACCAATTTTAAGTTCTACTATGATATCTATTTAATGTAACAGTATACGATTTATTATGTTCTGTTAGGTGCAACTCAAGTAAAATATTTTGAACTCTTAAAAGCCGGGTTCCGCAAAGGATAGATTATTCCAAAATCACAATCTCGTTTCAGCACGAGCAAAAATTCTTACACTTATTATACATCCTACTAAAATATCTAACTTAACTTAATATGTTCGGCTGGCATACTTCAATAAAAAAATTTGAACTCATAAACACTGGGTACCGAAAACGATAAATAATTGTAAAATCTCAAACACGTTCCAGCACGAGCACAAATTCATAAACCAATTCTAAATTTTACTACGATATCTATTAAATGTAACAGTATACGATTTATTATGTTCTATTAGGTGCAATTCAAGATTAATATTTTGAACTCGTAAAAGCCGGGTTCCGCAAAGGGTAGATTATTACAAAATCACAATCTCGTTCCTGCACGAGCAAAAATTCTTACACTTATTCTACATCCTACTAATATATCTAACTTAACTTAATCTGTTCGGTTGGCATACTTTAAAAAAAAATTGAACTCATAAACACTAGGTACCGAAAAGGATAAATAATTGTAAAATCTCAAACACGTTCCAGCACGAGCACAAATTCATAAACCAATTCTAAATTTTACTATGATATCAATTAAATGTAACAGTATACGATTTATTATATTCTTCTAGGTGCAACTCATGAATAATATTTTGAACTCGTAAAAACATTGTGCGATTTAATATGTTCTGCAGGGTATACATAAAAAAAAATTATGAACTCATAAAAACCGGGTTCCGAAAATGATCAATAATTGTTAAATCACAAACACGTTTCAGCATGAGCCCAAATTCGTTAACCTATTCTACATCCTACTATGATATCTAACTAACGTAACAGTATACGATTTATTTTGTTCTGCTGGACATTCTTTAAAAAAAAATTTTGAACTCATAAACACTGGGTACCGAAAAGGATAAATAATTGTAAAATTTCAAACCCGTTCCAGCACGAGCACAAATTCTTAAACCAATTTTAAGTTCTACTATGATATCTATTTAATGTAACAGTATACGATTTATTATGTTCTGTTAGGTGCAACTCAAGTAAAATATTTTGAACTCGTAAAAGCCGGGTTCCGCAAAGGATAGATTATTCCAAAATCACAATCTCGTTCCAGCACGAGCGAAACTTCTTACACTTATTCTACATCCTACTAAAATATCTAACTTAACTTAATATGTTCGGCTGGCATACTTTAATAAAAAAATTTGAACTCATAAACACTGGGTACCGAAAACGATAAATAATTGTAAAATATCAAACACGTTCCAGCACAAGCACAAATTCTTAAACCAATTTTAAGTTCTACTATGATATCTATTTAATGTAACAGTATACGATTTATTATGTTCTATTAGGTGCAACTCAAGTTTAATATTTTGAACTCGTAAAAGCCGGGTTCCGCAAAGGGTAGATTATTACAAAATCACAATCTCGTTCCTGCTAGAGCAAAAATTCTTACACTTATTCTACATCCAATTCTTACTTTTACTATGATATCTATTAAATGTAACAGTATACGATTTATTATATTCTGCTAGGTGCAACTCATGAATAATATTTTGAACTCGTAAAACATTGTGCGATTTAATATGTTCTTCAGGGTATACATAAAAAAAAATTATGAACTCATAAAAACTTGGTTTCGAAAATGATCAATAATTGTTAAATCACAAACACGTTTCAGCATGAGCCCTAATTCGTGAACCTATTCTGCATCCTACTATGATATCTAACTAACGTAACAGTATACGATTTATTTTGTTCTGCTGGACATACTTTAAAAAAAAATTTTGAACTCATAAACACTGGGTACCGAAAAGGATAAATAATTGTAAAATTTTAAACCCGTTCCAGCACGAGCACAAATTCTTAAACCAATTTTAAGTTCTACTATGATATCTATTTATAAATAATTTATTTTTTGAAGAGAAAAGATTTGGCTCCGCCGGGAGTCGAACCCGGGTCTCCTGCGTTACATGCGAGGATGCTAACCGCTATACCACAGAGCTCGGCTCAAGGCAGAGCAAATCCTTCCTCTTCACTGATACCTACTCCCCCTATCTCACAAGTTTTGTGAGTAGTAGCGGGAGGTGGACAATTTTTGTCCAATTTATGATATTTTATTGACATAAGTCAATTTTTTTTAAATTATTTTAATAAATCCAATCTTAAATTGTGGCTCACCACCAATTTTAAATTATTTTTAAATAATTTATTTTTTGAAGAGAAAAGATTTGGCTCCGCCGGGAGTTGAACCCGGGTCTCCTGCGTTACATGCGAGGATGCTAACCGCTACACCACAGAGCTCGGCTCAAGGCAGAGCAAATCCTTCCTCTTCACTGATACACGGATTTGCTCTGCCTTGAGCCGAGCTCTGTGGTGTAGCGGTTAGCATCCTCGCATGTAATGCAGGAGACCCGGGTTCAACTCCCGGCGGAGCCAAATCTTTTCTCTTCAAAAAATAAATTATTTAAAAATAATTTAAAATTGGTGGTGAGCCACAATTTAAGATTGGATTTATTAAAATAATTTAAAAAAAATTGACTTATGTCAATAAAATATCATAAATTGGACAAAAATTGTCCACCTCCCGCTACTACTCACAAAACTTGTGAGATAGGGGGAGTAGGTATCAGTGAAGAGGAAGGATTTGCTCTGCCTTGAGCCGAGCTCTGTGGTGTAGCGGTTAGCATCCTCGCATGTAACGCAGGAGACCCGGGTTCGACTCCCGGCGGAGCCAAATCTTTTCTCTTCAAAAAATAAATTATTTAAAAATAATTTAAAATTGGTGGTGAGCCACAATTAAGATTGGATTTATTAAGATATCTATTTAATGTAGCAGTATACGATTTATTATGTTCTGTTAGGTGCAACTCAAGTAAAAGATTTTGAACTCGTAAAAGCCGGGTTCCGCAAAGGATAGATTATTCCAAAATCACAATCTCGTACCAGCACGAGCAAAAATTCTTACACTTATTCTACATCCTACTAAAATATCTAACTTAACTTAATATGTTCGGCTGGCATACTTTAATAAAAAAATTTCAACTCATAAACACTGGGTACCGAAAACGATAAATAATTGTAAAATATCAAACACGTGCCAGTACGAGCACAAATTCTTAAAACAATTCTAAATTTTACTATGATATCTATTAAATGTAACAGTATACGATTTATTATGTTCTGTTAGGTGCAACTCAAGTAAAATATTTTGAACACGTAAAAGCCGGGTTCCGCAAAGGATAGATTATTACAAAATCACAATCTTGATCCAGTACGAGCAAAAATTCTTACACTTATTCTACATCCTACTAATATATCTAACTTAACTTAATCTGTTCGGTTGACATACTTAAAAAAAAAAAATTGAACTCATAAACACTAGGTACCCAAAAGGATAAATAATTGTAAAATCTCAAACACGTGCCAGTACGAGCACAAATTCTTAAAACAATTCTAAATTTTACTATGATATCTATTAAATGTAACAGTATACGATTTATTATGTTCTGTTAGGTGCAACTCAAGTAAAATATTTTGAACTCGTAAAAGCCGGGTTCCGCAAAGGATAGATTATTACAAAATCACAATCTTGATCCAGTACGAGCAAAAATTCTTACACTTATTCTACATCCTACTAATATATCTCACTTAACTTAATATGTTCGGTTGGCATACTTTAAAAAAAAATTGAACTCATAAACACTGGGTACCGAAAAGGATAAATAATTGTAAAATCTCAAACACGTGCCAGTACGAGCACAAATTCTTAAAACAATTCTAAATTTTACTATGATATCTATTAAATGTAACAGTATACGATTTATTATGTTCTGTTAGGTGCAACTCAAGTAAAATATTTTGAACTCGTAAAAGCCGGGTTCCGCAAAGGATAGATTATTCCAAAATCACAATCTCGATCCAGCACGAGCAAAAATTCTTACACTTATTCTACATCCTACTAATATATCTAACTTAACTTAATATGTTCGGTTGGCATACTTTAAAAAAAAAATTGAACTCATAAACACTGGGTACCGAAAAGGATAAATAATTGTAAAATCTCAAACCCGTTCCACCACGAGCACAAATTCTTAAACCAATTTTAAGTTCTACTATGATATCTATTTAATGTAACAGTATACGATTTATTATATTCTGCTAGGTGCAACTCAAGTAAAATATTTTGAACTCGTAAAAGCCGGGTTCCGCAAAGGATAGATTATTACAAAATCACAATCTCGTTCCTGCACGAGCACAAATTCTTAAAACAATTCTAAATTTTACTATGATATCTATTAAATGTAACAGTATACGATTTATTATGTTCTGTTAGGTGCAACTCAAGTAAAATATTTTGAACTCGTAAAAGCCGGGTTCCGCAAAGGATAGATTATTCCAAAATCACAATCTCGATCCAGCACGAGCAAAAATTCTTACACTTATTCTACATCCTACTAATATATCTAACTTAACTTAATATGTTCGGTTGGCATACTTTAAAAAAAAAATTGAACTCATAAACACTGGGTACCGAAAAGGATAAATAATTGTAAAATCTCAAACCCGTTCCACCACGAGCACAAATTCTTAAACCAATTTTAAGTTCTACTATGATATCTATTTAATGTAACAGTATACGATTTATTATATTCTGCTAGGTGCAACTCAAGTAAAATATTTTGAACTCGTAAAAGCCGGGTTCCGCAAAGGATAGATTATTACAAAATCACAATCTCGTTCCTGCACGAGCACAAATTCTTAAAACAATTCTAAATTTTACTATGATATCTATTAAATGTAACAGTATACGATTTATTATGTTCTGTTAGGTGCAACTCAAGTAAAATATTTTGAACTCGTAAAAGCCGGGTTCCGCAAAGGATAGATTATTCCAAAAACACAATCTCGTTCCAGCACGAGCAAAAATTCTTACACTTATTCTACATCCTACTAAAATATCTAACTTAACTTAATATGTTCGGCTGGCATACTTTAATAAAAAAATTGAACTCATAAACACTAGGTACCGAAAAGGATAAATAATTGTAAAATCTCAAACACGTTCCAGCACGAGTACAAATTCATAAACCAATTCTAAATTTTACTATGATATCAATTTAATGTAACAGTATACGATTTATTATATTCTTCTAGGTGCAACTCAAGTAAAATATTTTGAACTCTTAAAAGCCGGGTTCCGCAAAGGATAGATTATTCCAAAAACACAATCTCGTTCCAGCACGAGCAAAAATTCTTACACTTATTCTACATCCTACTAAAATATCTAACTTAACTTAATATGTTCGGCTGGCATACTTTAATAAAAAAATTGAACTCATAAACACTAGGTACCGAAAAGGATAAATAATTGTAAAATCTCAAACACGTTCCAGCACGAGTACAAATTCATAAACCAATTCTAAATTTTACTATAATATCAATTAAATGTAACAGTATACGATTTATTATGTTCTGTTAGGTGCAACTCAAGTAAAATATTTTGAACTCTTAAAAGCCGGGTTCCGCAAAGGATAGATTATTACAAAATCACAATCTCGTTTCAGCACGAGCAAAAATTCTTACACTTATTCTACATCCTACTAAAATATCTAACTTAACTTAATATGTTCGGCTGGCATACTTCAATAAAAAAATTTGAACTCATGAACACTAGGTACCGAAAAGTATAAATAATTGTAAAATCTCAAACACGTGCCAGTACGAGCACAAATTCTTAAAACAATTCTAAATTTTACTATGATATCTATTAAATGTAACAGTATACGATTTATTATGTTCTGTTAGGTGCAACTCAAGTAAAATATTTTGAACTCTTAAAAGCCGGGTTCCGCAAAGGATAGATTATTACAAAATCACAATCTCGTTTCAGCACGAGCGAAAATTCTTACACTTATTCTACATCCTACTAAAATATCTAACTTAACTTAATATGTTCGGCTGGCATACTTCAATAAAAAAATTTGAACTCATAAACACTGGGTACCGAAAACGATAAATAATTGTAAAATATCAAACACGTGCCAGTACGAGCACAAATTCTTAAAACAATTCTAAATTTTACTATGATATCTATTAAATGTAACAGTATACGATTTATTATGTTCTGTTAGGTGCAACTCAAGTAAAATATTTTGAACACGTAAAAGCCGGGTTCCGCAAAGGATAGATTATTACAAAATCACAATCTTGATCCAGTACGAGCAAAAATTCTTACACTTATTCTACATCCTACTAATATATCTAACTTAACTTAATCTGTTCGGTTGACATACTTAAAAAAAAAAAATTGAACTCATAAACACTAGGTACCGAAAAGGATAAATAATTGTAAAATCTCAAACACGTGCCAGTACGAGCACAAATTCTTAAAACAATTCTAAATTTTACTATGATATCTATTAAATGTAACAGTATACGATTTATTATGTTCTGTTAGGTGCAACTCAAGTAAAATATTTTGAACTCGTAAAACCCGGGTTCCGCAAAGGATAGATTATTACAAAATCACAATCTTGATCCAGTACGAGCAAAAATTCTTACACTTATTCTACATCCTACTAATATATCTCACTTAACTTAATATGTTCGGTTGGCATACTTTAAAAAAAAATTGAACTCATAAACACTGGGTACCGAAAAGGATAAATAATTGTAAAATCTCAAACACGTGCCAGTACGAGCACAAATTCTTAAAACAATTCTAAATTTTACTATGATATCTATTAAATGTAACAGTATACGATTTATTATGTTCTGTTAGGTGCAACTCAAGTAAAATATTTTGAACTCGTAAAAGCCGGGTTCCGCAAAGGATAGATTATTCCAAAATCACAATCTCGATCCAGCACGAGCAAAAATTCTTACACTTATTCTACATCCTACTAATATATATAACTTAACTTAATATGTTCGGTTGGCATACTTTAAAAAAAAAATTGAACTCATAAACACTGGGTACCGAAAAGGATAAATAATTGTAAAATCTCAAACCCGTTCCACCACGAGCACAAATTCTTAAACCAATTTTAAGTTCTACTATGATATCTATTTAATGTAACAGTATACGATTTATTATATTCTGCTAGGTGCAACTCAAGTAAAATATTTTGAACTCGTAAAAGCCGGGTTCCGCAAAGGATAGATTATTACAAAATCACAATCTCGTTCCTGCACGAGCACAAATTCTTAAAACAATTCTAAATCTTACTATGATATCTATTAAATGTAACAGTATACGATTTATTATGTTCTGTTAGGTGCAACTCAAGTAAAATATTTTGAACTCGTAAAAGCCGGGTTCCGCAAAGGATAGATTATTCCAAAAACACAATCTCGTTCCAGCACGAGCAAAAATTCTTACACTTATTCTACATCCTACTAAAATATCTAACTTAACTTAATATGTTCGGCTGGCATACTTTAATAAAAAAATTGAACTCATAAACACTAGGTACCGAAAAGGATAAATAATTGTAAAATCTCAAACACGTTTCAGCACGAGTACAAATTCATAAACCTATTCTAAATTTTACTATGATATCAATTAAATGTAACAGTATACGATTTATTATATTCTTCTAGGTGCAATTCATGAATAATATTTTGAACTTGTAAAAACATTGTGCGATTTAATATGTTCTTCAGGGTATACATAAAAAAAAATTATGAACTCATAAAAACCGTGTTTCGAAAATGATCAATAATTGTTAAATCACAAACACGTTTCAGCATGAGCCCTAATTCGTTAACCTATTCTACATCCTACTATGATATCTAACTAACGTAACAGTATACGATTTATTTTGTTCTGCTGGACATACTTTAAAAAAACATTTTGAACTCATAAACACTGGGTACCGAAAAGGATAAATAATTGTAAAATTTCAAACCCGTTCCAGCACGAGCACAAATTCTTAAACCAATTTTAAGTTCTACTATGATATCTATTTAATGTAACAGTATACGATTTATTATGTTCTGTTAGGTGCAACTCAAGTAAAAGATTTTGAACTCGTAAAAGCCGGGTTCCGCGAGGATAGATTATTCCAAAATCACAATCTCGTTCCAGCACGAGCAAAAATTCTTACACTTATTCTACATCCTACTAAAATATCTAACTTAACTTAATATGTTCGGCTGGCATACTTTAAAAAAAAAATTGAACTCATAAACACTGGGTACCGAAAAGGATAAATAATTGTAAAATCTCAAACCCGTTCCACCACGAGCACAAATTCTTAAACCAATTTTAAGTTCTACTATGATATCTATTTAATGTAACAGTATACGATTTATTATATTCTGCTAGGTGCAACTCAAGTAAAATATTTTGAACTCGTAAAAGCCGGGTTCCGCAAAGGATAGATTATTACAAAATCACAATCTCGTTCCTGCACGAGCACAAATTCTTAAAACAATTCTAAATTTTACTATGATATCTATTAAATGTAACAGTATACGATTTATTATGTTCTGTTAGGTGCAACTCAAGTAAAATATTTTGAACTCGTAAAAGCCGGGTTCCGCAAAGGATAGATTATTCCAAAAACACAATCTCGTTCCAGCACGAGCAAAAATTCTTACACTTATTCTACATCCTACTAAAATATCTAACTTAACTTAATATGTTCGGCTGGCATACTTTAATAAAAAAATTGAACTCATAAACACTAGGTACCGAAAAGGATAAATAATTGTAAAATCTCAAACACGTTCCAGCACGAGTACAAATTCATAAACCAATTCTAAATTTTACTATAATATCAATTAAATGTAACAGTATACGATTTATTATGTTCTGTTAGGTGCAACTCAAGTAAAATATTTTGAACTCTTAAAAGCCGGGTTCCGCAAAGGATAGATTATTACAAAATCACAATCTCGTTTCAGCACGAGCAAAAATTCTTACACTTATTCTACATCCTACTAAAATATCTAACTTAACTTAATATGTTCGGCTGGCATACTTCAATAAAAAAATTTGAACTCATGAACACTAGGTACCGAAAAGTATAAATAATTGTAAAATCTCAAACACGTGCCAGTACGAGCACAAATTCTTAAAACAATTCTAAATTTTACTATGATATCTATTAAATGTAACAGTATACGATTTATTATGTTCTGTTAGGTGCAACTCAAGTAAAATATTTTGAACTCTTAAAAGCCGGGTTCCGCAAAGGATAGATTATTACAAAATCACAATCTCGTTTCAGCACGAGCGAAAATTCTTACACTTATTCTACATCCTACTAAAATATCTAACTTAACTTAATATGTTCGGCTGGCATACTTCAATAAAAAAATTTGAACTCATAAACACTGGGTACCGAAAACGATAAATAATTGTAAAATATCAAACACGTGCCAGTACGAGCACAAATTCTTAAAACAATTCTAAATTTTACTATGATATCTATTAAATGTAACAGTATACGATTTATTATGTTCTGTTAGGTGCAACTCAAGTAAAATATTTTGAACACGTAAAAGCCGGGTTCCGCAAAGGATAGATTATTACAAAATCACAATCTTGATCCAGTACGAGCAAAAATTCTTACACTTATTCTACATCCTACTAATATATCTAACTTAACTTAATCTGTTCGGTTGACATACTTAAAAAAAAAAAATTGAACTCATAAACACTAGGTACCGAAAAGGATAAATAATTGTAAAATCTCAAACACGTGCCAGTACGAGCACAAATTCTTAAAACAATTCTAAATTTTACTATGATATCTATTAAATGTAACAGTATACGATTTATTATGTTCTGTTAGGTGCAACTCAAGTAAAATATTTTGAACTCGTAAAACCCGGGTTCCGCAAAGGATAGATTATTACAAAATCACAATCTTGATCCAGTATGAGCAAAAATTCTTACACTTATTCTACATCCTACTAATATATCTCACTTAACTTAATATGTTCGGTTGGCATACTTTAAAAAAAAATTGAACTCATAAACACTGGGTACCGAAAAGGATAAATAATTGTAAAATCTCAAACACGTGCCAGTACGAGCACAAATTCTTAAAACAATTCTAAATTTTACTATGATATCTATTAAATGTAACAGTATACGATTTATTATGTTCTGTTAGGTGCAACTCAAGTAAAATATTTTGAACTCGTAAAAGCCGGGTTCCGCAAAGGATAGATTATTCCAAAATCACAATCTCGATCCAGCACGAGCAAAAATTCTTACACTTATTCTACATCCTACTAATATATATAACTTAACTTAATATGTTCGGTTGGCATACTTTAAAAAAAAAATTGAACTCATAAACACTGGGTACCGAAAAGGATAAATAATTGTAAAATCTCAAACCCGTTCCACCACGAGCACAAATTCTTAAACCAATTTTAAGTTCTACTATGATATCTATTTAATGTAACAGTATACGATTTATTATGTTCTGTTAGGTGCAACTCAAGTAAAATATTTTGAACTCGTAAAAGCCGGGTTCCGCAAAGGATAGATTATTACAAAATCACAATCTCGTTCCTGCACGAGCACAAATTCTTAAAACAATTCTAAATTTTACTATGATATCTATTAAATGTAACAGTATACGATTTATTATGTTCTGTTAGGTGCAACTCAAGTAAAATATTTTGAACTCGTAAAAGCCGGGTTCCGCAAAGGATAGATTATTCCAAAAACACAATCTCGTTCCAGCACGAGCAAAAATTCTTACACTTATTCTACATCCTACTAAAATATCTAACTTAACTTAATATGTTCGGCTGGCATACTTTAATAAAAAAATTGAACTCATAAACACTAGGTACCGAAAAGGATAAATAATTGTAAAATCTCAAACACGTTTCAGCACGAGTACAAATTCATAAACCAATTCTAAATTTTACTATGATATCAATTAAATGTAACAGTATACGATTTATTATATTCTTCTAGGTGCAATTCATGAATAATATTTTGAACTTGTAAAAACATTGTGCGATTTAATATGTTCTTCAGGGTATACATAAAAAAAAATTATGAACTCATAAAAACCGTGTTTCGAAAATGATCAATAATTGTTAAATCACAAACACGTTTCAGCATGAGCCCTAATTCGTTAACCTATTCTACATCCTACTATGATATCTAACTAACGTAACAGTATACGATTTATTTTGTTCTGCTGGACATACTTTAAAAAAACATTTTGAACTCATAAACACTGGGTACCGAAAAGGATAAATAATTGTAAAATTTCAAACCCGTTCCAGCACGAGCACAAATTCTTAAACCAATTTTAAGTTCTACTATGATATCTATTTAATGTAACAGTATACGATTTATTATGTTCTGTTAGGTGCAACTCAAGTAAAAGATTTTGAACTCGTAAAAGCCGGGTTCCGCGAGGATAGATTATTCCAAAATCACAATCTCGTTCCAGCACGAGCAAAAATTCTTACACTTATTCTACATCCTACTAAAATATCTAACTTAACTTAATATGTTCGGCTGGCATACTTTAGTAAAAAAATTTGAACTCATAAACACTGGGTACCGAAAACGATAAATAATTGTAAAATATCAAACACGTTCCAGCACGAGCACAAATTCTTAAACCAATTATAAGTTCTACTATGATATCTATTTAATGTAACAGTATACGATTTATAATGTTCTATTAGGTGCAACTCAAGTTTAATATTTTGAACTCGTAAAAGCCGGGTTCCGCAAAGGGTAGATTATTACAAAATCACAATCTCGTTCCTGCACGAGCAAAAATTCTTACACTTATTTTACATCCTACTAATATATCTAACTTAACTTAATCTGTTCGGTTGACATACTTTAAAAAAAAAATTGAACTTATAAACACTAGGTACCGAAAAGGATAAATAATTGTAAAATCTCAAACACGTGCCAGTACGAGCACAAATTCTTAAAACAATTCTAAATTTTACTATGATATCTATTAAATGTAACAGTATACGATTTATTATGTTCTGTTAGGTGCAACTCAAGTAAAATATTTTGAACTCGTAAAAGCCGGGTTCCGCAAAGTATAGATTATTCCAAAAACACAATCTCGTTCCAGCACGAGCAAAAATTCTTACACTTATTCTACATCCTACTAAAATATCTAACTTAACCTTATATGTTCGGCTGGCATACTTTAATAAAAAAATTTGAACTCATAAACACTGGGTACCGAAAACGATAAATAATTGTAAAATATCAAACCCGTTCCAGCACGAGCACAAATTCTTAAACCAATTTTAAGTTCCAGCACGAGCACAAATTCTTAAACCAATTTTAAGTTCTACTATGATATCTATTTAATGTAACAGTATACGATTTATTATGTTCTGTTAGGTGCAACTCAAGTAAAATATTTTGAACTCTTAAAAGCCGGGTTCCGCAAAGGATAGATTATTACAAAATCACAATCTCGTTTCAGCACGAGCAAAAATTCTTACACTTATTCTACATTCTACTAAAATATCTAACTTAACTTAATATGTTCGGCTGGCATACTTCAATAAAAAAATTTGAACTCATAAACACTGGGTACCGAAAACGATAAATAATTGTAAAATCTCAAACACGTTCCAGCACGAGCACAAATTCATAAACCAATTCTAAATTTTACTACGATATCTATTAAATGTAACAGTATACGATTTATTATATTCTGCTAGGTGCAACTCATGAAAAATATTTTGAACTCGTAAAAGCCGGGTTCCGCAAAGGGTAGTTTATTACAAAATCACAATCTCGTTCCTGCACGAGCAATAATTCTTACACTTATTCTACATCCAATTCTTACTTTTACTATGATATCTATTAAATGTAACAGTATACGATTTATTATATTCTGCTAGGTGCAACTCATGATTAATATTTTGAACTCGTAAAACATTGTGCGATTTAATATGTTCTTCAGGGTATACATAAAAAAAAATTATGAACTCATAAAAACCGGGTTTCGAAAATGATCAATAATTGTTAAATCACAAACACGTTTCAGCATGAGCCCTAATTCGTGAACCTATTCTGCATCCTACTATGATATCTAACTAACGTAACAGTATACGATTTATTTTGTTCTGCTGGACATACTATAAAAAAAAATTTTGAACTCATAAACACTGGGTACCGAAAAGGATAATATTTGTAAAATTTTTAACCCGTTCCAGCACGAGTACAAATTCTTAAACCAATTTTAAGTTCTACTATGATATCTATTTAATGTAACAGTATACGATTTATTATGTTCTGTTAGATGCAACTCAAGTAAAAGATTTTGAACTCGTAAAAGCCGGGTTCCGCAAAGGATAGATTATTCCAAAATCACAATCTCGTTCCAGCACGAGCAAAAATTCTTACACTTATTCTACATCCTACTAAAATATCTAACTTAACTTAATATGTTCGGCTGGCATACTTTAATAAAAAAATTTCAACTCATAAACACTGGGTACCGAAAACGATAAATAATTGTAAAATATCAAACACGTTCCAGCATGAGCACAAATTCTTAAACCAATTTTAAGTTCTACTATGATATCTATTTAATGTAACAGTATACGATTTATTATGTTCTATTAGGTGCAACTCAAGTTTAATATTTTGAACTCGTAAAAGCCGGGTTCCGCAAAGGGTAGATTATTACAAAATCACAATCTCGTTCCTGCACGAGCAAAAATTCTTACACTTATTCTACATCCTACTAATATATCTAACTTAACTTAATCTGTTCGGTTGACATACTTTAAAAAAAAAATTGAACTCATAAACACTAGGTACCGAAAAGGATAAATAATTGTAAAATATCAAACACGTTCCAGCACGAGCACAAATTCTTAAACCAATTATAAGTTCTACTATGATATCTATTTAATGTAACAGTATACGATTTATTATGTTCTGTTAGGTGCAACTCATGAAAAATATTTTGAACTCGTAAAAGCCGGGTTCCGCAAAGGGTAGTTTTTTACAAAATCACAATCTCGTTCCTGCACGAGCAATAATTCTTACACTTATTCTACATCCAATTCTTACTTTTACTATGATATCTATTAAATGTAACAGTATACGATTTATTATATTCTGCTAGGTGCAACTCATGAATAATATTTTGAACTCGTAAAACATTGTGCGATTTAATATGTTCTTCAGGGTATACATAAAAAAAAATTATGAACTCATAAAAACCGGGTTTCGAAAATGATCAATAATTGTTAAATCACAAACACGTTTCAGCATGAGCCCTAATTCGTTAACCTATTCTACATCCTACTATGATATCTAACTAACGTAACAGTATACGATTTATTTTGTTCTGCTGGACATACTTTAAAAAAACATTTTGAACTCATAAACACTGGGTACCGAAAAGGATAAATAATTGTAAAATTTCAAACCCGTTCCAGCACGAGCACAAATTCTTAAACCAATTTTAAGTTCTACTATGATATCTATTTAATGTAACAGTATACGATTTATTATGTTCTGTTAGGTGCAACTCAAGTAAAAGATTTTGAACTCGTAAAAGCCGGGTTCCGCGAGGATAGATTATTCCAAAATCACAATCTCGTTCCAGCACGAGCAAAAATTCTTACACTTATTCTACATCCTACTAAAATATCTAACTTAACTTAATATGTTCGGCTGGCATACTTTAGTAAAAAAATTTGAACTCATAAACACTGGGTACCGAAAACGATAAATAATTGTAAAATATCAAACACGTTCCAGCACGAGCACAAATTCTTAAACCAATTTTAAGTTCTACTATGATATCTATTTAATGTAACAGTATACGATTTATCATGTTCTATTAGGTGCAACTCATGTTTAATATTTTGAACTCGTAAAAGCCGGGTTCCGCAAAGGGTAGATTATTACAAAATCACAATCTCGTTCCTGCACGAGCAAAAATTCTTACACTTATTCTACATCCTACTAATATATCTAACTTAACTTAATCTGTTCGGTTGACATACTTTAAAAAAAAAATTGAACTCATAAACACTAGGTACCGAAAAGGATAAATAATTGTAAAATCTCAAACACGTGCCAGTACGAGCACAAATTCTTAAAACAATTCTAAATTTTACTATGATATTGTGGTTGATGGTTGGTCTTAAACCACAATATTGTAAAAATAATTGAACCTTTTAATAATGAGAATTAACTCAGAACATTTTTATTTTCACAATAACACAATATTTTGAATGTAACATTAACAACACATGTTAAAAAAGTCATATGAGTTGCAAAGCACCACATACTCCCTCCCCAGTGATAACGGAGAGGTACTTCGAAGGAAATGTTACTCGGCGTCCTGAACGTGTTGGGTTGTTCTTGGGAGGCGAAGTTGCTTTAAAAACAGGGGCAGCAGATGAATTCTGTTGCGATCCTTCTGTTGTTGAATTCTGTTGCTGCTGGTGGTGCGATGTTCCGTCCTCCGATAACAAATATGCCGGTTTAAGGCGGTCAATAGAGATCCTTTTCGTGCCCCTCGGAGTTTCAAGATCAAAGAATTTGTCTGTTCGTGAAATTACCTTAAATGGTCCTTCATAAATAGGTTGTATTGTAGCGTCTTGTCGCACGAAAACATGGGAGGTTTTTTTAATATCCTGGTGAATGTAGGGTCGCTTAGCTGAGTGATGGCTTGTAATTACCGGTCTTAGCGCTTGGATGTGTTTCTTTAATTTATGGACCAGCATAGGTAGGTCATTAGATGTCGCTCCATCTCCGAAGAAGTCTGCTGGTAGTCTCAAAGGTTCTCCGTACACTATTGACGCTGGTGTCGCTTGGAGGTGAGGTACCAAGAGGGAACGTAGACCAAGAAGAACTGTGGGTAGTTTGGTAATCCAGTCATTTATCAGCTGAGCACGTAGGGATGCCTTAAGCTGCCGATGCCATCTTTCTATTTTGCCATTAGACGCAGGATGATATGCCGTAGTTTTACAATGTTGGATGCCCAGAAGATTGGTTAGGTGGGCGAAGAGTGAGCAATCAAATTGTCTGCCACGATCTGTCGTAATCTTAGATGGAACTCGAAACCTGGCGATCCATGAAAATAAGAGAGACCGTGCGACTGATTCCGCTGAAATGTCCTTTAAAGGTATTGCCTCCGTCCAGCTAGAAAAACGGTCAATGATTGTTAGTAAATAGATATACCCATCGGAAGGTGGCAGAGGACCAACAATATCCAGATTTAGGTGAGAAAATCTACTACTGGCTGGTTCGTAGGTACCTATTTCGCTAAAAATATGTTTGGTAACTTTTGAACGTTGACAACCCATACATGTTTTAGCCCATAGTCTGACATCTTTTTTAAGGGAAGGCCAAACATATCGTTGCTTGACGAGCTCGATGGACGCTTTTATTCCAGGGTGTGCCATGTTATGGAGAGAGTCGAAAGCTGGTTTCCGAAATGCTAGCGGTAAGTAAGGCCTCAAACGACTTGAAGATGTGTCTACTATCAATTCTGCTCCCGATGTTAATGCGATTGGTGCAAATTTAAGGGAACAATTTTTATTAGCCTTTAGCTGTTGTAGTTCCTCGTCCGTACTTTGTAGTTTCGCTACGTCGTCAAAGGAAATCACGGATGGGACAGATATAGCGAATAGGCGAGAAAAGAAGTCGGCCGGAGTGTTGGATTTGCCAGGAAGGTACTGGAGGTTTGTGGTAAACTGCCCTATGAAATCCAATTGTCGTAATTGGCGTGGGGAAGCCTTGTCGAGCCGTTGCTTAAACGCGTATGTCAGAGGCCTATGATCCGTGTATAATACAAAATCCCTACCTTCTAATATGTAACGAAAGTGTTTAACGGACATATATGCGGCGAGTAACTCTCTATCATACGTACTATACCGCTTTTGAGTGTCTGTTAATGATTTTGAAAAGAACCCAAGTGGTTCTAAAACACCGTTACGAAGTTGGTTGAGCGACGATCCAACTGCATAATCTGAAGCATCAACGAGAAGCGCTAATGGTAAGTCGTCTGATGGGTGGGCTAAGAGTGTTGCGTTTGTGATTTGAGTTTTAAGTTTCTCAAAAGCACACAAAGCCTCAGGAGTCCATTCCACGTTGCGTTTATCATTTTTGCGCGTATCTTTGCGAAGGTTAAATAACAGCTGTTGCGTTTCGGCGGTTGCAGGTAACGATCTTCTGTAGAAATTTATTAACCCAAGAAAACGTCTGAGATCGGCAATGGTTTTAGGTTGTTTGTACGAGACGATCTTGTCAACTCGATCAGGTAACGGCTCAATACCCTCGACAGATACAGAGTAACCTAAAAACGAAATTTTTGTTATCCCGAATTCACATTTTGCTATATTAATGTTTATGCGGTATTCGTTCAAGCGCCTGAATAGTGAGGTGAGATGACAAATATGTTGTTCTTCATTATTTGAAAACACGAGAATGTCATCTAAATAACAAAAAACAAAATCTAAATCTCGTAAAATGCTATCGATGTATCTCTGGAAAGATTGAGCGGCATTTCTCAATCCAAAAGGCATCTTTAGAAACTCAAATAATCCGAAAGGGGTAATGACAGCTGTTTTAGGTACATCTTCTGGTGCAATCGGAATATGGTGGTAGGCGCGAACTAAATCGATTTTAGAAAAGAAAGTCTTACCAGCGAGTCTGGAGTTAAAATCGTTTAAATATGGTATAGGGTAGCGGGCGGGAACTGTTATGGCATTAAGTGCCCTATAATCGCCGCAAGGTCTCCATGAACCATCTTTTTTGGCTACCATATGTAAGGGACTCGACCATGGACTTTTGGAGGGCCTACATATTCCCAAGTCGATCATTTTTTGAAACTCTAATTTAGCCTGTTCCAATTTTGTGCGAGGTAGACGTCTGGGCCTAGAAACAACGGGTGGACCGGTTGTCTTAATGCTATGAAAATATTTTATATCCATGGCACAGAAATTTGGATCTTCGCGCAGTAATGTTGGGAACTTTTGAAGTAGTTCAGTGTATTTGCTAAGCGGATCTAATAAGTGAATTTCACTCTCGGGTGAGTTAACCGTAGTCAATGTAGAAGTAGATAGCTGTGTTGTATTGTCAATAAGCCGCCTATTTTTTAGATCAATTAATAGTCCAAAATGATTTAAAAAATCAGCTCCAATAATAGGAGTCTGAACTTTAGCGATTGTGAAAGGCCAGCAATAAGAACGTCTCGTACCTATATTGAGGTTAATTAGACGCTCACCATAAGTGTTTATAGGCGTTCCATTAGCCGCAAAGAGTACCCGTTTGGTTGGGCGCATTTGGGGAGAGGAAGGAACGACAGAAATATCTGCCCCGGAATCCACAAGGTATCTTGTTCCAGTAGGAATATCCGTGACGAACAGACGGCGTGTAAGTATTTGGCCTGTGCTCTCCTGCGCCATCTCAAGAGAGTGGCCTACTCGTTTTCCGATTTAGAAGGAGATGTTTGTTTATAAGAGCAAGGTTGGTTACATTTTGTGGCTTTTTCACGAAATTTACGGTGATACCAGCAAAGAGGACCACTAGAGGAAGGGCGGGATCGTGAACGAGAGCGCGAACGTGAATGACCTGCAGCAGATAAGCTACTAATAGCAGCGGTTAATTCGGCAATTTGTGATTCTAAACGCGATAGACTATCAGTGGGTAAGATGCTAGAAGATGAACTACGGGAAGGATTATTATTTATAGAGGTTATGTTAGGCGAGGAATGTGTGAAGTCGAGAATCCTGTCGGCCATAATGGCAGTGTTGTCTAGTGTGTCATTGCTAGAGGCTAATATTGATCTCAAATTAACTGGGAGACGTTGCATGAAAATAGTTTTTAGAAAATCATCATTGACTTGCGAACCAGCAAGGGTACGCATTTCGCGTAACAACTGACTGGGCCGTTTGTCTCCAAGATCTATTTCAGTAAGTAATTTGGTTACCTTCCGTCCTTCAGATTCTTCGAATTCGCGTTGCAGCCTTTCCATAAGATGAGTATATGGGGTTGTAGAAAGTTCCTTACCTAAAAAATCTGCGATTAGCTCCGCGACGTCTGAATCCAATGAAGCTAAAACATAATTAAATTTAGTTAATTCGGAGGTTATTTTATAATTGTAAAATTGAGCTTCCACCTGCATTTTCCAGGTCTTGATTTTTTTTCGCCAAATAGGTGGAATTTTAATTGATACCCGGCTGATTTCATCATAACTGCTACGTTGGGGCCTTGTCTCCGTGTTCTCGGAATCACACATTATAAATGAAAATATCTAAAGTCTTCAACTTACAGATTGTAGCTGTCCAAATCGGTGGTCACCACTGTGGTTGATGGTTGGTCTTAAACCACAATATTGTAAAAATAATTGAACCTTTTAATAATGAGAATTAACTCAGAACATTTTTACTTTCACTTACCTATATATAAAATATATAGTAAGTGGAAGTATTGCGATCGTGAAAATTTTCGACTTCCGGTTTTCAACGGAAATACACGTTTTGGGACCCCCTGAGTCGAAATAACCAAGTCCCGCGAAATGGTCTGTGTGTGTGTGTGTGTGTGTGTGTGTGTGTGTGTGTGTGTGTGTGTATGTGAACAGACTAGCACAAAAACTATAAACCTTGGGAACCTGAAATTGGGTATTTAGTGTAGGTATATGCCCGCGATGTGACAGCAAAAATTTCATCAAAATTGCTCAAAGGGAGGGGGTGTTTTATTTAATAACTTTTTACGTTTTTTTCGATTTTCTCAAAAACGGCTCTAACGATTTTGATTAAACTGAGTATTCGATCGATTTATATGGCCCGAAATATGACTGTAAAAATTTCATCAAAATTGATTAACCGGAGGGGGGACTTTACTTAATAAATTTTGTATCATTTTCACGTGTTTTTTTTATTTACTCAAAAACGGTTTTAACGATTTTGATCAAACTTGGTATTTGATGTATTTATATGCCCGAGATGTGACTGTAAAAATTTCATCAAAATTGATCTACGGGAGGGGGGACTTTACTTAATAAATTTTGTACCATTTTTACATGTTTTTTTTTATTTACTCAAAAACGGTTTTAACGATTTTGATCAAACTTGGTATTTGATGTATTTATATGCCCGAGATGTTACTGTAAAAATTTCATCAAAATTGATCTACGGGAGGGGGGACTTTACTTAATAAATTTTGTATCATTTTCACGGGTTTTTTTTATTTACTCAAAAACGGCTTTAACGATTAACAAAAATAAGATATGAATGTAGAAAAATGTGTGACTTTGGGAAATGATAATTAGCAAAGCACGTCAATTTCTAATCTAAGTAAGTTGGTAAGTGAAAGTTGTGTGTTGCGCGCACGCACCAGATTTTTATTTTCACAATAACACAATATTTTGAATGTAACATTAACAACACATGTTAAAAAAGTCATATGAGTTGCAAAGCACCACAATATCTATTAAATGTAACAGTATACGATTTATTATGTTCTGTTAGGTGCAACTCAAGTAAAATATTTTGAACTCATAAAAGCCGGGTTCCGCAAAGGATAGATTATTCCAAAATCACAATCTCGTTCCAGCACGAGCAAAAGTTCTTACACTTATTCTACATCCTACTAAAATATCTAACTTAACTTAATATGTTCGGCTGGCATACTTTAATAAAAAAATTTGAACTCATAAACACTGGGTACCGAAAACGATAAATAATTGTAAAATCTCAAACCCGTTCCAGCACGAGCACAAATTCTTAAACCAATTTTAAGTTCTACTATGATATCTATTTAATGTAACAGTATACGATTTATTATGTTCTATTAGGTGCAACTCAAGTTTAATATTTTGAACTCGTAAAAGCCGGGTTCCGCAAAGGGTAGATTATTACAAAATCACAATCTCGTTCCTGCACGAGCAAAAATTCTTACACTTATTCTACATCCTACTAATATATCTAACATAACTTAATCTGTTCGGTTGGCATACTTTAAAAAAAAATTGAACTCATAAACACTAGGTACCGAAAAGGATAAATAATTGTAAAATCTCAAACACCTGCCAGTACGAGCACAAATTCTTAAAACAATTTTATTATATTCTTCTAGGTGCAACTCATGAAAAATATTTTGAACTCGTAAAAGCCGGGTTCCGCAAAGGGTAGTTTATTACAAAATCACAATCTCGTTCCTGCACGAGCAATAATTCTTACACTTATTCTACATCCAATTCTTACTTTTACTATGATATCTATTAAATGTCACAGTATACGATTTATTATATTCTGCTAGGTGCAACTCATGAATAATATTTTGAACTCGTAAAACATTGTGCGATTTAATATGTTCTTCAGGGTATACATAAAAAAAAATTATGAACTCATAAAAACCGGGTTTCGAAAATGATCAATAATTGTTAAATCACAAACACGTTTCAGCATGAGCCCTAATTCGTTAACCTATTCTACATCCTACTATGATATCTAACTAACGTAACAGTATACGATTTATTTTGTTCTGCTGGACATACTTTAAAAAAACATTTTGAACTCATAAACACTGGGTACCGAAAAGGATAAATAATTGTAAAATTTCAAACCCGTTCCAGCACGAGCACAAATTCTTAAACCAATTTTAAGTTCTACTATGATATCTATTTAATGTAACAGTATACGATTTATTATGTTCTGTTAGGTGCAACTCAAGTAAAAGATTTAGAACTCGTAAAAGCCGGGTTCCGCAAAGGATAGATTATTCCAAAATCACAATCTCGTTCCAGCACGAGCAAAAATTCTTACACTTATTCTACATCCTACTAAAATATCTAACTTAACTTAATATGTTCGGCTGGCATACTTTAATAAAAAAATTTGAACTCATAAACACTGGGTACCGAAAACGATAAATAATTGTAAAATATCAAACACGTTCCAGCACGAGCACAAATTCTTAAACCAATTTTAAGTTCTACTATGATATCTATTTAATGTAACAGTATACGATTTATTATGTTCTATTAGGTGCAACTCAAGTTTAATATTTTGAACTCGTAAAAGCCGGGTTCCGCAAAGGGTAGATTATTACAAAATCACAATCTCGTTCCTGCACGAGCAAAAATTCTTACACGTATTCTACATCCTACTAATATATCTAACTTAACTTAATCTGTTCGGTTGACATACTTTAAAAAAAAAATTGAACTCATAAACACTAGGTACCGAAAAGGATAAATAATTGTAAAATCTCAAACACGTGCCAGTACGAGCACAAATTCTTAAAACAATTCTAAATTTTACTATGATATCTATTAAATGTAACAGTTTACGATTTATTATGTTCTATTAGGTGCAACTCAAGTTTAATATTTTGAACTCGTAAAAGCCGGGTTCCGCAAAGGGTAGATTATTACAAAATCACAATCTCGTTCCTGCACGAGCAAAAATTCTTACACGTATTCTACATCCTACTAATATATCTAACTTAACTTAATCTGTTCGGTTGACATACTTTAAAAAAAAAATTGAACTCATAAACACTAGGTACCGAAAAGGATAAATAATTGTAAAATCTCAAACACGTGCCAGTACGAGCACAAATTCTTAAAACAATTCTAAATTTTACTATGATATCTATTAAATGTAACAGTATACGATTTATTATGTTCTGTTAGGTGCAACTCAAGTAAAATATTTTGAACTCGTAAAAGCCAGGTTCCGCAAAGGGTAGATTATTCCAAAATCACAATCTCGTTCCTGCACGAGCGAAAATTCTTACACTTATTCTACATCCCACTAATATATCTAACTTAACTTAATCTGTTCGGTTGACATACTTTAAAAAAAAAATTGAACTCATAAACACTAGGTACCGAAAAGGATAAATAATTGTAAAATCTCAAACACGTGCCAGTACGAGCACAAATTCTTAAAACAATTCTAAATTTTACTATGATATCTATTAAATGTAACAGTATACGATTTATTATGTTCTGTTAGGTGCAACTCAAGTAAAATATTTTGAACTCGTAAAAGCCGGGTTCCGCAAAGGATAGATTATTCCAAAATCACAATCTCGTTCCAGCACGAGCAAAAATTCTTACACTTATTCTACATCCTACTAATATATCTAACTTAACTTAATACGTTCGGTTGGCATACTTAAAAAAAAAAATTGAACTCATAAACACTGGGTACCGAAAACGATAAATAATTGTAAAATATCAAACCCGTTCCAGCACGAGAACAAATTCTTAAACCAATTTTAAGTTCCAGCACGAGCACAAATTCTTGAACCAATTTTAAGTTCTACTATGATATCTATTTAATGTAACAGTATACGATTTATTAGGTTCTGTTAGGTGCAACTCAAGTAAAATATTTTGAACTCGTAAAAGCCGGGTTCCGCAAAGGATAGATTATTCCAAAATCACAATCTCGATCCAGCACGAGCAAAAATTCTTACACTTATTCTACATCCTACTAATATATCTAACTTAACTTAATCTGTTCGGTTGACATACTTTAAAAAAAAAATTGAACTCATAAACACTAGGTACCGAAAAGGATAAATAATTGTAAAATCTCAAACACGTGCCAGTACGAGCACAAATTCTTAAAACAATTTTAAATTTTACTATGATATCTATTAAATATAACAGTATACGATTTATTATGTTCTGTTAGGTGCAACTCAAGTAAAATATTTTGAACTCGTAAAAGCCGGGTTCCGCAAAGGATAGATTATTCCAAAATCACAATCTCGTTCCAGCACGAGCGAAAATTCTTACACTTATTCTACATCCTACTAATATATCTAACTTAACTTAATATGTTCGGTTGGCATACTTTAAAAAAAAAATTGAACTCATAAACACTGGGTACCGAAAACGATAAATAATTGTAAAATATCAAACCCGTTCCAGCACGAGCACAAATTCTTAAACCAATTTTAAGTTCCAGCACGAGCACAAATTCTTAAACCAATTTTAAGTTCTACTATGATATCTATTTAATGTAACAGTATACGATTTATTATGTTCTATTAGGTGCAACTCAAATTTAATATTTTGTACTCGTAAAAGCCGGGTTCCGCAAAGGGTAGATTATTACAAAATCACAATCTCGTTCCTGCACGAGCAAAAATTCTTACACTTATTCTACATCCTACTAATATATCTAACTTAACTTAATCTGTTCGGTTGACATACTTTAAAAAAAAAATTGAACTCATAAACACTAGGTACCGAAAAGGATAAATAATTGTAAAATCTCAAACACGTTCCAGCACGAGCACAAATTCTTAAAACAATTCTAAATTTTACTATGATATCTATTAAATGTAACAGTATACGATTTATTATGTTCTGTTAGGTGCAACTCAAGTAAAATATTTTGAACTCGTAAAAGCCGGGTTCCGCAAAGGATAGATTATTCCAAAATCACAATCTCGTTCCAGCACGAGCAAAAATTCTTACACTTATTCTACATCCTACTAAAATATCTAACTTAACTTAATATGTTCGGCTGGCATACTTTAATAAAAAAATTTATGATATCTATTACTATGATATCTATTTAATGTAATAGTATACGATTAATTATGTTCTGTTAGGTGCAACTCAAGTAAAAGATTTTGAACTCGTAAAAGCCGGGTTCCGCAAAGGATAGATTATTCCAAAATCACAATCTCGTTCCAGCACGAGCAAAAATTCTTACACTTATTCTACATCCTACTAAAATATCTAACTTAACTTAATATGTTCGGCTGGCATACTTTAATAAAAAAATTTGAACTCATAAACACTGGGTACCGAAAACGATAAATAATTGTAAAATATCAAACACGTTCCAGCACGAGCACAAATTCTTAAACCAATTTTAAGTTCTACTATGATATCTATTTAATGTAACAGTATACGATTTATTATGTTCTATTAGGTGCAACTCAAGTTTAATATTTTGAACTCGTAAAAGCCGGGTTCCGCAAAGGGTAGATTATTACAAAATCACAATCTCGTTCCTGCACGAGCAAAAATTCTTACACGTATTCTACATCCTACTAATATATCTAACAGTATACGATTTATTATGTTCTGTTAGGTGCAACTCATGAAAAATATTTTGAACTCGTAAAAGCCGGGTTCCGCAAAGGGTAGTTTATTACAAAATCACAAGCTCATTCCTGCACGAGCAATAATTCTTACACTTATTCTACATCCAATTCTTACTTTTACTATGATATCTTTTAAATGTCACAGTATACGATTTATTATATTCTGCTAGGTGCAACTCATGAATAATATTTTGAACTCGTAAAACATTGTGCAATTTAATATGTTCTTCAGGGTATACATAAAAAAAAATTATGAACTCATAAAAACCGGGTTTCGAAAATGATCAATAATTGTTAAATCACAAACACGTTTCAGCATGAGCCCTAATTCGTTAACCTATTCTACATCCTACTATGATATCTAACTAACGTAACAGTATACGATTTATTTTGTTCTGCTGGACATACTTTAAAAATACATTTTGAACTCATAAACACTGGGTACCGAAAAAGATAAATAATTGTAAAATTTCAAACCCGTTCCAGCACGAGCACGAATTCTTAAACCAATTTTAAGTTCTACTATGATATCTATTTAATGTAATAGTATACGATTTATTATGTTCTGTTAGGTGCAACTCAAGTAAAAGATTTTGAACTCGTAAAAGCCGGGTTCCGCAAAGGATAGATTATTCCAAAATCACAATCTCGTTCCAGCACGAGCAAAAATTCTTACACTTATTCTACATCCTACTAAAATATCTAACTTAACTTAATATGTTCGGCTGGCATACTTTAATAAAAAAATTTGAACTCATAAACACTGGGTACCGAAAACGATAAATAATTGTAAAATATCAAACACGTTCCAGCACGAGCACAAATTCTTAAACCAATTTTAAGTTCTACTATGATATCTATTTAATGTAACAGTATACGATTTATTATGTTCTATTAGGTGCAACTCAAGTTTAATATTTTGAACTCGTAAAAGCCGGGTTCCGCAAAGGGTAGATTATTACAAAATCACAATCTCGTTCCTGCACGAGCAAAAATTCTTACACGTATTCTACATCCTACTAATATATCTAACTTAACTTAATCTGTTCGGTTGACATACTTTAAAAAAAAAATTGAACTCATAAACACTAGGTACCGAAAAGGATAAATAATTGTAAAATCTCAAACACGTGCCAGTACGAGCACAAATTCTTAAAACAATTCTAAATTTTACTATGATATCTATTAAATGTAACAGTATACGATTTATTATGTTCTGTTAGGTGCAACTCAAGTAAAATATTTTGAACTCGTAAAAGCCGGGTTCCGCAAAGGATAGATAATTCCAAAATCACAATCTCGTTCCAGCACGAGCACAAATTCTTAAACCAATTTTAAGTTCCAGCACGAGCACAAATTCTTAAAAAAATTTTAAGTTCTACTATGATATCTATTTAATGTAACAGTATACGATTTATTATGTTCTGTTAGGTGCAACTCAAGTAAAATATTTTGAACTCGTAAAAGCCGGGTTCCGCAAAGGATAGATTATTCCAAAATCACAATCTCGTTCCATCACGAGCAAAAATTCTTACACTTATTCTACATCCTACTAAAATATCTAACTTAAATTAATATGTTCGGCTGGCATACTTTAATAAAAAAATTTGAACTCATAAACACTGGGTACCGAAAACGATAAATAATTGTAAAATATCAAACACGTTCCAGCACGAGCACAAATTCTTAAACCAATTTTAAGTTCTACTATGATATCTATTTAATGTAACAGTATACGATTTATTATGTTCTATTAGGTGCAACTCATGTTTAATATTTTGAACTCGTAAAAGCCGGGTTCCGCAAAGGGTAGATTATTACAAAATCACAATCTCGTTCCTGCACGAGGAAAATTCTTACACTTATTCTACATCCTACTAATATATCTAACTTAACTTAATCTGTTCGGTTGGCATACTTTAAAAAAAAATTGAACTCATAAACACTAGGTACCGAAAAGGATAAATAATTGTAAAATCTCAAACACGTTCCAGCACGAGCACAAATTCATAAACCAATTCTAAATTTTACTATGATATCAATTAAATGTAACAGTATACGATTTATTATATTCTTCTAGGTGCAACTCATGAATAATAATTTGAACTCGTAAAAACATTGTGCGATTTAATATGTTCTTCAGGGTATACATAAAAAAAAATTATGAACTCATAAAAACCGGGTTCCGAAAATGATCAATAATTGTTAAATCACAAACACGTTTCAGCATGAGCCCAAATTCGTTAACCTATTCTACATCCTACTATGATATCTAACTAACGTAACAGTGTACGATTTATTTTGTTCTGCTGGACATACTTTAAAAAAAAATTTTGAACTCATAAACACTGGGTACCGAAAAGGATAAATAATTGTAAAATTTCAAACCCGTTCCAGCACGAGCACAAATTCTTAAACCAATTTTAAGTTCTACTATGATATCTATTTAATGTAACAGTATACGATTTATTATGTTCTGTTAGGTGCAACTCAAGTAAAGGATTTTGAACTCGTAAAAGCCGGGTTTCGCAAAGGATAGATTATTCCAAAATCACAATCTCGTTACAGCACGAGCAAAAATTCTTACACTTATTCTACATCCTACTAATATATCTAACTTAACTTAATATGTTCGGTTGGCATACTTTAAAAAAAAAATTGAACTCATAAACACTGGGTACCGAAAACGATAAATAATTGTAAAATATCAAACCCGTTCCAGCACGAGCAGAAATTCTTAAACCAATTTTAAGTTCCAGCACGAGCACAAATTCTTAAACCAATTTTAAGTTCTACTATGATATCTATTTAATGTAACAGTATACGATTTATTATGTTCTATTAGGTGCAACTCAAATTTAATATTTTGTACTCGTAAAAGCCGGGTTCCGCAAAGGGTAGATTATTACAAAATCACAATCTCGTTCCTGCACGAGGAAAATTCCTACACTTATTCTACATCCTACTAATATATCTAACTTAACTTAATCTGTTCGGTTGGCATACTTTAAAAAAAAATTGAACTCATAAACACTAGGTACCGAAAAGGATAAATAATTGTAAAATCTCAAACACGTTCCAGCACGAGCACAAATTCATAAACCAATTCTAAATTTTACTATGATATCAATTAAATGTAACAGTATACGATTTATTATATTCTTCTAGGTGCAACTCATGAATAATAATTTGAACTCGTAAAAACATTGTGCGATTTAATATGTTCTTCAGGGTATACATAAAAAAAAATTATGAACTCATAAAAACCGGGTTCCGAAAATGATCAATAATTGTTAAATCACAAACACGTTTCAGCATGAGCCCAAATTCGTTAACCTATTCTACATCCTACTATGATATCTAACTAACGTAACAGTATACGATTTATTTTGTTCTGCTGGACATACTTTAAAAAAAAATTTTGAACTCATAAACACTGGGTACCGAAAAGGATAAATAATTGTAAAATTTCAAACCCGTTCCAGCACGAGCACAAATTCTTAAACCAATTTTAAGTTCTACTATGATATCTATTTAATGTAACAGTATACGATTTATTATGTTCTGTTAGGTGCAACTCAAGTAAAATATTTTGAACTCGTAAAAGCCGGGTTCCGCAAAGGATAGATTATTCCAAAATCACAATCTCGTTCCAGCACGAGCAAAAATTCTTACACTTATTCTACATCCTACTAATATATCTAACTTAACTTAATATGTTCGGTTGGCAAACTTTAAAAAAAAAAATTGAACTCATAAACACTGGGTACCGAAAACGATAAATAATTGTAAAATATCAAACCCGTTCCAGCACGAGCACAAATTCTTAAACCAATTTTAAGTTCCAGCACGAGCACAAATTCTTAAACCAATTTTAAGTTCTACTATGATATCTATTTAATGTAACAGTATACGATTTATTAGGTTCTGTTAGGTGCAACCCGAGTAAAATATTTTGAACTCGTAAAAGCCGGGTTCCGCAAAGGATAGATTATTCCAAAATCACAATCTCGTTCCAGCACGAGCAAAAATTCTTACACTTATTCTACATCCTACTAAAATATCTAACTTAACTTAATATGTTCGGTTGGCATACTTTAAAAAAAAAATTGAACTCATAAACACTGGGTACCGAAAACGATAAATAATTGTAAAATATCAAACACGTTCCAGCACGAGCACAAATTCTTAAACCAATTTTATTATATTCTTCTAGGTGCAACTCATGAATAATATTTTGAACTTGTAAAAACATTGTGCGATTTAATTTGTTCTTCAGGTTATACATAAAAAAAAATTATGAACTCATAAAAACAGGGTTCCGAAAATGATCAATAATTGTTAAATCACAAACACGTTTCAGCATGAGCCCAAATTCTTTAACCAATTTTAAGTTCTACTGTGATATCTATTTAATGTAACAGTATACGATTTATTATGTTCTGTTAGGTGCAACTAATGAAAAATATTTTGAACTCGTAAAAGCCGGGTTCCGCAAAGGGTAGTTTATTACAAAATCACAATCTCGTTCCTGCACGAGCAATAATTCTTACACTTATTCTACATCCAATTCTTACTTTTACTATGATATCTATTAAATGTCACAGTATAAGATTTATTATATTCTGCTAGGTGCAACTCATGAATAATATTTTGAACTCGTAAAACAGTGTGCGATTTAATATGTTCTTCAGGGTATACATAAAAAAAAATTATGAACTCATGAAAATTCGGGTTTCGAAAATGATCAATAATTGTTAAATCACAAACACGTTTCAGCATGAGCCCTAATTCGTTAACCTATTCTACATCCTACTATGATATCTAACTAACGTAACAGTAAACGATTTATTTTGTTCTGCTGGACATACTTTAAAAAAACATTTTGAACTCATAAACACTGGGTACCGAAAAGGATAAATAATTGTAAAATTTCAAACCCGTTCCAGCACGAGCACAAATTCTTAAACCAATTTTAAGTTCTACTATGATATTTATTTAATGTAACATTATACGATTTATTATGTTCTATTAGGTGCAACTCAAGTTTAATATTTTGAACTCGTAAAAGCCGGGCTCCGCAAAGGATAGATTATTCCAAAATCACAATCTCGTTCCAGCACGAGCAAAAATTCTTACACTTATTCTACATCCTACTAAAATATCTAACTTAACTTAATATGTTCGGCTGGCATACTTTAATAAAAAAATTTGAACTCATAAACACTGGGTACCGAAAACGATAAATAATTGTAAAATATCAAACACGTTCCAGCACGAGCACAAATTCTTAAACCAATTTTAAGTTCTACTATGATATCTATTTAATGTAACAGTATACGATTTATTATGTTCTATTAGGTGCAACTCAAGTTTAATATTTTGAACTCGTAAAAGCCGGGTTCCGCAAAGGGTAGATTATTACAAAATCACAATCTCGTTCCTGCACGAGCAAAAATTCCTACACTTATTCTACATCCTACTAATATATTTAACTTAACTTAATATGTTCGGCTGGCATACTTTAATAAAAAAATTTGAACTCATAAACACTGGGTACCGAAAACGATAAATAATTGTAAAATATCAAACACGTTCCAGCACGAGCACAAATTCTTAAACCAATTTTAAGTTCTACTATGATATCTATTTAATGTAACAGTATACGATTTATTATGTTCTGTTAGGTGCAACTCATGAAAAAAATTTGAACTCGTAAAAGCCGGGTTCCGCAAAGGGTAGTTTATTACAAAATCACAATCTCGTTCCTGCACGAGCAATAATTCTTACACTTATTCTACATCCAATTCTTACTTTTACTATGATATCTATTAAATGTCACAGTATAAGATTTATTATATTCTGCTAGGTGCAACTCATGAATAATATTTTGAACTCGTAAAACATTGTGCGATTTAATATGTTCTTCAGGGTATACATAAAAAAAAATTATGAACTCATGAAAATTCGGGTTTCGAAAATGATCAATAATTGTTAAATCACAAACACGTTTCAGCATGAGCCCTAATTCGTTAACCTATTCTACATCCTTCTATGATATCTAACTAACGTAACAGTATACGATTTATTTTGTTCTGCTGGACATACTTTAAAAAAACATTTTGAACTCATAAACACTGGGTACCGAAAAGGATAAATAATTGTAAAATTTCAAACCCGTTCCAGCACGAGCACAAATTCTTAAACCAATTTTAAGTTCTACTATGATATCTATTTAATGTAACAGTATACGATTTATTATGTTCTGTTAGGTGCAACTCAAGTAAAAGGTTTTGAACTCGTAAAAGCCGGGTTCCGCAAAGGATAGATTATTCCAAAATCACAATCTCGTTCCAGCACGAGCAAAAATTCTTACACTTATTCTACATCCTACTAAAATATCTAACTTAACTTAATATGTTCGGCTGGCATACTTTAATAAAAAAATTTGAACTCATAAACACTGGGTACCGAAAACGATAAATAATTGTAAAATATCAAACACGTTCCAGCACGAGCACAAATTCTTAAACCAATTTTAAGTTCTACTATGATATCTATTTAATGTAACAGTATACGATTTATTATGTTCTATTAGGTGCAACTCAAGTTTAATATTTTGAGCTCGTAAAAGCCGGGTTCCGCAAAGGGTAGATTATTACAAAATCACAATCTCGTTCCTGCACGAGCAAAAATTCTTACACGTATTCTACATCCTACTAATATATCTAACTTAACTTAATCTGTTCGGTTGACATACTTTAAAAAAAAAATTGAACTCATAAACACTAGGTACCGAAAAGGATAAATAATTGTAAAATCTCAAACACGTGCCAGTACGAGCACAAATTCTTAAAACAATTCTAAATTTTACTATGATATCTATTAAATGTAACAGTATACGATTTATTATGTTCTGTTAGGTGCAACTCAAGTAAAATATTTTGAACTCGTAAAAGCCGGGTTCCGCAAAGGATAGATTATTCCAAAATCACAATCTCGATCCAGCACGAGCAAAAATTTTTACACTTATTCTACATCCTACTAATATATCTAACTTAAGTTAATCTGTTCGGTTGACATACTTTAAAAAAAAAATTGAACTCATAAACACTAGGTACCGAAAAGGATAAATAATTGTAAAATCTCAAACACGTGCCAGTACGAGCACAAATTCTTAAAACAATTCTAAATTTTACTATGATATCTATTAAATGTAACAGTATACGATTTATTATGTTCTGCTAGGTGCAACTCAAGTAAAATATTTTGAACTCGTAAAAGCCGGGTTCCGCAAAGGATAGATTATTCCAAAATCACAATCTCGTTCCAGCACGAGCAAAAATTCTTACACTTATTCTACATCCTACTAATATATCTAACTTAACTTAATATGGTCGGTTGGCATACTTTAAAAAAAAAATTGAACTCATAAACACTGGGTACCGAAAACGATAAATAATTGTAAAATATCAAACCCGTTCCAGCACGAGCACAAATTCTTAAACCAATTTTAAGTTCCAGCACGAGCACAAATTCTTAAACCAATTTTAAGTTCTACTATGATATCTATTAAATGTAACAGTATACGATTTATTATGTTCTATTAGGTGCAACTCAAGTTTAATATTTTGAACTCGTAAAAGCCGGGTTCCGCAAAGGGTAGATTATTACAAAATCACAATCTCGTTCCTGCACGAGGAAAATACTTACACTTATTCTACATCCTACTAATATATCTAACTTAACTTAATCTGTTCGGTTGGCATACTTTAAAAAAAAATTGAACTCATAAACACTAGGTACCGAAAAGGATAAATAATTGTAAAATCTCAAACACGTTCCAGCACGAGCACAAATTCATAAACCAATTCTAAATTTTACTATGATATCAATTAAATGTAACAGTATACGATTTATTATATTCTTCTAGGTGCAACTCATGAATAATATTTTGAACTCGTAAAAACATTGTGCGATTTAATATGTTCTTCAGGGTATACATAAAAAAAAATTATGAACTCATAAAAACCGGGTTCCGAAAATGATCAATAATTGTTAAATCACAAACACGTTTCAGCATGAGCCCAAATTCGTTAACCTATTCTACATCCTACTATGATATCTAACTAACGTAACAGTATACGATTTATTTTGTTCTGCTGGACATACCTTAAAAAAAAATTTTGAACTCATAAACACTGGGTACCGAAAAGGATAAATAATTGTAAAATTTCAAACCCGTTCCAGCACGAGCACAAATTCTTAAACCAATTTTAAGTTCTACTATGATATCTATTTAATGTAACAGTATACGATTTATTATGTTCTGTTAGGTGTCACTCAAGTAAAAGATTTTGAACTCGTAAAAGCCGGGTTCCGCAAAGGATAGATTATTCCAAAATCACAATCTCCTTCCAGCACGAGCAAAAATTCTTACACTTATTCTACATCCTACTAATATATCTAACTTAACTTAATATGTTCGGTTGGCATACTTTAAAAAAAAAATTGAACTCATAAACACTGGGTACCGAAAACGATAAATAATTGTAAAATATCTAACCCGTTCCAGCACGAGCACAAATTCTTAAACCAATTTTAAGTTCCAGCACGAGCACAAATTCTTAAACCAATTTTAAGTTCTACTATGATATCTATTTAATGTTACAGTATACGATTTATTAGGTTCTGTTAGGTGCAACTCAAGTAAAATATTTTGAACTCGTAAAAGCCGGGTTCCGCAAAGGATAGATTATTCCAAAATCACAATCTCGTTCCAGCACGAGCAAAAATTCTTACACTTATTCTACATCCTACTAAAATATCTAACTTAACTTAATATGTTCGGCTGGCATACTTTAATAAAAAAATTTGAACTCATAAACACTGGGTACCGAAAACGATAAATAATTGTAAAATCTCAAACACGTGCCAGTACGAGCACAAATATTTAAAACAATTCTAAATTTTACTATGATATCTATTACATGTAACAGTATACGATTTTTTATGTTCTGTTAGGTGCAACTCAAGTAAATGATTTTGAACTCGTAAAAGCCGGGTTCCGCAAAGGATAGATTATTCCAAAATCACAATCTCGTTTCAGCACGAGCAAAAATTCTTACACTTATTCTACATCCTACTAAAATATCTAACTTAACTTAATATGTTCGGCTGGCATACTTTAATAAAAAAATTTGAACTCATAAACACTGGGTACCGAAAACGATAAATAATTGTAAAATATCAAACACGTTCCAGCACGAGCACAAATTCTTAAACCAATTTTAAGTTCTACTATGATATCTATTTAATGTAACAGTATACGATTTATTATGTTCTATTAGGTGCAACTCAAGTTTAATATTTTGAACTCGTAAAGACCGGGTTCCGCAAAGGGTAGATTATTACAAAATAACAATCTCGTTCCTGCACGAGCAAAAATTCTTACACTTATTCTACATCCTACTAATATATTTAACTTAACTTAATCTGTTCGGTTGCCATACTTTAAAAAGAAAATTGAACTCATAAACACTAGGTACCGAAAAGGATAAATAATTGTAAAATTTCAAACCCGTTCCAGCACGAGCACAATTTCTTAAACCAATTTTAAGTTCTACTATGATATCTATTTAATGTAACAGTATACGATTTATTATGTTCTGTTAGGTGCAACTCAAGTAAAAGATTTTGAACTCGTAAAAGCCGGGTTCCGCAAAGGGTAGATTATTACAAAATCACAATCTCGTTCCTGCACGAGCAAAAATTCTTACACTTATTCTACATCCCACTAATATATCTAACTTAACTTAATCTGTTCGGTTGACATACTTTAAAAAAAAAAATTGAACTCATAAACACTAGGTACCGAAAAGGATAAATAATTGTAAAATCTCAAACACGTGCCAGTACGAGCACAAATTCTTAAAACAATTCTAAATTTTACTATGATATCTATTAAATGTAACAGTATACGATTTATTATGTTCTGTTAGGTGCAACTCAAGTAAAATATTTTGAACTCGTAAAAGCCGGGTTCCGCAAAGGATAGATTATTCCAAAATCACAATCTCGTTCCAGCACGAGCAAAAATTCTTACACTTATTCTACATCCTACTAATATATCTAACTTAACTTAATATGTTCGGTTGGCATACTTAAAAAAAAAGATTGAACTCATAAACACTGGGTACCGAAAACGATAAATAATTGTAAAATATCAAACCCGTTCCAGCACGAGCACAAATTCTTAAACCAATTTTAAGTTCCAGCACGAGCACAAATTCTTAAACCAATTTTAAGTTCTACTATGATATCTATTTAATGTAACAGTATACGATTTAATAGGTTCTGTTAGGTGCAACTCAAGTAAAATATTTTAAACTCGTAAAAGCCGGGTTCCGCAAAGGATAGATTATTCCAAAATCACAATCTCGTTCCATCACGAGCAAAAATTCTTACACTTATTCTACATCCTACTAAAATATCTAACTTAACTTAATATGTTCGGCTGGCATACTTTAATAAAAAAATTTGAACTCATAAACACTGGGTACCGAAAACGATAAATAATTGTAAAATATCAAACACGTTCCAGCACGAGCACAAATTCTTAAACCAATTTTAAGTTCTACTATGATATCTATTTAATGTAACAGTATACGATTTATTATGTTCTATTAGGTGCAACTCAAGTTTAATATTTTGAACTCGTAAAAGCCGGGTTCCGCAAAGGGTAGATTATTACAAAATCACAATCTCGTTCCTGCACGAGGAAAATTCTTACACTTATTCTACATCCTACTAATATATCTAACTTAACTTAATCTGTTCGGTTGGCATACTTTAAAAAAAAATTGAACTCATAAACACTAGGTACCGAAAAGGATAAATAATTGTAAAATCTCAAACACGTTCCAGCACGAGCACAAATTCATAAACCAATTCTAAATTTTACTATGATATCAATTAAATGTAACAGTATACGATTTATTATATTCTTCTAGGTGCAACTCATGAATAATATTTTGAACTCGTAAAAACATTGTGCGATTTAATATGTTCTTCAGGGTATACATAAAAAAAAATTATGAACTCATAAAAACCGGGTTCCGAAAATGATCAATAATTGTTAAATCACAAACACGTTTCAGCATGAGCCCAAATTCGTTAACCTATTCTACATCCTACTATGATATCTAACTAACGTAACAGTATACGATTTAGTTTGTTCTGCTGGACATACTTTAAAAAAAAATTTTGAACTCATAAACACTGGGTACCGAAAAGGATAAATAATTGTAATATTTCAAACCCGTTCCAGCACGAGCACAAATTCTTAAACCAATTTTAAGTTCTACTATGATATCTATTTAATGTAACAGTATACGATTTATTATGTTCTGTTAGGTGCAACTCAAGTAAAAGATTTTGAACTCGTAAAAGCCGGGTTCCGCAAAGGATAGATTATTCCAAAATCACAATCTCGTTCCAGCACGAGCAAAAATTCTTACACTTATTCTACATCCTACTAATATATCTAACTTAACTTAATATGTTCGGTTGGCATACTTTAAAAAAAAAATTGAACTCATAAACACTGGGTACCGAAAACGATAAATAATTGTAAAATATCAAACCCGTTCCAGCACGAGCACAAAATCTAAAACCAATTTTAAGTTCCAGCACGAGCACAAATTCTTAAACCAATTTTAAGTTCTACTATGATATCTATTTAATGTAACAGTATACGATTTATTAGGTTCTGTTAGGTGCAACTCAAGTAAAATATTTTGAACTCGTAAAAGCCGGGTTCCGCAAAGGATAGATTATTCCAAAATCACAATCTCGTTTCAGCACGAGCAAAAATTCTTACACTTATTCTACATCCTACTAAAATATCTAACTTAACTTAATATGTTCGGCTGGCATACTTTAATAAAAAAATTTGAACTCATAAACACTGGGTACCGAAAAGGATAAATAATTGTAAAATATCAAACACGTTCCAGCACGAGCACAAATTCTTAAACCAATTTTAAGTTCTACTATGATATCTATTTAATGTAACAGTATACGATTTATTATGTTCTATTAGGTGCAACTCAAGTAAAATATTTTGAACTCGTAAAAGCCGGGTTCCGCAAAGGATAGATTATTCCAAAATCACAATCTCGTTTCAATACGAGCAAAAATTCTTACACTTATTCTACATCCTACTAAAATATCTAACTTAACTTAATATGTTCGGCTGGCATACTTTAATAAAAAAATTTGAACTCATAAACACTGGGTACCGAAAAGGATAAATAATTGTAAAATATCAAACACGTTCCAGCACGAGCACAAATTCTTAAACCAATTTTAAGTTCTACTATGATATCTATTTAATGTAACAGTATACGATTTATTATGTTCTATTAGGTGCAACTCAAGTTTAATATTTTGAACTCGTAAAAGCCGGGTTCCGCAAAGGGTAGATTATTACAAAATAACAATCTCGTTCCTGCACGAGCAAAAATTCTTACACTTATTCTACATCCTACTAATATATTTAACTTAACTTAATCTGTTCGGTTGCCATACTTTAAAAAAAAAATTGAACTCATAAACACTAGGTACCGAAAATGATAAATAATTGTAAAATTTCAAACCCGTTCCAGCACGAGCACAATTTCTTAAACCAATTTTAAGTTCTACTATGATATCTATTTAATGTAACAGTATACGATTTATTATGTTCTGTTAGGTGCAACTCAAGTAAAAGATTTTGAACTCGTAAAAGCCGGGTTCCGCAAAGGGTAGATTATTACAAAATCACAATCTCGTTCCTGCACGAGCAAAAATTCTTACACTTATTCTACATCCCACTAATATATCTAACTTAACTTAATCTGTTCGGTTGACATACTTTAAAAAAAAAAATTGAACTCATAAACACTAGGTACCGAAAAGGATAAATAATTGTAAAATCTCAAACACGTGCCAGTACGAGCACAAATTCTTAAAACAATTCTAAATTTTACTATGATATCTATTAAATGTAACAGTATACGATTTATTATGTTCTGTTAGGTGCAACTCAAGTAAAATATTTTGAACTCGTAAAAGCCGGGTTCCGCAAAGGATAGATTATTCCAAAATCACAATCTCGTTCCAGCACGAGCAAAAATTCTTACACTTATTCTACATCCTACTAATATATCTAACTTAACTTAATACGTTCGGTAGGCATACTTTAAAAAAAAATTGAACTCATAAACACTAGGTACCGGAAAGGATAAATAATTGTAAAATCTCAAACACGTTCCAGCACGAGCACAAATTCATAAACCAATTCTAAATTTTACTATGATATCAATTAAATGTAACAGTATACGATTTATTATATTCTTCTAGGTGCAACTCATGAATAATATTTTGAACTCGTAAAAACATTGTGCGATTTAATATGTTCTTCAGGGTATACATAAAAAAAAATTATGAACTCATAAAAACCGGGTTCCGAAAATGATCAATAATTGTTAAATCACAAACACGTTTCAGCATGAGCCCAAATTCGTTAACCTATTCTACATCCTACTATGATATCTAACTAACGTAACAGTATACGATTTATTTTGTTCTGCTGGACATACTTTAAAAAAGAATTTTGAACTCATAAACACTGGGTACCGAAAAGGATAAATAATTGTAAAATTTCAAACCCGTTCCAGCACGAGCACAAATTCTTAAACCAATTTTAAGTTCTACTATGATATCTATTTAATGTAACAGTATACGATTTATTATGTTCTGTTAGGTGCAACTCAAGTAAAAGATTTTGAACTCGTAAAAGCCGGGTTCCGCAAAGGATAGATTATTCCAAAATCACAATCTCGTTCCAGCACGAGCAAAAATTCTTACACTTATTCTACATCCTACTAATATATCTAACTTAACTTAATATGTTCGGTTGGCATACTTTAAAAAAAAAATTGAACTCATAAACACTGGGTACCGAAAACGATAAATAATTGTAAAATATCAAACCCGTTCCAGCACGAGCACAAATTCTTAAACCAATTTTAAGTTCCAGCACGAGCACAAATTCTTAAACCAATTTTAAGTTCTACTATGATATCTATTTAATGTAACAGTATACGATTTATTAGGTTCTGTTAGGTGCAACTCAAGTAAAATATTTTGAACTCGTAAAAGCCGGGTTCCGCAAAGGATAGATTATTCCAAAATCACAATCTCGTTCCAGCACGAGCAAAAATTCTTACACTTATTCTACATCCTACTAAAATATCTAACTTAACTTAATATGTTCGGCTGGCATACTTTAATAAAAAAATTTGAACTCATAAACACTGGGTACCGAAAACGATAAATAATTGTAAAATATCAAACACGTTCCAGCACGAGCACAAATTCTTAAACCAATTTTAAGTTCTACTATGATATCTATTTAATGTAACAGTATACGATTTATTATGTTCTATTAGGTGCAACTCAAGTTTAATATTTTGAACTCGTAAAGGCCGGGTTCCGCAAAGGGTAGATTATTACAAAATCACAATCTCGTTCCTGCACGAGGAAAATTCTTACACTTATTCTACATCCTACTAATATATCTAACTTAACTTAATCTGTTCGGTTGGCATACTTTAAAAAAAAATTGAACTCATAAACACTAGGTACCGAAAAGGATAAATAATTGTAAAATCTCAAACACGTTCCAGCACGAGCACAAATTCATAAACCAATTCTAAATTTTACTATGATATCAATTAAATGTAACAGTATACGATTTATTATATTCTTCTAGGTGCAACTCATGAATAATATTTTGAACTCGTAAAAACATTGTGCGATTTAATATGTTCTTCAGGGTATACATAAAAAAATAATTATGAGCTCATAAAAACCGGGTTCCGAAAATGATCAATAATTGTTAAATCACAAACACGTTTCAGCATGAGCCCAAATTCGTTAACCTATTCTACATCCTACTATGATATCTAACTAACGTAACAGTATACGATTTAGTTTGTTCTGCTGGACATACTTTAAAAAAAAATTTTGAACTCATAAACACTGGGTACCGAAAAGGATAAATAATTGTAAAATTTCAAACCCGTTCCAGCACGAGCACAAATTCTTAAACCAATTTTAAGTTCTACTATGATATCTATTTAATGTAACAGTATACGATTTATTATGTTCTGTTAGGTGCAACTCATGTAAAAGATTTTGAACTCGTAAAAGCCGGGTTCCGCAAAGGATAGATTATTCCAAAATCACAATCTCGTTCCAGCACGAGCAAAAATTCTTACACTTATTCTACATCCTACTAATATATCTAACTTAACTTAATATGTTCGGTTGGCATACTTTAAAAAAAAAATTGAACTCATAAACACTGGGTACCGAAAACGATAAATAATTGTAAAATATCAAACCCGTTCCAGCACGAGCACAAATTCTTAAACCAATTTTAAGTTCCAGCACGAGCACAAATTCTTAAACCAATTTTAAGTTCTACTATGATATCTATTTAATGTAACAGTATACGATTTATTAGGTTCTGTTAGGTGCAACTCAAGTAAAATATTTTGAACTCGTAAAAGCCGGGTTCCGCAAAGGATAGTTATTCCAAAATCACAATCTCGTTCCAGCACGAGCAAAAATTCTTACACTTATTCTACATCCTACTAAAATATCTAACTTAACTTAATATGTTCGGCTGGCATACTTTAATAAAAAAATTTGAACTCATAAACACTGGGTACCGAAAACGATAAATAATTGTAAAATATCAAACACGTTCCAGCACGAGCACAAATTCTTAAACCAATTTTAAGTTCTACTGTGATATATATTTAATGTAACAGTATACGATTTATTATGTTCTGTTAGGTGCAACTCACCTAAATAATTGTAAAATCAAAAACACGTTCCAGCAGAAGCAGAAATTCGTTAACCTATCCATTATCCCACTATGATATCTAACTAATGTAACAGTATACGATTTATTTTGTTCGGCTGGACATACTTTAAAAAAAAAATTTGTTCTCGTAAAAGCTGGGTTCAGCAAAGGATAGATTATTCCAAAATCACAATCTCGTTCCAGCACGAGCAAAAATTCCTACACTTATTCTACATCCTACTAAAATATCTAACTTAACTTAATATGTTCGGCTGGCATACTTTAATAAAAAAATTTGAACTCATAAACACTGGGTACCGAAAACGATAAATAATTGTAAAATATCAAACACGTTCCAGCACGAGCACAAATTCTTAAACCAATTTTAAGTTCTACTGTGATATCTATTTAATGTAACAGTATACGATTTATTATGTTCTATTAGGTGCAACTCAAGGTTAATATTTTGAACTCGTAAAAGCCGGGTTCCGCAAAGGGTAGATTATTACAAAATCACAATCTTGTTCCTGCACGAGCAAAAATTCTTACACTTATTCTACATCCTACTAATATATCTAACTTAACTTAATCTGTTCGGTTGGCATACTTTAAAAAAAAATTGAACTCATAAACACTAGGTACCGAAAAGGATAAATAATTGTAAAATCTTAAACACGTTCCAGCACGAGCACAAATTCATAAACCAATTCTAAATTTTACTATGATATCAATTAAATGTAACAGTATACGATTTATTATATTCTTCTAGGTGCAACTCATGAATAATATTTTGAACTCGTAAAAACATTGTGCGATTTAATATGTTCTTCAGGGTATACATAAAAAAAAATTATGAACTCATAAAAACCGGGTTCCGAAAATGATCAATAATTGTTAAATCACAAACACGTTTCAGCATGAGCCCAAATTCGTTAACCTATTCAACATCCTACTATGACATCTAACTAACGTAACAGTATACGATTTATTTTGTTCTGCTGGACATACTTTAAAAAAATTTTTTTACTCATAAACACTGGGTACCGAAAAGGATAAATAATTGTAAAATTTCAAACCCGTTCCAGCACGAGCACAAATTCTTAAACCAATTTTAAGTTCTACTGTGATATCTATTTAATGTAACAGTATACGATTTATTATGTTCTGTTAGTTGCAACTCAAGTAAAATATTTTGAACTCGTAAAAGCCGGGTTCCGCAAAGAATAGATTATTCCAAAATCACAATCTCGTTCCAAGACGAGCAAATATTCTTACACTTATTCTACATCCTACTAAAATATCTAACTTAACTTAATATGTTCGGCTGGCATACTTTAATAAAAAAATTTGAACTCATAAACACTGGGTACCAAGAACGATAAATAATTGTAAAATATCAAACAGGTTCCAGCACGAGCACAAATTCTTAAACCAATTTTAAGTTCTACTATGATATCTATTAAATGTAACAGTATACGATTTATTATATTCTGCTAGGTGCAACTCATGAATAATATTTTGAACTCGTAAAACATTGTGCGATTTAATATGTTCTTTAGGGTATACATAAAAAAAAATTATCAACTCATAAAAACCGGGTTTCGAAAATGATCAATAATTGTTAAATCACAAACACGTTTCAGCATGAGCCCTAATTCGTTAACCTATTCTACATCCTACTATGATATTAAACACTTATTCTACATCCTACTAAAATATCTAACTTAACTTAATATGTTCGGCTGGCATACTTTAATAAAAAAAATTGAACTCATAAACACTTGGTACCGAAAACGATAAATAATTGTAAAATATCAAACACGTTCCAGCACGAGCACAAATTCTTAAACCAATTTTAAGTTCTACTATGATATCTATTTAATGTAACAGTATACGATTTATTATGTTCTATTAGGTGCAACTCAAGTTTAATATTTTGAACTCGTAAAAGCCGGGTTCCGCAAAGGGTAGATTATTACAAAATCACAATCTCGTTCCTGCACGAGCAAAAATTCCTACACTTATTCTACATCCTACTAATATATTTAACTTAACTTAATATGTTCGGCTGGCATACTTTAATAAAAAAATTTGAACTCATAAACACTGGGTACCGAAAACGATAAATAATTGTAAAATATCAAACACGTGCCAGCACGAGCACAAATTCTTAAACCAATTTTAAGTTCTACTATGATATCTATTTAATGTAACAGTATACGATTTATTATGTTCTATTAGGTGCAACTCAAGTTTAATATTTTGAACTCGTAAAAGCCGGGTTCCGCAAAGGGTAGATTATTACAAAATCACAATCTCGTTCCTGCACGAGCAAAAATTCTTACACTTATTCTACATCCTACTAATATATCTAACTTAACTTAATCTGTTCGGTTGACATACTTTTAAAAAAAAATTGAACTCATAAACACTAGGTACCGAAAAGGATAAATAATTGTAAAATCTCAAACACGTGCCAGTACGAGCACAAATTCTTAAAACAATTCTAAATTTTACTATGATATCTATTAAAAGTAACAGTATACGATTTATTATGTTCTGTTAGGTGCAACTCAAGTAAAAGATTTTGAACTCGTAAAAGCCGGGTTCCGCAAAGGATAGATTATTCCAAAATCACAATCTCGTTTCAGCACGAGCAAAAATTCTTACACTTATTCTACATCCTACTAAAATATCTAACTTAACTTAATATGTTCGGCTGGCATACTTTAATAAAAAAATTTGAACTCATAAACACTGGGTACCGAAAACGATAAATAATTGTAAAATATCAAACACGTTCCAGCACGAGCACAAATTCTTAAACCAATTTTAAGTTCTACTATGATATCTATTTAATGTAACAGTATACGATTTATTATGTTCTATTAGGTGCAACTCAAGTTTAATATTTTGAACTCGTAAAAGCCGGGTTCCGCAAAGGGTAGATTATTACAAAATCACTATCTCGTTCCAGAACAGGCAAAAATTCTTACTAAGATCTCATAATATCAGATAAATCTGAATTATAAGGTTTAGCATTACTGATGTTAGATCTCATCATTCTACTATGATAATTGTTAAATCACAAACACGTTTCAGCATGAGCCCTAATTCGTTAACCTATTCTACATCCTACTATGATATCTAACTAACGTAACAGTATACAATTTATATTGTTCTGCTGGACATACTTTAAAAAAAAAATTTGAACTCATAAACACTGGGTACCGAAAAGGATAAATAATTGTAAAATTTCAAACCCGTTCCAGCACGAGCACAAATTCTTAAAACCAATTTTAAGTTCTACTATGATATCTATTTAATGTAACAGTATACGATTTATTATGTTCTGTTAGGTGCAACTCAAGTAAAAGATTTTGAACTCGTAAAAGCCGGGTTCCGCAAAGGATAGCTTATTCTAAAATCACAATCTCGTTCCAGCACGAGCAAAAATTCTTACACTTATTCTACATCCTACTAAAATATCTAACTTAACTTAATATGTTCGGCTGGCATACTTTAATAAAAAAATTTGAACTCATAAACACTGGGTACCGAAAACGATAAATAATTGTAAATTATCAAACACGTTCCAGCACGAGCACAAATTCTTAAACCAATTTTAAGTTCTACTATGATATCTATTTAATGTAACAGTATACGATTTATTATGTTCTATTAGGTGCAACTCAAGTTTAATATTTTGAACTCGTAATAGCCGGGTTCCGCAAAGGGTAGATTATTACAAAATCACAATCTCGTTCCAGCACGAGCAAAAATTCTTACACTTATTCTACATTCTACTAATATATCTAACTTAACATAATCTGTTCGGTTGACATACTTAAAAAAAAAAATTGAACTCATAAACACTAGGTACCGAAAAGGATAAATAATTTTAAAATCTCAAACACGTGCCAGTACGAGCACAAATTTTTAAAACAATTCTAAATTTTACTATGATATCTATTAAATGTAACAGTATACGATTTATTACGTTCTGTTAGGTGCAACTCAAGTAAAATATTTTGAACTCGTAAAAGCCGGGTTCCGCAAAGGATAGATTATTCCAAAATCACAATCTCGTTCCAGCACGAGCAAAAATTCTTACACTTATTCTACATCCTACTAAAATATCTAACTTAACTTAATATGTTCGGCTGGCATACTTTAATAAAAAAATTTGAACTCATAAACACTGGATACCGAAAAGGATAAATAGTTGTAAAATCTCAAACACGTGCCAGTACGAGCACAAATTCTTGAAAAAATTCTAAATTTTACTATGATATCTATTAAATGTAACAGTATACGATTTATTATGTTCTGTTAGGTGCAACTCAAGTTTAATATTTTGAACTCGTAAAAGCCGGGTTCCGCAAAGGGTAGATTATTACAAAATCACAATCTCGTTCCTGCACGAGCGAATATTCTTACACTTATTCTACATCCTACTAATATATTTAACTTAACTTAATCTGTTCGGTTGACATACTTTAAAAAAAAAATTGAACTCATAAACACTAGGTACCGAAAAGGATAAATAATTGTAAAATCTCAAACACGTTCCAGCACGAGCACAAATTCTTAAAACAAATCTAAATTTTACTATGATATCTATTAAATGTAACAGTATACGATTTATTATATTCTGCTAGGTGCAACTCATGAAAAATATTTTGAACTCGTAAAAGCCAGGTTCCGCAAAGGGTAGATTATTACAAAATCACAAACTCGTTCCTGCACGAGACATAATTCTTACACTTATTCTACATCCTACTAATATATCTAACTTAACTTATTATGTTCGGTTGGCATACTTTAAAAAAAAATTGAACTCATAAACACTAGGTACCGAAAAGGATAAATAATTGTAAAATCTGAAACGCGTTCCAGCACGAGCACAAATTCATAAACCAATTCTAAATTTTACTACGATATCTATTAAATGTAACAGTATACGATTTATTATATTTTGCTAGGTGCAACTCATGAATAATATTTTGAACTCGTAAAAACATTGTGCGATTTAATGTGTTCTTCAGGGTATACATAAAAAAAAATTAGGAACTCATAAAAACCGGGTTCCGAAAATGTTCAATAAATGTTAAATCACAAACACGTTTTAGCATGAGCCCAAATTCGTTAACCTAGTCTACATCCTACTATGATATCTAACTAACGTAACAGTATACGATTTATTTTGTTCTGCTGGACATACTTTAAAAAAAAATTTTGAACTCATAAAAACTGGGTACCGAAAAGGATAAATAATTGTAAAATTTCAAACCCGTTCCAGCACGAGCACAAATTCTTAAACCAATTTTATGTTCTACTATGATATCTATTTAATGTAACAGTACACGATTTATTATGTTCTGTTAGGTGCAACTCAAGTAAAATATTTTGAACTCGTAAAAGCCGGGTTCCGCAAAGGATAGATTATTCCAAAATCACATTCTCGTTCCAGAACAGGCAAAAATTCTTACACTTATTCTACATCCTACTAAAATATATAAATTAACTTAATATGTTCGGCTGGCATACTTTAATAAAAAAATTTGAACTCATAAACACTGGGTACCGAAAACGATAAGTAATTGTAAAATATCAAACACGTTCCAGCACGAGCACAAACTCTTAAAACCAATTTAATGTGCTACTATGATATCTATTTTATGTAACAGTATACGATTTATTATGTTCTATTAGGTGCAACTCAAGTTTAATATTTTGAACTCGTAAAAGCCGGGTTCAGCAAAGGGTAGATTATTACAAAATCACAATCTCGTTCCTGCACGAGCAAAAATTCTTACACTTATTCTACATCCTACTAATATATCTAACTTAACTTAATCTGTTCGGTTGGCATACTTTAAAAAAAAATTGAACTCATAAACACTAGGTACCGAAAAGGATAAATAATTGTAAAATCTCAAACATGTGCCAGTACGAGCACAAATTCTTAAAACAATTCTAAATTTTACTATGATATCTATTAAATGTAAGAGTATACGATTTATTATGTTCTGTTAGGTGCAACTCAAGTAAAATATTTTGAACTCGTAAAAGCCGGGTTCCGCAAAGGATAGATTATTCCAAAATCACATTCTCGTTCCAGAACAAGCAAAAATTCTTACACTTACATACTTTAATAAAAAAATTTGAACTCATAAACACTGGGTACCGAAAACGATAAATAATTGTAAAATATCAAACACGTTCCAGCACGAGCACAAACTATTAAAACCTATTTTATGTGCTACTGTGATATCTATTTTATGTAACAGTATACGATTTATTATGTTCTATTAGGTGCAACTCAAGTTTAATATTTTGAACTCGTAAAAGCCGGGTTCCCCAAAGGGTAGATTATTACAAAATCACAATCTCGTTCCTGCACGAGCAAAAATTCTTACACTTATTCTACATCCTACTAATATATCTAACTTAACTTAATCTGTTCGGTTGGCATACTTTAAAAAAAAAATGAACTCATAAACACTAGGTACCGAAAAGGATAAATAATTGTAACATCTCAAACATGTTCCAGCACGAGCACAAATTCATAAACCAATTCTAAATTTTACTATGAAATCAATTAAATGTAACAGTATACGATTTATTATATTCTTGTAGGTGCAACTCATGAATAATATTTTGAACTGGTAAAAACATTGTGCGATTTAATATGTTCTTCAGGGTATACTTAAAAAAAAATAATAAACTCATAAAAACTGGGTACCGAAAAGGATAAATAATTGTAAAATCTCCAACACGTTCCAGCACGAGCAAAAATTCTTAAACCAATTTTAAGTTCTACTATGATATCTATTTAATGTCACAGTATACGATTTATTATGTTCTGCTGGACATACTTTAAAAAAAAATTTTGAACTCATAAACACTGGGTACCGAAAAGGATAAATAATTGTAAAATCTCAAACCCGTTCCAGCACGAGCACAAATTCTTAAACCAATTTTAAGTTCTACTATGATATCAATTTAATGTAACAGTATACGATTTATTATGTTCTGTTAGGTGCAACTCAAGGTTAATATTTTGAACTCGTAAAAGCCGGGTTCCGCAAAGGGTAGATTATTACAAAATCACAATCTTGTTCCTGCACGAGCAAAAATTCTTACACTTATTCTACATCCTACTAATATATCTAACTTAACTTAATCTGTTCGGTTGGCATACTTTAAAAAAAAATTGAACTCATAAACACTAGGTACCGAAAAGGATAAATAATTGTAAAATCTTAAACACGTTCCAGCACGAGCACAAATTCATAAACCAATTCTAAATTTTACTATGATATCAATTAAATGTAACAGTATACGATTTATTATATTCTTCTAGGTGCAACTCATGAATAATATTTTGAACTCGTAAAAACATTGTGCGATTTAATATGTTCTTCAGGGTATACATAAAAAAAAATTATGAACTCATAAAAACCGGGTTCCGAAAATGATCAATAATTGTTAAATCACAAACACGTTTCAGCATGAGCCCAAATTCGTTAACCTATTCAACATCCTACTATGACATCTAACTAACGTAACAGTATACGATTTATTTTGTTCTGCTGGACATACTTTAAAAAAAATTTTTTACTCATAAACACTGGGTACCGAAAAGGATAAATAATTGTAAAATTTCAAACCCGTTCCAGCACGAGCACAAATTCTTAAACCAATTTTAAGTTCTACTGTGATATCTATTTAATGTAACAGTATACGATTTATTATGTTCTGTTAGTTGCAACTCAAGTAAAATATTTTGAACTCGTAAAAGCCGGGTTCCGCAAAGAATAGATTATTCCAAAATCACAATCTCGTTCCAAGACGAGCAAATATTCTTACACTTATTCTACATCCTACTAAAATATCTAACTTAACTTAATATGTTCGGCTGGCATACTTTAATAAAAAAATTTGAACTCATAAACACTGGGTACCAAAAACGATAAATAATTGTAAAATATCAAACAAGTTCCAGCACGAGCACAAATTCTTAAACCAATTTTAAGTTCTACTATGATATCTATTAAATGTAACAGTATACGATTTATTATATTCTGCTAGGTGCAACTCATGAATAATATTTTGAACTCGTAAAACATTGTGCGATTTAATATGTTCTTTAGGGTATACATAAAAAAAAATTATCAACTCATAAAAACCGGGTTTCGAAAATGATCAATAATTGTTAAATCACAAACACGTTTCAGCATGAGCCCTAATTCGTTAACCTATTCTACATCCTACTATGATATTAAACACTTATTCTACATCCTACTAAAATATCTAACTTAACTTAATATGTTCGGCTGGCATACTTTAATAAAAAAAATTGAACTCATAAACACTTGGTACCGAAAACGATAAATAATTGTAAAATATCAAACACGTTCCAGCACGAGCACAAATTCTTAAACCAATTTTAAGTTCTACTATGATATCTATTTAATGTAACAGTATACGATTTATTATGTTCTATTAGGTGCAACTCAAGTTTAATATTTTGAACTCGTAAAAGCCGGGTTCCGCAAAGGGTAGATTATTACAAAATCACAATCTCGTTCCTGCACGAGCAAAAATTCCTACACTTATTCTACATCCTACTAATATATTTAACTTAACTTAATATGTTCGGCTGGCATACTTTAATAAAAAAATTTGAACTCATAAACACTGGGTACCGAAAACGATAAATAATTGTAAAATATCAAACACGTTCCAGCACGAGCACAAATTCTTAAACCAATTTTAAGTTCTACTATGATATCTATTTAATGTAACAGTATACGATTTATTATGTTCTATTAGGTGCAACTCAAGTTTAATATTTTGAACTCGTAAAAGCCGGGTTCCGCAAAGGGTAGATTATTACAAAATCACTATCTCGTTCCAGAACAGGCAAAAATTCTTACTAAGATCTCATAACATCAGATAAATCTGAATTATAAGGTTTAGCATTACTGATGTTAGATCTCATCATTCTACTATGATAATTGTTAAATCACAAACACGTTTCAGCATGAGCCCTAATTCGTTAACCTATTCTACATCCTACTATGATATCTAACTAACGTAACAGTATACAATTTATTTTGTTCTGCTGGACATACTTTAAAAAAAAAATTTGAACTCATAAACACTGGGTACCGAAAAGGATAAATAATTGTAAAATTTCAAACCCGTTCCAGCACGAGCACAAATTCTTAAAACCAATTTTAAGTTCTACTATGATATCTATTTAATGTAACAGTATACGATTTATTATGTTCTGTTAGGTGCAACTCAAGTAAAAGATTTTGAACTCGTAAAAGCCGGGTTCCGCAAAGGATAGCTTATTCTAAAATCACAATCTCGTTCCAGCACGAGCAAAAATTCTTACACTTATTCTACATCCTACTAAAATATCTAACTTAACTTAATATGTTCGGCTGGCATACTTTAATAAAAAAATTTGAACTCATAAACACTGGGTACCGAAAACGATAAATAATTGTAAATTATCAAACACGTTCCAGCACGAGCACAAATTCTTAAACCAATTTTAAGTTCTACTATGATATCTATTTAATGTAACAGTATACGATTTATTATGTTCTATTAGGTGCAACTCAAGTTTAATATTTTGAACTCGTAATAGCCGGGTTCCGCAAAGGGTAGATTATTACAAAATCACAATCTCGTTCTTGCACGAGCAAAAATTCTTACACTTATTCTACATCCTACTAATATATCTAACTTAACTTAATCTGTTCGGTTGACATACTTTAAAAAAAAAATTGAACTCATAAACACTAGGTACCGAAAAGGATAAATAATTTTAAAATCTCAAACACGTGCCAGTACGAGCACAAATTTTTAAAACAATTCTAAATTTTACTATGATATCTATTAAATGTAACAGTATACGATTTATTACGTTCTGTTAGGTGCAACTCAAGTAAAATATTTTGAACTCGTAAAAGCCGGGTTCCGCAAAGGATAGATTATTCCAAAATCACAATCTCGTTCCAGCACGAGCAAAAATTCCTACACTTATTCTACATCCTACTAATATATTTAACTTAACTTAATATGTTCGGCTGGCATACTTTAATAAAAAAATTTGAACTCATAAACACTGGGTACCGAAAACGATAAATAATTGTAAAATATCAAACACGTTCCAGCACGAGCACAAATTCTTAAACCAATTTTAAGTTCTACTATGATATCTATTTAATGTAACAGTATACGATTTATTATGTTCTATTAGGTGCAACTCAAGTTTAATATTTTGAACTCGTAAAAGCCGGGTTCCGCAAAGGGTAGATTATTACAAAATCACAATCTCGTTCCTGCACGAGCAAAAATTCTTACACTTATTCTACATCCTACTAATATATCTAACTTAACTTAATCTGTTCGGTTGACATACTTTTAAAAAAAATTGAACTCATAAACACTAGGTACCGAAAAGGATAAATAATTGTAAAATCTCAAACACGTGCCAGTACGAGCACAAATTCTTAAAACAATTCTAAATTTTACTATGATATCTATTAAAAGTAACAGTATACGATTTATTATGTTCTGTTAGGTGCAACTCAAGTAAAAGATTTTGAACTCGTAAAAGCCGGGTTCCGCAAAGGATAGATTATTCCAAAATCACAATCTCGTTTCAGCACGAGCAAAAATTCTTACACTTATTCTACATCCTACTAAAATATCTAACTTAACTTAATATGTTCGGCTGGCATACTTTAATAAAAAAATTTGAACTCATAAACACTGGGTACCGAAAACGATAAATAATTGTAAAATATCAAACACGTTCCAGCACGAGCACAAATTCTTAAACCAATTTTAAGTTCTACTATGATATCTATTTAATGTAACAGTATACGATTTATTATGTTCTATTAGGTGCAACTCAAGTTTAATATTTTGAACTCGTAAAAGCCGGGTTCCGCAAAGGGTAGATTATTACAAAATCACTATCTCGTTCCAGAACAGGCAAAAATTCTTACTAAGATCTCATAATATCAGATAAATCTGAATTATAAGGTTTAGCATTACTGATGTTAGATCTCATCATTCTACTATGATAATTGTTAAATCACAAACACGTTTCAGCATGAGCCCTAATTCGTTAACCTATTCTACATCCTACTATGATATCTAACTAACGTAACAGTATACAATTTATTTTGTTCTGCTGGACATACTTTAAAAAAAAAATTTGAACTCATAAACACTGGGTACCGAAAAGGATAAATAATTGTAAAATTTCAAACCCGTTCCAGCACGAGCACAAATTCTTAAAACCAATTTTAAGTTCTACTATGATATCTATTTAATGTAACAGTATACGATTTATTATGTTCTGTTAGGTGCAACTCAAGTAAAAGATTTTGAACTCGTAAAAGCCGGGTTCCGCAAAGGATAGCTTATTCTAAAATCACAATCTCGTTCCAGCACGAGCAAAAATTCTTACACTTATTCTACATCCTACTAAAATATCTAACTTAACTTAATATGTTCGGCTGGCATACTTTAATAAAAAAATTTGAACTCATAAACACTGGGTACCGAAAACGATAAATAATTGTAAATTATCAAACACGTTCCAGCACGAGCACAAATTCTTAAACCAATTTTAAGTTCTACTATGATATCTATTTAATGTAACAGTATACGATTTATTATGTTCTATTAGGTGCAACTCAAGTTTAATATTTTGAACTCGTAATAGCCGGGTTCCGCAAAGGGTAGATTATTACAAAATCACAATCTCGTTCCTGCACGAGCAAAAATTCTTACACTTATTCTACATCCTACTAATATATCTAACTTAACTTAATCTGTTCGGTTGACATACTTTAAAAAAAAAATTGAACTCATAAACACTAGGTACCGAAAAGGATAAATAATTTTAAAATCTCAAACACGTGCCAGTACGAGCACAAATTTTTAAAACAATTCTAAATTTTACTATGATATCTATTAAATGTAACAGTATACGATTTATTACGTTCTGTTAGGTGCAACTCAAGTAAAATATTTTGAACTCGTAAAAGCCGGGTTCCGCAAAGGATAGATTATTCCAAAATCACAATCTCGTTCCAGCACGAGCAAAAATTCCTACACTTATTCTACATCCTACTAATATATTTAACTTAACTTAATATGTTCGGCTGGCATACTTTAATAAAAAAATTTGAACTCATAAACACTGGGTACCGAAAACGATAAATAATTGTAAAATATCAAACACGTTCCAGCACGAGCACAAATTCTTAAACCAATTTTAAGTTCTACTATGATATCTATTTAATGTAACAGTATACGATTTATTATGTTCTATTAGGTGCAACTCAAGTTTAATATTTTGAACTCGTAAAAGCCGGGTTCCGCAAAGGGTAGATTATTACAAAATCACAATCTCGTTCCTGCACGAGCAAAAATTCTTACACTTATTCTACATCCTACTAATATATCTAACTTAACTTAATCTGTTCGGTTGACATACTTTTAAAAAAAATTGAACTCATAAACACTAGGTACCGAAAAGGATAAATAATTGTAAAATCTCAAACACGTGCCAGTACGAGCACAAATTCTTAAAACAATTCTAAATTTTACTATGATATCTATTAAAAGTAACAGTATACGATTTATTATGTTCTGTTAGGTGCAACTCAAGTAAAAGATTTTGAACTCGTAAAAGCCGGGTTCCGCAAAGGATAGATTATTCCAAAATCACAATCTCGTTTCAGCACGAGCAAAAATTCTTACACTTATTCTACATCCTACTAAAATATCTAACTTAACTTAATATGTTCGGCTGGCATACTTTAATAAAAAAATTTGAACTCATAAACACTGGGTACCGAAAACGATAAATAATTGTAAAATATCAAACACGTTCCAGCACGAGCACAAATTCTTAAACCAATTTTAAGTTCTACTATGATATCTATTTAATGTAACAGTATACGATTTATTATGTTCTATTAGGTGCAACTCAAGTTTAATATTTTGAACTCGTAAAAGCCGGGTTCCGCAAAGGGTAGATTATTACAAAATCACTATCTCGTTCCAGAACAGGCAAAAATTCTTACTAAGATCTCATAATATCAGATAAATCTGAATTATAAGGTTTAGCATTACTGATGTTAGATCTCATCATTCTACTATGATAATTGTTAAATCACAAACACGTTTCAGCATGAGCCCTAATTCGTTAACCTATTCTACATCCTACTATGATATCTAACTAACGTAACAGTATACAATTTATTTTGTTCTGCTGGACATACTTTAAAAAAAAAATTTGAACTCATAAACACTGGGTACCGAAAAGGATAAATAATTGTAAAATTTCAAACCCGTTCCAGCACGAGCACAAATTCTTAAAACCAATTTTAAGTTCTACTATGATATCTATTTAATGTAACAGTATACGATTTATTATGTTCTGTTAGGTGCAACTCAAGTAAAAGATTTTGAACTCGTAAAAGCCGGGTTCCGCAAAGGATAGCTTATTCTAAAATCACAATCTCGTTCCAGCACGAGCAAAAATTCTTACACTTATTCTACATCCTACTAAAATATCTAACTTAACTTAATATGTTCGGCTGGCATACTTTAATAAAAAAATTTGAACTCATAAACACTGGGTACCGAAAACGATAAATAATTGTAAATTATCAAACACGTTCCAGCACGAGCACAAATTCTTAAACCAATTTTAAGTTCTACTATGATATCTATTTAATGTAACAGTATACGATTTATTATGTTCTATTAGGTGCAACTCAAGTTTAATATTTTGAACTCGTAATAGCCGGGTTCCGCAAAGGGTAGATTATTACAAAATCACAATCTCGTTCCTGCACGAGCAAAAATTCTTACACTTATTCTACATCCTACTAATATATCTAACTTAACTTAATCTGTTCGGTTGACATACTTTAAAAAAAAAATTGAACTCATAAACACTAGGTACCGAAAAGGATAAATAATTTTAAAATCTCAAACACGTGCCAGTACGAGCACAAATTTTTAAAACAATTCTAAATTTTACTATGATATCTATTAAATGTAACAGTATACGATTTATTACGTTCTGTTAGGTGCAACTCAAGTAAAATATTTTGAACTCGTAAAAGCCGGGTTCCGCAAAGGATAGATTATTCCAAAATCACAATCTCGTTCCAGCACGAGCAAAAATTCCTACACTTATTCTACATCCTACTAATATATTTAACTTAACTTAATATGTTCGGCTGGCATACTTTAATAAAAAAATTTGAACTCATAAACACTGGGTACCGAAAACGATAAATAATTGTAAAATATCAAACACGTTCCAGCACGAGCACAAATTCTTAAACCAATTTTAAGTTCTACTATGATATCTATTTAATGTAACAGTATACGATTTATTATGTTCTATTAGGTGCAACTCAAGTTTAATATTTTGAACTCGTAAAAGCCGGGTTCCGCAAAGGGTAGATTATTACAAAATCACAATCTCGTTCCTGCACGAGCAAAAATTCTTACACTTATTCTACATCCTACTAATATATCTAACTTAACTTAATCTGTTCGGTTGACATACTTTTAAAAAAAATTGAACTCATAAACACTAGGTACCGAAAAGGATAAATAATTGTAAAATCTCAAACACGTGCCAGTACGAGCACAAATTCTTAAAACAATTCTAAATTTTACTATGATATCTATTAAAAGTAACAGTATACGATTTATTATGTTCTGTTAGGTGCAACTCAAGTAAAAGATTTTGAACTCGTAAAAGCCGGGTTCCGCAAAGGATAGATTATTCCAAAATCACAATCTCGTTTCAGCACGAGCAAAAATTCTTACACTTATTCTACATCCTACTAAAATATCTAACTTAACTTAATATGTTCGGCTGGCATACTTTAATAAAAAAATTTAAACTCATAAACACTGGGTACCGAAAACGATAAATAATTGTAAAATATCGAACCCGTTCCAGCACGAGCACAAATTCTTAAAACAATTTTAAGTTCTACTATGATATCTATTTAATGTAACAGTATACGATTTATTATGTTCTATTAGGTGCAACTCAAGTTTAATATTTTGAACTCGTAAAAGCCGGGTTCCGCAAAGGGTAGATTATTACAAAATCACTATCTCGTTCCAGAACAGGCAAAAATTCTTACTAAGATCTCATAATATCAGATAAATCTGAATTATAAGGTTTAGCATTACTGATGTTAGATCTCATCATTCTACTATGATAATTGTTAAATCACAAACACGTTTCAGCATGAGCCCTAATTCGTTAACCTATTCTACATCCTACTATGATATCTAACTAACGTAACAGTATACAATTTATTTTGTTCTGCTGCACATACTTAAAAAAAAAAATTTGAACTCATAAACACTGGGTACCGAAAAGGATAAATAATTGTAAAATTTCAAACCCGTTCCAGCACGAGCACAAATTCTTAAAACCAATTTTAAGTTCTACTATGATATCTATTTAATGTAACAGTATACGATTTATTATGTTCTGTTAGGTGCAACTCAAGTAAAAGATTTTGAACTCGTAAAAGCCGGGTTCCGCAAAGGATAGCTTATTCTAAAATCACAATCTCGTTCCAGCACGAGCAAAAATTCTTACACTTATTCTACATCCTACTAAAATATCTAACTTAACTTAATATGTTCGGCTGGCATACTTTAATAAAAAAATTTGAACTCATAAACACTGGGTACCGAAAACGATAAATAATTGTAAATTATCAAACACGTTCCAGCACGAGCACAAATTCTTAAACCAATTTTAAGTTCTACTATGATATCTATTTAATGTAACAGTATACGATTTATTATGTTCTATTAGGTGCAACTCAAGTTTAATATTTTGAACTCGTAATAGCCGGGTTCCGCAAAGGGTAGATTATTACAAAATCACAATCTCGTTCCTGCACGAGCAAAAATTCTTACACTTATTCTACATCCTACTAATATATCTAACTTAACTTAATCTGTTCGGTTGACATACTTTAAAAAAAAAATTGAACTCATAAACACTAGGTACCGAAAAGGATAAATAATTTTAAAATCTCAAACACGTGCCAGTACGAGCACAAATTTTTAAAACAATTCTAAATTTTACTATGATATCTATTAAATGTAACAGTATACGATTTATTACGTTCTGTTAGGTGCAACTCAAGTAAAATATTTTGAACTCGTAAAAGCCGGGTTCCGCAAAGGATAGATTATTCCAAAATCACAATCTCGTTCCAGCACGAGCAAAAATTCTTACACTTATTCTACATCCTACTAAAATATCTAACTTAACTTAATATGTTCGGCTGGCATACTTTAATAAAAAAATTTGAACTCATAAACACTGGATACCGAAAAGGATAAATAGTTGTAAAATCTCAAACACGTGCCAGTACGAGCACAAATTCTTGAAAAAATTCTAAATTTTACTATGATATCTATTAAATGTAACAGTATACGATTTATTATGTTCTGTTAGGTGCAACTCAAGTTTAATATTTTGAACTCGTAAAAGCCGGGTTCCGCAAAGGGTAGATTATTACAAAATCACAATCTCGTTCCTGCACGAGCGAATATTCTTACACTTATTCTACATCCTACTAATATATTTAACTTAACTTAATCTGTTCGGTTGACATACTTTAAAAAAAAAATTGAACTCATAAACACTAGGTACCGAAAAGGATAAATAATTGTAAAATCTCAAACACGTTCCAGCACGAGCACAAATTCTTAAAACAAATCTAAATTTTACTATGATATCTATTAAATGTAACAGTATACGATTTATTATATTCTGCTAGGTGCAACTCATGAAAAATATTTTGAACTCGTAAAAGCCAGGTTCCGCAAAGGGTAGATTATTACAAAATCACAAACTCGTTCCTGCACGAGACATAATTCTTACACTTATTCTACATCCTACTAATATATCTAACTTAACTTATTATGTTCGGTTGGCATACTTTAAAAAAAAATTGAACTCATAAACACTAGGTACCGAAAAGGATAAATAATTGTAAAATCTGAAACGCGTTCCAGCACGAGCACAAATTCATAAACCAATTCTAAATTTTACTACGATATCTATTAAATGTAACAGTATACGATTTATTATATTTTGCTAGGTGCAACTCATGAATAATATTTTGAACTCGTAAAAACATTGTGCGATTTAATGTGTTCTTCAGGGTATACATAAAAAAAAATTAGGAACTCATAAAAACCGGGTTCCGAAAATGTTCAATAAATGTTAAATCACAAACACGTTTTAGCATGAGCCCAAATTCGTTAACCTAGTCTACATCCTACTATGATATCTAACTAACGTAACAGTATACGATTTATTTTGTTCTGCTGGACATACTTTAAAAAAAAATTTTGAACTCATAAAAACTGGGTACCGAAAAGGATAAATAATTGTAAAATTTCAAACCCGTTCCAGCACGAGCACAAATTCTTAAACCAATTTTATGTTCTACTATGATATCTATTTAATGTAACAGTACACGATTTATTATGTTCTGTTAGGTGCAACTCAAGTAAAATATTTTGAACTCGTAAAAGCCGGGTTCCGCAAAGGATAGATTATTCCAAAATCACATTCTCGTTCCAGAACAGGCAAAAATTCTTACACTTATTCTACATCCTACTAAAATATATAAATTAACTTAATATGTTCGGCTGGCATACTTTAATAAAAAAATTTGAACTCATAAACACTGGGTACCGAAAACGATAAGTAATTGTAAAATATCAAACACGTTCCAGCACGAGCACAAACTCTTAAAACCAATTTAATGTGCTACTATGATATCTATTTTATGTAACAGTATACGATTTATTATGTTCTATTAGGTGCAACTCAAGTTTAATATTTTGAACTCGTAAAAGCCGGGTTCAGCAAAGGGTAGATTATTACAAAATCACAATCTCGTTCCTGCACGAGCAAAAATTCTTACACTTATTCTACATCCTACTAATATATCTAACTTAACTTAATCTGTTCGGTTGGCATACTTTAAAAAAAAATTGAACTCATAAACACTAGGTACCGAAAAGGATAAATAATTGTAAAATCTCAAACATGTGCCAGTACGAGCACAAATTCTTAAAACAATTCTAAATTTTACTATGATATCTATTAAATGTAAGAGTATACGATTTATTATGTTCTGTTAGGTGCAACTCAAGTAAAATATTTTGAACTCGTAAAAGCCGGGTTCCGCAAAGGATAGATTATTCCAAAATCACATTCTCGTTCCAGAACAAGCAAAAATTCTTACACTTACATACTTTAATAAAAAAATTTGAACTCATAAACACTGGGTACCGAAAACGATAAATAATTGTAAAATATCAAACACGTTCCAGCACGAGCACAAACTATTAAAACCTATTTTATGTGCTACTGTGATATCTATTTTATGTAACAGTATACGATTTATTATGTTCTATTAGGTGCAACTCAAGTTTAATATTTTGAACTCGTAAAAGCCGGGTTCCCCAAAGGGTAGATTATTACAAAATCACAATCTCGTTCCTGCACGAGCAAAAATTCTTACACTTATTCTACATCCTACTAATATATCTAACTTAACTTAATCTGTTCGGTTGGCATACTTTAAAAAAAAATTGAACTCATAAACACTAGGTACCGAAAAGGATAAATAATTGTAACATCTCAAACATGTTCCAGCACGAGCACAAATTCATAAACCAATTCTAAATTTTACTATGAAATCAATTAAATGTAACAGTATACGATTTATTATATTCTTGTAGGTGCAACTCATGAATAATATTTTGAACTGGTAAAAACATTGTGCGATTTAATATGTTCTTCAGGGTATACTTAAAAAAAAATAATAAACTCATAAAAACTGGGTACCGAAAAGGATAAATAATTGTAAAATCTCCAACACGTTCCAGCACGAGCAAAAATTCTTAAACCAATTTTAAGTTCTACTATGATATCTATTTAATGTCACAGTATACGATTTATTATGTTCTGCTGGACATACTTTAAAAAAAAATTTTGAACTCATAAACACTGGGTACCGAAAAGGATAAATAATTGTAAAATCTCAAACCCGTTCCAGCACGAGCACAAATTCTTAAACCAATTTTAAGTTCTACTATGATATCAATTTAATGTAACAGTATACGATTTATTATGTTCTGTTAGGTGCAACTCAAGTAAAATATTTTGTACTCGTAAAAGCCAGGTTCCGCAAAGGATAGATTATTCCAAAATCACAATCTCGTTTAAGCACGAGCAAAAATTCTTACACTTATTCTACATCCTAGTAAAATATCTAACTTAACTTAATATGTTCGGCTGGCATACTTTAATAAAAAAATTTGAACTCATAAACACTGGGTACCGAAAACGATAAATAATTGTAAAATATCAAACACGTGCCAGCACGAGCACAAATTCATGAACCAATTCTAACTTTTACTATGATATCTATTAAATGTAACAGTATACGATTTATTATATTCTGCTAGGTGCAACTCATGAATAATATTTTGAACTCGTAAAACATTGTGCGATTTAATATGTTCTTCAGGGTATACATAAAAAATTTATAAACTCATAAAAACCGGGTTTCGAAAATGATCAATAATTGTTAAATCACAAACACGTTTCAGCATGAGCCCTAATTCGTTAACCTATTCTACATCCTACTATGATATCTAACTAACGTAACAGTATACGATTTATTTTGTTCTGCTGGACATACTTTAAAAAAAAATTTTGAACTCATAAACACTGGGTACCGAAAAGGATAAATAATTGTAAAATTTCAAACCCGTTCCAGCACGAGCACAAATTCTTAAACCAATTTTAAGTTCTACTATGATATCTATTTAATGTAACAGTATACGATTTATTATGTTCTGTTAGGTGCAACTCAAGTAAAATATTTTGAACTCGTAAAAGCCGGGTTCCGCAAAGGATAGCTTATTCCAAAATCACAATCTCGTTCCAGCACGAGCAAAAATTCTTACACTTATTCTACATCCTACTAATATATCTAACTTAACTTAATCTGTTCGGTTGACATACTTTAAAAAAAAATTTGAACTCATTAACACTGGGTACCGAAAACGATAAATAATTGTAAAATATCAAACACGTTCCAGCACGAGCACAAATTCTTAAACCAATTTTAAGTTCTACTATGATATCTATTTAATGTAACAGTATACGATTTATTATATTTTGCTAGGTGCAACTCATGAATAATATTTTGAACTCGTAAAAACATTGTGCGATTTAATGTGTTCTTCAGGGTATACATAAAAAAAAATTAGGAACTCATAAAAACCGGGTTCCGAAAATGTTCAATAAATGTTAAATCACAAACACGTTTTAGCATGAGCCCAAATTCGTTAACCTAGTCTACATCCTACTATGATATCTATTTAACGTAACAGTATACGATTTTAACATAAAGGATAGATTATTCCAAAATCACAATCTCGTTCCAGCACGAGCAAAAATTCTTACACTTATTCTACATCCTACTAAAATATCTAACTTAACTTAATATGTTCGGCTGGCATACTTTAATAAAAAAATTTGAACTCATAAACACTGGGTACCGAAAACGATAAATAATTGTAAAATATCAAACACGTTCCAGCACGAGCACAAATTCTTAAACCAATTTTATTATATTCTTCTAGGTGCAACTCATGAATAATATTTTGAACTTGTAAAAACATTGTGCGATTTAATTTGTTCTTCAGGTTATACATAAAAAAAAATTATGAACTCATAAAAACCGGGTTCCGAAAATGATCAATAATTGTTAAATCACAAACACGTTTCAGCATGAGTCCAAATTCTTTAACCAATTTTAAGTTCTACTATGATATCTATTTAATGTAACAGTATACGATTTATTATGTTCTGTTAGGTGCAACTCATGAAAAATATTTTGAACTCGTAAAAGCCGGGTTCCGCAAAGGGTAGTTTATTACAAAATCACAATCTCGTTCCTGCACGAGCAATAATTCTTACACTTATTCTACATCCAATTCTTTCTTTTACTATGATATCTATGTAAATTATACTCCCACCATATGTTCGGATACCATATGTTTTGTTTAATCTATTTGAGGTTATTTAATTAGACTTTTAAAGACTGTATTAGTTTATTGTTAGTAGGCAAATAACGTTGTAAATTAATTATTCTTTCAGGTATGTTTATCTTTTATTGTTGTTTATTTTGTTATTTTGTTTATTCTGTTTCTTATTCAAATAAATTCTTTCAGAACAAGAACATTAATTCTCGTCATTTGAAATCCTACTTACAAATTAATTTACAAGGTTATTCCACAAAAGGGATCATGAATAAAGAGGATGTCAAATTGTTTGTACATATTGTTAAGACAACCGAAACAGAGTTCATTATTGTGGGTTTATCAGAGGATAAGGAGGTGTGGTGCAAGTTACCGGAGGAGTACAATAATTTAAAAGACCATAAGGTATTGTACAATAAACCAACTATTTCTAGAGCTATGGCTGCAATAAAACCCATAAATGGGTTTCGTAAGATAGGACTAAAGATTGATGCGGATTTAAAAAAAGAATATTTTGATGAAGATGACAACCTTAGTTATAAGGGAATTCTCTTAGAAGAAAATTTGCTTCCTCATACTACCCCAGTTTTTCAAAATTCTGAAGAGGAAAATTTTTTAATGAAAAGAGTGAAAGAGCTGGAGAAAAGGTTAGGTTTGAATGAGGAAGTGAATATGCATGACATAGAAAAAAACTTTGTTTTAGAAAAGTTTGGGAAAAATCAAAACCCTACAGAATGGTTAGATAGATTTTTAAGTGAGTGTTCGAGGCATAAAGTAATCAGTGAGGTTAAAATAATAGAAGCTCTTAGGTTTTTTGTTGATGGTCCATCAAAAGATTGGTATGAGTCGAATTTAAAGAAAATTGGACTCATAAATTGGTCGGCTTGGAAAAACTCCTTCTTGACAGTATTTGTCGATAAAGGCTGGACAAAAATTAGGAAAGCTTATTCCTACAAATATTTGGGAGGATCACTTGTGGATTATGCTTTAACCAAAGAACGATTATGTCTAGGAGCTGAAAGTAACGGAACCGTTTTATCAAGAATAAACATGATTGTAGTTGGTCTACCTATAGAAGTGCAAAATAAGATTGATCGAGAAGAGACCACCGATACGGAACGTCTGTTTACTGAACTCAGAAAACTAGATGATTCATTTTCTAACAAAAAGGGATTCCAGACTTCTAACCAATCATATGTTGATAAATTTTTAGATAAGCCTAGAAATAAGAATAATGAACTTAGAAAACCATGTTTCATGTGTGAATCATTTGGATGGCCAAACCGGTTTCATCTTTCAAAAGAATGTAGAAACAAATCCATGTACGCCTCCAAATCGAAACAGGTAAACTTTCATGAAGGTGATACCAATACACGTGAAGTAGCAGAGGTGATGAACGTAAATTCCGAAAACAAATCTTTAAACTAAAAGGCCCGGAGAAGTTGAACCCTTTGATCAAAATAAGTGTCCTAGTGGATGATAAGATGATGATAAAGGCAGTTTATGACAGTGGGAGCAATATAAGCCTTATAAGTCAAAGACTTGTTAACCTTTTAAAATCAAGCCTCATAAAGCATGACATTGCTTTTAAATTGATCAATGGATTCAACTTTAGTTCGGCCCGGGCTAACATTACCTTAAAAATTGGAAATATAAAAAACGTTCTTAATACTTATGTGATAAAAAACAATGAGTTTTCATATGATTTACTGTTAGGTCTTGATGCCATTACCAAGTTTAAGCTGATACAAGATGAGAACTTAAATATTTTGCAACGCACTGGAGATGAACAAGTTATTAAAATAGATGATATGCCTGTTTCAGATTATTTAGAAGTAAATTTTACAGATGTTCCACAAGCATTAAAGATAGACAATTTAATAGATGATTCAAAGATGCCAATTTTAAATGATTTAAAGATGACTGATTTAGAAGCTTTAGAAGATTTTTCAAAGAAGAAAGATTCACAAGATGTAGAAAACATTTCGGAGAAATTCCTTCCTGCTCATATTGATCAGGATTTCAATATGATTAATTTAACGAATGGCACTATCATTCAAGCAAAATTGGATCATATCAAGGAAAGAGAAAAAAGGATAGAAATTTTAGAATTGCTAGGCAAATATCAGCATGTTTTTGCTTCTGATAAATTTGATGTGGGAAGAGTGAAGTCAGGAAAAGCAGAAATTAAATTAATTAGAGATGAATATGTAACATCTAGGGCATACAAATGTTCTATTCCAGATGAAATAGAAATTAGATCGCAGATTAAGCAATTGTTGCAGTCAGATCTGATAGAGGAGTCTGATTCACCATTTGCTTCACCGGTAACCCTAGCTTATAAGAAAGATGATGGACGTAAGTCAAGACTATGTATCGATTTTCGAAATTTAAACAAACTTGTAGTACCTGAATGCTTTCCCTTCCCTACAATCAATGACGTAATTGATAAAATATCCAACTGCAAATATTTTACAGCAGTAGATGTAAATTCTGCTTTTTGGAGTATTCCGTTAAAAGAATCAGACCGAGAAAAAACATCTTTTATTACAAAATATGGAAAATTTAAGTGGAAAGTTCTTCCTTTCGGTTATAAAAATGCTCCTGCTATTTTTCAACGTATTCTGTCAAGCACGTTAAGAAGGAATAATTTAGACGACTTCTGCATTAATTATATTGATGACATTTTGATATTTTCAAAGACCTGGTCTGACCATATTCATCATCTTGAAACATTTTTACAAGTCATTGGAGACGAAGGTTACAAACTGAAATTAGAAAAATGCAAATTTGCTTCAAGTTCAGTCAAATATTTAGGTCATTTTATTCAAGAAAATAAAATATCACCGGCACAAGAAAATTTGACTGCAATAAAAAATCTGAAGAGACCAACAGATAAGTCAGGTGTTCGGAGTGTATTAGGTTCTATAAATTTTTATTTGAAATATATTGAAAACAGTGCGCAAAAATTTGAACCATTACACCGGCTGTTACGGAAGAATGTTAAATTTCAGTGGTCGGATGACTGCGAAAAGAGTTTTAATTTAATCAAAGATTATCTGTGTTCTTCCCCAATACTATCTATATATGACTTGAATAAGGATGTATATATTGAAACTGACGCCAGCTATAATGGCATCGGGGCTTGTTTGAAGCAGCCTCAACTTGATGGAATATTACATCCAGTCGCCTATTTTTCCAGAAAGCTATCGGCAAGAGAAAAAAAAATGGACATTATTCATCTCGAGTGCAAGGCGATTAAAGATGCCATAAAATATTGGCAGTACTATCTTATTGGTAGACCATTCTATGTTTGTAGTGATCATAAACCCTTAGAAAATTTAAAAACTAAGGCTCGCACAGATGAAACATTAGGTGAATTAGTGCATTACCTCTCTCAATTCAATTTTAAAATAATTTACAAAAAAGGCAAAGACAATATTTTAGCTGATCTGCTATCCAGGCAACCAGTTCTAGAGTACTTTGAGAATGAGGATGCTATTCAGGTTGTGAATTTAATAGAACTACAAGAAATTATACTAGACCAAAAGAATAATGCTGATGAACTAACTTCGGCGAAGAACACGGAAACACGTCACAACATTATTTACAAAAAAATAGGAGAGAGAGCCAGAATATTTGTATCTGCTACATTTGGTTTGAAATTAATCAGCAAAGTCCATGACTATTACGGTCATATCGGGGTAGCACAATTAAGAGATAAAATTAGACCTTTTTATTACTTTAAGAATTCGGACAAACTGATAAGTGATTTCTGTAAACGGTGTTCAATTTGCAGGGAAAATAAAACCCGCAGGGGCAGGACTATAGGACTTATGTCACGACTGGGTCCGGCTACCGCTCCGTACGAAATAATGTCTATTGATTCTGTTGGAGGTTTTGCTGGTAACAGAAGCTCTAAGAATTATATGCATATTTTGGTTGACCACTTTAGCCGATACGCTTGGATTTCAACTACGAAAGGTCAATGTTCAAAAGACTTTGTAAATCTAATTGCTCCTATTGCTAAAACAAACAATATCAAGTTAATTTTAGCGGATCAGTACACAGGTATAAACTCTAAAGTTCTTAAAAATTATCTTAAGCAAATGGGAATACAGTTAGTGTTTACCGCAATTGATTGTCCGAGTTCGAATGGTCTCAATGAGCGTTTAAATCAGACACTCATCAACAGAATAAGATGCAAAATCAATGGAGGGGATAAACGAGCTTGGTCGACCATAGCAGAGGAATGCGTCCAGGACTATAATCGCACGATTCATAGCTCCACGAAATTTGAACCAGCTTATCTGCTTTATGGAAAAAAGTCAACTATTTGCCCACTCGGGCCAGAAGTTACCAGTGATTTGACTGAAGATAGGAAGAGGGCTTTCATAAATTCTAGCCGTAGTTTTCAGGTCAACAAGAAAAGGATTGATAAAAATCGTGTTTTTCACGAATTCCAAGTTGGTGATCTTGTCTACATAGAGAACGGTAGCAGACTCAATAAGAAGAAGACCGATAGAGTTCGAGTAGGACCTTTTCGCATTTTGAGGAAGATTTCTTCATCATTCTACGAAGTTGATTGTGGCAAAAGAAAGAAAGAAGCAAATTATTTTCATTGTAGCAAGTTGTCGCTTTATTCTTCCGAAAAAGCGCCCCGGGAGGGGGAGATGTAAATTATACTCCCACCATATGTTCGGATACCATATGTTTTGTTTAATCTATTTGAGGTTATTTAATTAGACTTTTAAAGACTGTATTAGTTTATTGTTAGTAGGCAAATAACGTTGTAAATTAATTATTCTTTCAGGTATGTTTATCTTTTATTGTTGTTTATTTTGTTATTTTGTTTATTCTGTTTCTTATTCAAATAAATTCTTTCAGAACAAGAACATTAATTCTCGTCATTTGAAATCCTACTTACATCTATTAAATGTCACAGTATACGATTTATTATATTCTGCTAGGTGCAACTCATGAATAATATTTTGAACTCGTAAAACATTGTGCGATTTAATATGTTCTTCAGGGTATACATAAAAAAAAATTATGAACTCATAAAAACCGGGTTTCGAAAATGATCAATAATTGTTAAATCACAAACACGTTTCAGCATGAGCCCTAATTCGTTAACCTATTCTACATCCTACTATGATATCTAACTAACGTAACAGTATACGATTTATTTTGTTCTGCTGGACATACTTTAAAAAAACATTTTAACTCATAAACACTGGGTACCGAAAAGGATAAATAATTGTAAAATTTCAAACCCGTTCCAGCACGAGCACAAATTCTTAAACCAATTTTAAGTTCTACTATGATATCTATTTAATGTAACAGTATACGATTTATTATGTTCTGTTAGGTGCAACTCAAGTAAAAGGTTTTGAACTCGTAAAAGCCGGGTTCCGCAAAGGATAGATTATTCCAAAATCACAATCTCGTTCCAGCACGAGCAAAAATTCTTACACTTATTCTATATCCAACTAAAATATCTAACTTAACTTAATATGTTCGGCTGGCATACTTTAATAAAAAAAATTTGAACTCATAAACACTGGGTACCGAAAACGATAAATAATTGTAAAATATCAAACACGTTCCAGCACGAGCACAAATTCTTAAAACAATTCTAAATTTTACTATGATATCTATTAAATGTAACAGTATACGATTTATTATGTTCTGTTAGGTGCAACTCAAGTAAAATATTTTGAACTCGTAAAAGCCGGGTTCCGCAAAGGATAGATTATTCCAAAATCACAATCTCGTTCCAGCACGAGCAAAAATTCTTACACTTATTCTACATCCTACTAATATATCTAACTTAACTTAATACGTTCGGTTGGCATACTTTAAAAAAAAAATTGAACTCATAAAAACTAGGTACCGAAAAGGATAAATAATTGTAAAATTTCAAACCCGTTCCAGCACGAGCACAAATTCTTAAACCAATTTTAAGTTCTACTATGATATCTATTTAATGTAACAGTATACGATTTATTATGTTCTGTTAGGTGCAACTCAAGTAAAAGATTTTGAACTCGTAAAAGCCGGGTTCCGCAAAGGGTAGATTATTACAAAATCACAATCTCGTTCCTGCACGAGCAAAAATTCTTACACTTATTCTACATCCCACTAATATATCTAACTTAACTAATTCTGTTCGGTTGACATACATTAAAAAAAAAAAATTGAACTCATAAACACTAGGTACCGAAAAGGATAAATAATTGTAAAATCTCAAACACGTGCCAGTACGAGCACAAATTCTTAAAACAATTCTAAATTTTACTATGATATCTATTAAATGTAACAGTATACGATTTATTATGTTCTGTTAGGTGCAACTCAAGTAAAATATTTTGAACTCGTAAAAGCCGGGTTCCGCAAAGGATAGATTATTCCAAAATTACAATCTCGTTCCAGCACGAGCAAAAATTCTTACACTTATTCTACATCCTACTAATATATCTAACTTAACTTAATACGTTCGGTTGACATACTTTAAAAAAAAAATTGAACTCATAAACACTGGGTACCGAAAACGATAAATAATTGTAAATTATCAAACCCGTTCCAGCACGAGCACAAATTCTTAAACCAATTTTAAGTTCCAGCACGAGCACAAATTCTTAAACCAATTTTAAGTTCTACTATGATATCTATTTAATGTAACAGTATACGATTTATTAGGTTCTGTTAGGTGCAACTCAAGTAAAATATTTTGAACTCGTAAAAGCCGGGTTCCGCAAAGGATAGATTATTCCAAAATCACAAAATCGTTCCATCACGAGCAAGAATTCTTACACTTATTCTACATCCTACTAAAATATCTAACATAACTTAATATGTTCGGCTGGCATACTTTAATAAAAAAATTTGAACTCATAAACACTAAGTACCGAAAACGATAAATAATTGTAAAATATCAAACACGTTCCAGCTCGAGCACAAATTCTTAAACCAATTTTAAGTTCTACTATGATATCTATTTATTGTAACAGTATACGATTTATTATGTTCTGTTAGGTGCAACTCAAGGTTAATATTTTGAACTCGTAAAAGCCGGGTTCCGCAAAGGATAGATTATTCCAAAATCACAATCTCGTTCCAGCACGAGCAAAAATTCTTACACTTATTCTACATCCTACTAATATATCTAACTTAACTTAATACGTTCGGTTGGCATACTTTAAAAAAAAGATTGAACTCATAAAAACTAGGTACCGAAAAGGATAAATAATTGTAAAATTTCAAACCCGTTCCAGCACGAGCACAAATTCTTAAACCAATTTTAAGTTCTACTATGATATCTATTTAATGTAACAGTATACGATTTATTATGTTCTGTTAGGTGCAACTCAAGTAAAAGATTTTGAACTCGTAAAAGCCGGGTTCCGCAAAGGGTAGATTATTACAAAATCACAATCTCGTTCCTGCACGAGCAAAAATTCTTACACTTATTCTACATCCCACTAATATATCTAACTTAACTAATTCTGTTCGGTTGACATACTTTAAAAAAAAAAAATTGAACTCATAAACACTAGGTACCGAAAAGGATAAATAATTGTAAAATCTCAAACACGTGCCAGTACGAGCACAAATTCTTAAACCAATTCTAAATTTTACTATGATATCAATTAAATGTAACAGTATACGATTTATTATATTCTTCTAGGTGCAACTCATGAATAATATTTTGAACTCGTAAAAACATTGTGCGATTTAATATGTTCTTCAGGGTATACATAAAAAAAAATTATGAACTCATAAAAACCGGGTTCCGAAAATGATTAATAATTGTTAAATCACAAACACGTTTCAGCATGAGCCCAAATTCGTTAACCTATTCTACATCCTACTATGATATCTAACTAACGTAACAGTATACGATTTATTTTGTTCTGCTGGACATACTTTAAACAAAAATTTTGAACTCATAAACACTGGGTACCGAAAAGGATAAATAATTGTAAAATTTCAAACCCGTTCCAGCACGAGCACAAATTCTTAAACCAATTTTAAGTTCTACTATGATATCTATTTAATGTAACAGTATACGATTTATTATGTTCTGTTAGGTGCAACTCAAGTAAAAGATTTTGAACTCGTAAAAGCCGGGTTCCGCAAAGGATAGATTATTCCAAAATCACAATCTCGTTCCAGCACGAGCAAAAATTCTTACACTTATTCTACATCCTACTAATATATCTAACTTAACTTAATATGTTCGGTTGGCATACTTTAAAAAAAAAATTGAACTCATAAACACTGGGTACCGAAAACGATAAATAATTGTAAAATATCAAACCCGTTCCAGCACGAGCACAAATTCTTAAACCAATTTTAAGTTCCAGCACGAGCACAAATTCTTAAACCAATTTTAAGTTCTACTATGATATCTATTTAATGTAACAGTATACGATTTATTATGTTCTATTAGGTGCAATTCAAGGTTAATATTTTGAACTCGTAAAAGCCGGGTTCCGCAAAGGGTAGATTATTACAAAATCACAATCTCGTTCCTGCACGAGCAAAAATTCTTACACTTATTCTACATCCTAATAATATATCTAACTTAACTTAATCTGTTCGGTTGGCATACTTTAAAAAAAAATTGAACTCATAAACACTAGGTACCGAAATGGATAAATAATTGTAAAATCTCAAACACGTTCCAGCACGAGCACAAATTCTTAAAACAATTCTAAATTTTACTATGATATCTATTAAATGTAACAGTATACGATTTATTATATTCTTCTAGGTGCAACTCATAAATAATATTTTGGACTCGTAAAACATTGTGCGATTTAATATGTTCTTCAGGGTATACATAAAAAAAAATTATGAACTCATAAAAACCGGGTTTCGAAAATGATCAATAATTGTTAAATCACAAACACGTTTCAGCATGAGCCCAAATTCGTTAACCTATTCTACATCCTACTATGATATCTAACTAACGTAACAGTATACGATTTATTTTGTTCTGCAGGACATACTTTAAAAAAAAATTTTTTACTCATAAACACTGGGTACCGAAAAGGATAAAAAATTGTAAAATTTCAAACCCGTTCCAGCACGAGCACAAATTCTTAAACCAATTTTAAGTTCTACTGTGATATCTATTTAATGTAACAGTATACGATTTATTATGTTCTGTTAGGTGCAACTCACCTAAATAATTGTAAAATCAAAAACACGTTCCAGCAGAAGCCCAAATTCGTTAACCTATCCATCATCCCACTATGATATCTAACTAATGTAACAGTATACGATTTATTTTGTTCGGCTGGACATACTTTAAAAAAAAAATTTGTACTCGTAAAAGCTGGGTTCAGCAAAGGATAGATTATTCCAAAATCACAATCTCGTTCCAGCACGAGCAAAAATTCTTACACTTATTCTACATCCTACTAAAATATCTAACTTAACTTAATATGTTCGGCTGGCATACTTTAATAAAAAAATTTGAACTCATAAACACTGGGTACCGAAAACGATAAATAATTGTAAAATATCAAACACGTTCCAGCACGAGCACAAATTCTCAAACCAATTTTAAGTTCTACTATGATATCTATTTAATGTAACAGTATACGATTTATTATGTTCTATTAGGTGCAACTCAAGGTTAATATTTTGAACTCGTAAAAGCCGGGTTCCGCAAAGGGTAGATTATTACAAAATCACAATCTCGTTCCTGCACGAGCAAAAATTCTTACACTTATTCTACATCCTACTAATATATCTAACTTAACTTAATCTGTTCGGTTGGCATACTTTAAAAAAAAATTGAACTCATAAACACTAGGTACCGAAAAGGATAAATAATTGTAAAATCTCAAACACGTTCCAGCACGAGCACAAATTCATAAACCAATTCTAAATTTTACTATGATATCAATTAAATGTAACAGTATACGATTTATTATATTCTTCTAGGTGCAACTCATGAATAATATTTCGAACTCGTAAAAACATTGTGCGATTTAATATGTTCTTCAGGGTATACATAAAAAAAAATTATGAACTCATAAAAACCGGGTTCCGAAAATGATCAATAATTGTTAAATCACAAACACGTTTCAGCATGAGCCCAAATTCGTTAACCTATTCTACATCCTACTATGACATCTAACTAACGTAACAGTATACGATTTATTTTGTTCTGCTGGACATACTTTAAAAAAAATTTTTTACTCATAAACACTGGGTACCGAAAAGGATAAATAATTGTAAAATTTCAAACCCGTTCCAGCACGAGCACAAATTCTTAAACCAATTTTAAGTTCTACTGTGATATCTATTTAATGTAACAGTATACGATTTATTATGTTCTGTTAGGTGCAACTCAAGCAAAATATTTTGAACTCGTAAAAGCCGGATTCCGCAAAGGATAGATTATTCCAAAATCACAATCTCGTTCCAGCACGAGCAAAAATTCTTACACTTATTCTACATCCTACTAAAATATCTAACTTAACTTAATATGTTCGGCTGGCATACTTTAATAAAAAAATTTGAACTCATAAACACTGGGTACCAAAAACGATAAATAATTGTAAAATATCAAACAGGTTCCAGCACGAGCACAAATTCTTAAACCAATTTTAAGTTCTACTATGATATCTATTAAATGTAACAGTATACGATTTATTATATTCTGCTAGGTGCAACTCATGAATAATATTTTGAACTCGTAAAACATTGTGCGATTTAATATGTTCTTTAGGGTATACATAAAAAAAAATTATCAACTCATAAAAACCGGGTTTCGAAAATGATCAATAATTGTTAAATCACAAACACGTTTCAGCATGAGCCCTAATTCGTTAACCTATTCTACATCCTACTATGATATTAAACACTTATTCTACATCCCACTAATATATCTAACTTAACTAATTCTGTTCGGTTGACATACTTTAAAAAAAAAAAATTGAACTCATAAACACTAGGTTCCGAAAAGGATAAATAATTGTAAAATCTCAAACACGTGCCAGTACGAGCACAAATTCTTAAAACAATTCTAAATTTTACTATGATATCTATTAAATGTAACAGTATACGATTTATTATGTTCTGTTAGGTGCAACTCAAGTAAAATATTTTGAACTCGTAAAAGCCGGGTTCCGCAAAGGATAGATTATTCCAAAATCACAATCTCGTTCCAGCACGAGCAAAAATTCTTACACTTATTCTACATCCTACTAATATATCTAACTTAACTTAATACGTTCGGTTGACATACTTTAAAAAAAAAATTGAACTCATAAACACTGGGTACCGAAAACGATAAATAATTGTAAATTATCAAACCCGTTCCAGCACGAGCACAAATTCTTAAACCAATTTTAAGTTCCAGCACGAGCACAAATTCTTAAACCAATTTTAAGTTCTACTATGATATCTATTAATTGTAACAGTATACGATTTATTAGGTTCTGTTAGGTGCAACTCAAGTAAAATATTTTGAACTCGTAAAAGCCGGGTTCCGCAAAGGATAGATTATTCCAAAATCACAATCTCGTTCCATCACGAGCAAGAATTCTTACACTTATTCTACATCCTACTAAAATATCTAACTTAACTTAATATGTTCGGCTGGCATACTTTAATAAAAAAATTTGAACTCATAAACACTAAGTACCGAAAACGATAAATAATTGTAAAATATCAAACACGTTCCAGCTCGAGCACAAATTCTTAAACCAATTTTAAGTTCTACTATGATATCTATTTAATGTAACAGTATACGATTTATTATGTTCTATTAGGTGCAACTCAAGTTTAATATTTTGAACTCGTAAAAGCCGGGTTCCGCAAAGGGTAGATTATTACAAAATCACAATCTCGTTCCTGCACGAGGAAAATTCTTACACTTATTCTACATCCTACTAATATATCTAACTTAACTTAATCTGTTCGGTTGGCATACTTTAAAAAAAAATTGAGCTCATAAACACTAGGTACCGAAAAGGATAAATAATTGTAAAATCTCAAACACGTTCCAGCACGAGCACAAATTCATAAACCAATTCTAAATTTTACTATGATATCAATTAAATGTAACAGTATACGATTTATTATATTCTTCTAGGTGCAACTCATGAATAATATTTTGAACTCGTAAAAACATTGTGCGATTTAATATGTTCTTCAGGGTATACATAAAAAAAAATTATGAACTCATAAAAACCGGGTTCCGAAAATGATTAATAATTGTTAAATCACAAACACGTTTCAGCATGAGCCCAAATTCGTTAACCTATTCTACATCCTACTATGATATCTAACTAACGTAACAGTATACGATTTATTTTGTTCTGCTGGACATACTTTAAAAAAAAAATTTGAACTCATAAACACTGGGTACCGAAAAGGATAAATAATTGTAAAATTTCAAACGCGTTCCAGCACGAGCACAAATTCTTAAACCAATTTTAAGTTTTACTATGATATCTATTTAATGTAACAGTATACGATTTATTATTTTCTGTTAGGTGCAACTCAAGTAAAAGATTTTGAACTCGTAAAAGCCGGGTTCCGCAAAGGATAGATTATTCCAAAATCACAATCTCGTTCCAGCACGAGCAAAAATTCTTACACTTATTCTACATCCTACTAATATATCTAACTTAACTTAATATGTTCGGTTGGCATACTTTAAAAAAAAAATTGAACTCATAAACACTGGGTACCGAAAACGATAAATAATTGTAAAATATCAAACCCGTTCCAGCACGAGCACAAATTCTTAAACCAATTTTAAGTTCCAGCACGAGCACAAATTCTTAAACCAATTTTAAGTTCTACTATGATATCTATTTAATGTAACAGTATACGATTTATTATGTTCTATTAGGTGCAATTCAAGGTTAATATTTTGAACTCGTAAAAGCCGGGTTCCGCAAAGGGTAGATTATTACAAAATCACAATCTCGTTCCTGCACGAGCAAAAATTCTTACACATATTCTACATCCTAATAATATATCTAACTTAACTTAATCTGTTCGGTTGGCATACTTTAAAAAAAAATTGAACTCATAAACACTAGGTACCGAAATGGATAAATAATTGTAAAATCTCAAACACGTTCCAGCACGAGCACAAATTCTTAAAACAATTCTAAATTTTACTATGATATCTATTAAATGTAACAGTATACGATTTATTATATTCTGCTAGGTGCAACTCATGAAAAATATTTTGAACTCGTAAAAGCCGGGTTCCGCAAAGGGTAGATTATTACAAAATCACAATCTCGTTTCTGCACGAGCAATAATTCTTACACATATTCTACATCCTACTAATATATTTAACTTAACTTAATCTGTTCGGTTGACATACTTTAAAAAAAAAATTGAACTCATAAACACTAGGTACCGAAAAGGATAAATAATTGTAAAATCTCAAACACGTTCCAGCACGAGCACAAATTCTTAAAACAATTCTAAATTTTACTATGATATCTATTAAATGTAACAGTATACGATTTATTATATTCTTCTAGGTGCAACTCATAAATAATATTTTGGACTCGTAAAACATTGTGCGATTTAATATGTTCTTACATAAAAAAAAATTATGAACTCATAAAAACCGGGTTTCGAAAATGATCAATAATTGTTTAATCACAAACACGTTTCAGCATGAGCCCAAATTCGATAACCTATTCTACATCCTACTATGATATCTAACTAACGTAACAGTATACGATTTATTTTGTTCTGCAGGACATACTTTAAAAAAAAATTTTTTACTCATAAACACTGGGTACCGAAAAGGATAAAAAATTGTAAAATTTCAAACCCGTTCCAGCACGAGCACAAATTCTTAAACCAATTTTAAGTTCTACTGTGATATCTATTTAATGTAACAGTATACGATTTATTATGTTCTGTTAGGTGCAACTCACCTAAATAATTGTAAAATCAAAAACACGTTCCAGCAGAAGCCCAAATTCGTTAACCTATCCATCATCCCACTATGATATCTAACTAATGTAACAGTATACGATTTATTTTGTTCGGCTGGACATACTTTAAAAAAAAAATTTGTACTCGTAAAAGCTGGGTTCAGCAAAGGATAGATTATTCCAAAATCACAATCTCCAGCACGAGCACAAATTCTTAAACCAATTTTAAGTTCCAGCACGAGCACAAATTCTTAAACCAATTTTAAGTTCTACTATGATATCTATTTAATGTAACAGTATACGATTTATTATGTTCTGTTAGGTGCAACTCAAGTAAAAGATTTTGAACTCGTAAAAGCCGGGTTCCGCAAAGGATAGATTATTCCAAAATCACAATCTCGTTCCAGCACGAGCAAAAATTCTTACACTTATTCTACATCCTACTAATATATCTAACTTAACTTAATATGTTCGGTTGGCATACTTTAAAAAAAAAATTGAACTCATAAACACTGGGTACCGAAAACGATAAATAATTGTAAAATATCAAACCCGTTCCAGCACGAGCACAAATTCTTAAACCAATTTTAAGTTCCAGCACGAGCACAAATTCTTAAACCAATTTTAAGTTCTACTATGATATCTATTTAATGTAACAGTATACGATTTATTATGTTCTATTAGGTGCAACTCAAGTAAAATATTTTGAACTCGTAAAAGCCGGGTTCCGCAAAGGATAGATTATTCCAAAATCACAATCTCGTTTCAGCACAAGAAAAAATTCTTACACTTATTCTACATCCTACTAAAATATCTAACTTAACTTAATATGTTCGGCTGGCATACTCTAATAAAAAAATTTGAACTCATAAACACTGGGTACCGAAAAGGATAAATAATTGTAAAATATCAAACACGTTCCAGCACGAGCACAAATTCTTAAACCAATTTTAAGTTCTACTATGATATCTATTTAATGTAACAGTATACGATTTATTATGTTCTATTAGGTGCAACTCAAGTTTAATATTTTGAACTCGTAAAAGCCGGGTTCCGCAAAGGGTAGATTATTACAAAATAACAATCTCGTTCCTGCACGAGCAAAAATTCTTACACTTATTCTACATCCTACTAATATATTTAACTTAACTTAATCTGTTCGGTTGCCATACTTTAAAAAAAAAATTGAACTCATAAACACTAGGTACCGAAAATGATAAATAATTGTAAAATTTCAAACCCGTTCCAGCACGAGCACAATTTCTTAAACCAATTTTAAGTTCTACTATGATATCTATTTAATGTAACAGTATACGATTTATTATGTTCTATTAGGTGCAACTCAAGTAAAAGATTTTGAACTCGTAAAAGCCGGGTTCCGCAAAGGGTAGATTATTACAAAATCACAATCTCGTTCCTGCACGAGCAAAAATTCTTACACTTATTCTACATCCTACTAATATATTTAACTTAACTTAATATGTTCGGCTGGCATACTTTAATAAAAAAATTTGAACTCATAAACACTGGGTACCGAAAACGATAAATAATTGTAAAATATCAAACACGTTCCAGCACGAGCACAAATTCTTAAACCAATTTTAAGTTCTACTATGATATCTATTTAATGTAACAGTATACGATTTATTATGTTCTATTAGGTGCAACTCAAGTTTAATATTTTGAACTCGTAAAAGCCGGGTTCCGCAAAGGGTAGATTATTACAAAATCACAATCTCGTTCCAGAACAGGCAAAAATTCTTACTAAGATCTCATAATATCAGATAAATCTGAATTATAAGGTTTAGCATTACTGATGTTAGATCTCATCATTCTACTATGATAATTGTTAAATCACAAACACGTTTCAGCATGAGCCCTAATTCGTTAACCTATTCTACATCCTACTATGATATCTAACTAACGTAACAGTATACAATTTATTTTGTTCTGCTGGACATACTTAAAAAAAAAAATTTGAACTCATAAACACTAGGTACCGAAAAGGATAAATAATTGTAAAATTTCAAACCCGTTCCAGCACGAGCACAAATTCTTAAACCAATTTTAAGTTCTACTATGATATCTATTTAATGTAACAGTATACGATTTATTATGTTCTATTAGGTGCAACTCAAGTTTAATATTTTGAACTCGTAAAAGCCGGGTTCGGCAAAGGGTAGATTATTACAAAATCACAATCTCGTTCCAGAACAGGCAAAAATTCTTACTAAGATCTCATAATATCAGATAAATCTGAATTATAAGGTTTAGCATTACTGATGTTAGATCTCATCATTCTACTATGATAATTGTTAAATCACAAACACGTTTCAGCATGAGCCCTAATTCGTTAACCTATTCTACATCCTACTATGATATCTAACTAACGTAACAGTATACAATTTATTTTGTTCTGCTGGACATACTTTAAAAAAAAAATTTGAACTCATAAACACTAGGTACCGAAAAGGATAAATAATTGTAAAATTTCAAACCCGTTCCAGCACGAGCACAAATTCTTAAACCAATTTTAAGTTCTACTATGATATCTATTTAATGTAACAGTATACGATTTATTATGTTCTGTTAGGTGCAACTCAAGTAAAAGATTTTGAACTCGTAAAAGCCGGATTCCGCAAAGGATAACTTATTCTAAAATCACAATCTCGTTCCAGCACGAGCAAAAATTCTTACACTTATTCTACATCCTACTAAAATATCTAACTTAACTTAATATGTTCGGCTGGCATACTTTAATAAAAAAATTTGAACTCACAAACACTGGGTACCGAAAACGATAAATAATTGTAAAATATCAAACCCGTTCCAGCACGAGCACAAATTCTTAAACCAATTTTAAGTTCCAGCACGAGCACAAATTCTTAAACCAATTTTAAGTTCTACTATGATATCTATTTAATGTAACAGTATACGATTTATTATGTTCTGTTAGGTGCAACTCAATGTAAAATATTTTGAACTCGTAAAAGCCGGGTTCCGCAAAGGGTAGATTATTACAAAATCACAATCTCGTTCCTGCACGAGCAAAAATTCTTACACTTATTCTACATCCTAATAATATATCTAACTTAACTTAATCTGTTCGGTTGGCATACTTTAAAAAAAAATTGAACTCTTAAACACTAGGTACCGAAATGGATAAATAATTGTAAAATCTCAAACACGTTCCAGCACGAGCACAAATTCTTAAAACAATTCTAAATTTTACTATGATATCTATTAAATGTAACAGTATACGATTTATTATATTCTGCTAGGTGCAACTCATGAAAAATATTTTGAACTCGTAAAAGCCGGGTTCCGCAAAGGGTAGATTATTACAAAATCACAATCTCGTTCCTGCACGAGCAATAATTCTTACACATATTCTACATCCTACTAATATATTTAACTTAACTTAATCTGTTCGGTTGACATACTTTAAAAAAAAAATTGAACTCATAAACACTAGGTACCGAAAAGGATAAATAATTGTAAAATTTCAAACCCGTTCCAGCACGAGCACAAATTCTTAAACCAATTTTAAGTTCTACTATGATATCTATTTAATGTAACAGTATACGATTTATTATGTTCTATTAGGTGCAACTCAAGTTTAATATTTTGAACTCGTAAAAGCCGGGTTCGGCAAAGGGTAGATTATTACAAAATCACAATCTCGTTCCAGAACAGGCAAAAATTCTTACTAAGATCTCATAATATCAGATAAATCTGAATTATAAGGTTTAGCATTACTGATGTTAGATCTCATCATTCTACTATGATAATTGTTAAATCACAAACACGTTTCAGCATGAGCCCTAATTCGTTAACCTATTCTACATCCTACTATGATATCTAACTAACGTAACAGTATACAATTTATTTTGTTCTGCTGGACATACTTTAAAAAAAAAATTTGAACTCATAAACACTAGGTACCGAAAAGGATAAATAATAGTAAAATTTCAAACCCGTTCCAGCACGAGCACAAATTCTTAAACCAATTTTAAGTTCTACTATGATATCTATTTAATGTAACAGTATACGATTTATTATGTTCTGTTAGGTGCAACTCAAGTAAAAGATTTTGAACTCGTAAAAGCCGGATTCCGCAAAGGATAACTTATTCTAAAATCACAATCTCGTTCCAGCACGAGCAAAAATTCTTACACTTATTCTACATCCTACTAAAATATCTAACTTAACTTAATATGTTCGGCTGGCATACTTTAATAAAAAAATTTGAACTCACAAACACTGGGTACCGAAAACGATAAATAATTGTAAAATATCAAACCCGTTCCAGCACGAGCACAAATTCTTAAACCAATTTTAAGTTCCAGCACGAGCACAAATTCTTAAACCAATTTTAAGTTCTACTATGATATCTATTTAATGTAACAGTATACGATTTATTATGTTCTGTTAGGTGCAACTCAATGTAAAATATTTTGAACTCGTAAAAGCCGGGTTCCGCAAAGGGTAGATTATTACAAAATCACAATCTCGTTCCTGCACGAGCAAAAATTCTTACACTTATTCTACATCCTAATAATATATCTAACTTAACTTAATCTGTTCGGTTGGCATACTTTAAAAAAAAATTGAACTCTTAAACACTAGGTACCGAAATGGATAAATAATTGTAAAATCTCAAACACGTTCCAGCACGAGCACAAATTCTTAAAACAATTCTAAATTTTACTATGATATCTATTAAATATAACAGTATACGATTTATTATATTCTGCTAGGTGCAACTCATGAAAAATATTTTGAACTCGTAAAAGCCGGGTTCCGCAAAGGGTAGATTATTACAAAATCACAATCTCGTTCCTGCACGAGCAATAATTCTTACACATATTCTACATCCTACTAATATATTTAACTTAACTTAATCTGTTCGGTTGACATACTTTAAAAAAAAAATTGAACTCATAAACACTAGGTACCGAAAAGGATAAATAATTGTAAAATTTCAAACCCGTTCCAGCACGAGCACAAATTCTTAAACCAATTTTAAGTTCTACTATGATATCTATTTAATGTAACAGTATACGATTTATTATGTTCTATTAGGTGCAACTCAAGTTTAATATTTTGAACTCGTAAAAGCCGGGTTCGGCAAAGGGTAGATTATTACAAAATCACAATCTCGTTCCAGAACAGGCAAAAATTCTTACTAAGATCTCATAATATCAGATAAATCTGAATTATAAGGTTTAGCATTACTGATGTTAGATCTCATCATTCTACTATGATAATTGTTAAATCACAAACACGTTTCAGCATGAGCCCTAATTCGTTAACCTATTCTACATCCTACTATGATATCTAACTAACGTAACAGTATACAATTTATTTTGTTCTGCTGGACATACTTTAAAAAAAAAATTTGAACTCATAAACACTAGGTACCGAAAAGGATAAATAATAGTAAAATTTCAAACCCGTTCCAGCACGAGCACAAATTCTTAAACCAATTTTAAGTTCTACTATGATATCTATTTAATGTAACAGTATACGATTTATTATGTTCTGTTAGGTGCAACTCAAGTAAAAGATTTTGAACTCGTAAAAGCCGGGTTCCGCAAAGGATAACTTATTCTAAAATCACAATCTCGTTCCAGCACGAGCAAAAATTCTTACACTTATTCTACATCCTACTAAAATATCTAACTTAACTTAATATGTTCGGCTGGCATACTTTAATAAAAAAATTTGAACTCATAAACACTGGGTACCGAAAACGATAAATAATTGTAAAATATCAAACCCGTTCCAGCACGAGCACAAATTCTTAAACCAATTTTAAGTTCCAGCACGAGCACAAATTCTTAAACCAATTTTAAGTTCTACTATGATATCTATTTAATGTAACAGTATACGATTTATTATGTTCTGTTAGGTGCAACTCAATGTTAATATTTTGAACTCGTAAAAGCCGGGTTCCGCAAAGGGTAGATTATTACAAAATCACAATCTCGTTCCTGCACGAGCAAAAATTCTTACACTTATTCTACATCCTAATAATATATCTAACTTAACTTAATCTGTTCGGTTGGCATACTTTAAAAAAAAATTGAACTCTTAAACACTAGGTACCGAAATGGATAAATAATTGTAAAATCTCAAACACGTTCCAGCACGAGCACAAATTCTTAAAACAATTCTAAATTTTACTATGATATCTATTAAATGTAACAGTATACGATTTATTATATTCTGCTAGGTGCAACTCATGAAAAATATTTTGAACTCGTAAAAGCCGGGTTCCGCAAAGGGTAGATTATTACAAAATCACAATCTCGTTCCTGCACGAGCAATAATTCTTACACATATTCTACATCCTACTAATATATTTAACTTAACTTAATCTGTTCGGTTGACATACTTTAAAAAAAAAATTGAACTCATAAACACTAGGTACCGAAAAGGATAAATAATTGTAAAATCTCAAACACGTTCCAGCACGAGCACAAATTCTTAAAACAATTCTAAATTTTACTATGATATCTATTAAATGTAACAGTATACGATTTATTATATTCTTCTAGGTGCAACTCATAAATAATATTTTGGACTCGTAAAACATTGTGCGATTTAATATGTTCTTCAGGGTATACATAAAAAAAAATTATGAACTCATAAAAACCGGGTTTCGAAAATGATCAATAATTGTTAAATCACAAACACGTTTCAGCATGAGCCCAAATTCGTTAACCTATTCTACATCCTACTATGATATCTAACTAACGTAACAGTATACGATTTATTTTGTTCTGCAGGACATACTTTAAAAACAAATTTTGAACTCATAAACACTGGGTACCGAAAAGGATAAATAATTGTAAAATTTCAAACCCGTTCCAGCACGAGCACAAATTCTTAAACCAATTTTAAGTTCTACTGTGATATCTATTTAATGTAACAGTATACGATTTATTATGTTCTGTTAGGTGCAACTCACCTAAATAATTGTAAAATCAAAAACACGTTCCAGCAGAAGCCCAAATTCGTTAACCTATCCATCATCCCACTATGATATCTAACTAATGTAACAGTATACGATTTATTTTGTTCGGCTGGACATACTTTAAAAAAAAAATTTGTACTCGTAAAAGCTGGGTTCAGCAAAGGATAGATTATTCCAAAATCACAATCTCGTTCCAGCACGAGCAAAAATTCTTACACTTATTCTACATCCTACTAAAATATCTAACTTAACTTAATATGTTCGGCTGGCATACTTTAATAAAAAAATTTGAACTCATAAACACTGGGTACCGAAAAGGATAAATAATTGTAAAATTTCAAACCCGTTCCAGCACGAGCACAAATTCTTAAACCAATTTTAAGTTCTACTGTGATATCTATTTAATGTAACAGTATACGATTTATTATGTTCTGTTAGGTGCAACTCAAGTAAAATATTTTGAACTCGTAAAAGCCGGGTTCCGCAAAGGATAGATTATTCCAAAATCACAATCTCGTTCCAGCACGAGCAAAAATTCTTACACTTATTCTACATCCTACTAATATATCTAACTTAACTTAATCTGTTCGGTTGACATACTTTAAAAAAAAAATTGAACTCATAAACACTAGGTACCGAAAAGGATAAATAATTGTAAAATCTCAAACACGTGCCAGTACGAGCACAAATTCTTAAAACAATTCTAAATTTTACTATGATATCTATTAAAAGTAACAGTATACGATTTATTATGTTCTGTTAGGTGCAACTCAAGTAAAATATTTTGAACTCGTAAAAGCCGGGTTCCGCAAAGAATAGATTATTCCAAAATCACAATCTCGTTCCAGCACGAGCAAAAATTCTTTCACTTATTCTACATCCTACTTAAATATCTAACCTAACTTAATATGTTCGGCTGGCATACTTTAATAAAAAAATTTGAACTCATAAACACTGGGTACCGAAAACGATAAATAATTGTAAAATATCAAACACGTTCCAGCACGAGCACAAATTCTTAAACCAATTTTAAGTTCTACTATGATATCTATTTAATGTAACAGTATACGATTTATTATGTTCTATTAGGTGCAACTCAAGTTTAATATTTTGAACTCGTAAAAGCCGGGTTCGGCAAAGGGTAGATTATTACAAAATCACAATCTCGTTCCAGAACAGGCAAAAATTCTTACTAAGATCTCATAATATCAGATAAATCTGAATTATAAGGTTTAGCATTATTGATGTTAGATCTCATCATTCTACTATGATAATTGTTAAATCACAAACACGTTTCAGCATGAGCCCTAATTCGTTAACCTATTCTACATCCTACTATGATATCTAACTAACGTAACAGTATACAATTTATTTTGTTCTGCTGGTCATACTTTAAAAAAAAAATTTGAACTCATAAACACTAGGTACCGAAAAGGATAAATAATTGTAAAATTTCAAACCCGTTCCAGCACGAGCACAAATTCTTAAACCAATTTTAAGTTCTACTGTGATATCTATTTAATGTAACAGTATACGATTTATTATGTTCTGTTAGGTGCAACTCACCTAAATAATTGTAAAATCAAAAACACGTTCCAGCAGAAGCCCAAATTCGTTAACCTATCCATCATCCCACTATGATATCTAACTAATGTAACAGTATACGATTTATTGTGTTCGGCTGGACATACTTTAAAAAAAAAATTTGTACTCGTAAAAGCTGGGTTCAGCAAAGGATAGATTATTCCAAAATCACAATCTCGTTCCAGCACGAGCAAAAGTTCTTACACTTATTCTACATCCTACTAAAATATCTAACTTAACTTAATATGTTCGGCTGGCATACTTTAATAAAAAAATTTGAACTCATAAACACTGGGTACCGAAAACGATAAATAATTGTAAAATATCAAACACGTTCCAGCACGAGCACAAATTCTTAAACCAATTTTAAGTTCTACTATGATATCTATTTAATGTAACAGTATACGATTTATTATGTTCTATTAGGTGCAACTCAAGGTTAATATTTTGAACTCGTAAAAGCCGGGTTCCGCAAAGGGTAGATTATTACAAAATCACAATCTCGTTCCTGCACGAGCAAAAATTCTTACACTTATTCTACATCCTACTAATATATCTAACTTAACTTAATCTGTTCGGTTGGCATACTTTAAAAAAAAATTGAACTCATAAACACTAGGTACCGAAAAGGATAAATAATTGTAAAATCTCAAACACGTTCCAGCACGAGCACAAATTCATAAACCAATTCTAAATTTTACTATGATATCAATTAAATGTAACAGTATACGATTTATTATATTCTTCTAGGTGCAACTCATGAATAATATTTTGAACTCGTAAAAACATTGTGCGATTTAATATGTTCTTCAGGGTATACATAAAAAAAAATAATAAACTCATAAAAACTGGGTACCGAAAAGGATAAATAATTGTAAAATCTCCAACACGTTCCAGCACGAGCAAAAATTCTAAAACCAATTTTAAGTTCTACTATGATATCTATTTAATGTCTCAGTATACGATTTATTATGTTCTGCTGGACATACTTTAAAAAAAAAATTTGAACTCATAAACACTGGGTACCGAAAAGGATAAATAATTGTAAAATCTCAAGCACGTTCCAGCACGAGCACAAATTCTTAAAACAATTCTAAATTTTACTATGATATCTATTTAATGTAACAGTATACGATTTATTATGTTCTATTAGGTGCAACTAAAGTTTAATATTTTGAACTTGTAAAAGCCGGGTTCCGCTAAGGATAGATTATTCCAAAATCACAATCTCGTTCCAGCACGAGCAAAAATTCTTACACTTATTCTACATCCTACTAAAATATCTAACTTAACTTAATATGGTCGGCTGGCATACATAAAAATGTTTATGTAGTGTTTATGTTCTTCAGGGTATACATAAAAAAAAATTATGAACTCATAAAAACCGGGTTTTGAAAATGATCAATAATTGTTAAATCACGAACACGTTTCAGCATGAGCCCTAATTCGTTAACCTATTCTACATCCTACTATGATATCTAACTAACGTAACAGTATACGATTTATTTTGTTCTGCTGGACATACTTTAAAAAAAAATTTTAAACTCATAAACACTGGGTACCGAAAAGGATAAATAATTGTAAAATCTCAAACCCGTTCCAGCACGAGCACAAATTCTTAAACCAATTTTAAGTTCTACTATGATATCTATTTAATGTAACAGTATACGATTTATTATGTTCTATTAGGTGCAGGTTTAATATTTTGAACTCGTAAAAGCCGGGTTCCGCAAAGGGTAGATTATTACAAAATCACAATCTCGTTCCTGCACGAGCGAAAATTCTTACACTTATTCTACATCCTACTAATATATTTAACTTAACTTAATCTGTTCGGTTGACATACTTTAAAAAAAAAATTGAACTCATAAACACTAGGTACCGAAAAGGATAAATAATTGTAAAATCTCAAACACGTTCCAGCACGAGCACAAATTTTAAAAAAAATTCTAAATTTTACTATGATATCTATTAAATGTAACAGTATACGATTTATTATATTCTGCTAGGCGCAACTCATGAAAAATATTTTGAACTCGTAAAAGCCGGGTTCCGCAAAGGGTAGTTTATTACTAAATACAATCTCGTTCCTGCACGAGCAATAATTCTTACACTTATTCTACATCCAATTCTAACTTTTACTATGATATCTATTAAATGTAACAGTATACGATTTATTATATTCTGCTAGGTGCAACTCATGAATAATATTTTGAACTCGTAAAACATTGTGCAATTTAATATGTTCTTCAGGGTATACATAAAAAAAAATTATGAACTCATAAAAACCGGGTTTTGAAAATGATCAATAATTGTTAAATCACGAACACGTTTCAGCATGAGCCCTAATTCGTTAACCTATTCTACATCCTACTATGATATCTAACTAACGTATCAGTATACGATTTATTTTGTTCTGCTGGACATACTTTAAAAAAAATTTTTGAACTCATAAACACTGGGTACCGAAAAGGATAAATAATTGTAAAATCTCAAACCCGTTCCAGCACGAGCACAAATTCTTAAACCAATTTTAAGTTCTACTATGATATCAATTTAATGTAACAGTATACGATTTATTATGTTCTGTTAGGTTCAACTCAAGTAAAATATTTTGAACTCGTAAAAGCCGGGTTCCGCAAAGGGTAGATTATTACAAAATAACAATCTCGTTCCTGCACGAGCAAAAATTCTTACACTTATTCTACATCCTACTAATATATCTAACTTAACATAATCTGTTCGGTTGACATACTTTAAAAAAAAAATTGAACTCATAAACAATAGGTACCGAAAAGGATCAATAATTGTAAAATCTCAAGCACGTTCCAGCACGAGCACAAATTCTTAAAACAATTCTAAATTTTACTATGATATCTATTTAATGTAACAGTATACGATTTATTATGTTCTATTAGGTGCAACGAAAGTTTAATATTTTGAACTCGTAAAAGCCGGGTTCCGCAAAGGATAGATTATTCCAAAATCACAATCTCGTTCCAGCACGAGCAAAAATTCTTACACTTATTCTACATCCTACTAAAATATCTAACTTAACTTAATATGTTCGGCTGGCATACATAAAAATGTTTATGTAGTGTTTATGTTCTTCAGGGTATACATAAAAAAAAATTATGAACTCATAAAAACCGGGTTTTGAAAATGATATGAAATTCATAAACCAATTCTAAATTTTACTATGATATCAATTAAATGTAACAGTATACGATTTATTATATTCTTCTAGGTGCAACTCATGAATAATATTTTGAACTCGTAAAAACATTGTGCGATTTAATATGTTCTTCAGGGTATACATAAAAAAAAATTATGAACTCATAAAAACCGGGTTCCGAAAATGATCAATAATTGTTAAATCACAAACACGTTTCAGCATGACCCCAAATTCGTTAACCTATTCTACATCCTACTATGATATCTAACTAACGTAACAGTATACGATTTATTTTGTTCTGCTGGACATACTTTAAAAAAAAATTTTGAACTCATAAACACTGGGTACCGAAAAGGATAAATAATTGTAAAATTTCAAACCCCTCGTGTTCCAGCACGAGCACAAATTCTTAAACCAATTTTAAGTTCTACTATGATATCTATTTAATGTAACAGTATACGATTTATTATGTTCTGTTAGGTGCAACTCAAGTAAAAGATTTTGAACTCGTAAAAGCCGGGTTCCGCAAAGGATAGATTATTCCAAAATCACAATCTCGTTTCAGCACGAGCAAAAAATTTTACACTTATTCTACATCCTACTAAAATATCTAACTTAACTTAATCTGTTCGGTTGACATACTTTAAAAAAAAAATTGAACTCATAATCACTAGGTACCGAAAAGGATAAATAATTGTAAAATCTCAAACACGTTCCAGCACGAGCACAAATTCTTAAAACAATTCTAAATTTTACTATGATATCTATGAAATGTAACAGTATACGATTTATTATATTCTGCTAGGTGCAACTCATGAAAAATATTTTGAACTCGTAAAAGCCGGGTTCCGCAAAGGGTAGATTATTACAAAATCACAATCTCGTTCCTGCACGAGCAATAATTCTTACACATATTCTACATCCTACTAATATATCTAACTTAACTTATTATGTTCGGTTGGCATGCTTTAAAAAAAAATTGAACTCATAAACACTAGGTACCGAAAAGGATAAATAATTTTAAAATCACAAACACGTGCCAGTACGAGCACAAATTCTTAAAACAATTCTAAATTTTACTATGATATCTATTAAATGTAACAGTATACGATTTATTATATTCTGCTAGGTGCAACTCATGAAAAATATTTTGAACTCGTAAAAGCCAGGTTCCGCAAAGGGTAGATTATTACAAAATCACAATCTCGTTCCTGCACGAGACATAATTCTTACACTTATTCTACATCCTACTAATATATCTAACTTAACTTATTATGTTCGGTTGGCATACAAAAAAAAAAAATTGAACTCATAAACACTAGGTACCGAAAAGGATAAATAATTGTAAAATCTGAAACGCGTTCCAGCACGAGCACAAATTCATTAACCAATTCTAAATTTTACTACGATATCTATTAAATGTAACAGTATACGATTTATTATATTCTGCTAGGTGCAACTCATGAATAATATTTTGAACTGGTAAAAACATTGTGCGATTTAATATGTTCTTCAGGGTATACTTAAAAAAAAATAATAAACTCATAAAAACTGGGTACCGAAAAGGATAAATAATTGTAAAATCTCCAACACGTTCCAGCACGAGCAAAAATTCTAAAACCAATTTTAAGTTCTACTATGATATCTATTTAATGTCTCAGTATACGATTTATTATGTTCTGCTGGACATACTTTAAAAAAAAATTTTGAACTCATAAACACTGGGTACCGAAAAGGATAAATAATTGTAAAATCTCAAACCCGTTCCAGCACGAGCACAAATTCTTAAACCAATTTTAAGTTCTACTATGATATCAATTTAATGTAACAGTATACGATTTATTATGTTCTGTTAGGTGCAACTCAAGTAAAATATTTTGTACTCGTAAAAGCCAGGTTCCGCAAAGGATAGATTATTCCAAAATCTCAATCTCGTTTAAGCACGAGCAAAAATTCTTACACTTATTCTACATCCTAGTAAAATATCTAACTTAACTTAATATGTTCGGCTGGCATACTTTAATAAAAAAATTTGAACTCATAAACACTGGGTACCGAAAACGATAAATAATTGTAAAATATCAAACACGTTCCAGCACGAGCACAAATTCTTAAACCAATTTTAAGTTCTACTATGATATCTATTTAATGTAACAGTATACGATCTATTATGTTCTATTAGGTGCAACTCAAGTTTAATATTTTGAACTCGTAAAAGCCGGGTTCCGCAAAGGGTAGATTATTACAAAATCACAATCTCGTTCCTGCACGAGCGAAAATTCTTACACTTATTCTACATCCTACTAATATATCTAACTTAACTTATTATGTTCGGTTGGCATACTTTAAAAAAAAATTGAACTCATAAACACTGGGTACCGAAAAGGATAAATAATTTTAAAATCTCAAACACGTGCCAGTACGAGCACAAATTCTTAAAACAATTCTAAATTTTACTATGATATCTATTAAATGTAACAGTATACGATTTATTATGTTCTGTTAGGTGCAACTCAAGTAAAATATTTTGAACTCGTAAAAGCCGGGTTCCGCAAAGGATAGATTATTCCAAAATCACAATCTCGTTCCAGCAAGAGCAAAAATTCTTACACTTATTCCACATCCTACTAAAATATCTAACTTAACTTAATATGTTCGTCTGGCATACTTTAATAAAAAAATTTGAACTCATAAACGCTGGGTACCGAAAACGATAAATAATTGTAAAATATCAAACACGTTCCAGCACGTGCACAAATTCCTAAACCAATTTTAAGTTCTACTATGATATCTATTTAATGTAACAGTATACGATTTATTATGTTCTATTAGGTGGAACTCAAGTTTAATATTTTGAAATCGTAAAAGCCGGGTTCCGCAAAGGGTAGATTATTACAAAATCACAATCTCGTTCCTGCACCAGCAAAAATTCTTACACTTATTCTACATCCTACTAATATATCTAACTTAACTTAATATGTTCGGCTGGCATACTTTAATAAAAAAATTTGAACTCATAAACACTGGATACCGAAAAGGATAAATAGTTGTAAAATCTCAAACACGTGCCAGTACGAGCACAAATTCTTAAAACAATTCTAAATTTTACTATGATATCTATTAAATGTAACAGTATACGATTTATTATATTCTGCTAGGTGCAACTCATGAAAAATATTTTGAACTCGTAAAAGCCAGGTTCCGCAAAGGGTAGATTATTACAAAATCACAATCTCGTTCCTGCACGAGACATAATTCTTACACTTATTCTACATCCTACTAATATATCTAACTTAACTTATTATGTTCGGTTGGCATACTTTAAAAAAAAATTGAACTCATAAACACTAGGTACCGAAAAGGATAAATAATTGTAAAATCTGAAACGCGTTCCAGCACGAGCACAAATTCATAAACCAATTCTAAATTTTACTACGATATCTATTAAATGTAACAGTATACGATTTATTATATTCTGCTAGGTGCAACTCATGAATAATATTTTGAACTGGTAAAAACATTGTGCGATTTAATATGTTCTTCAGGGTATACTTAAAAAAAAATAATAAACTCATAAAAACTGGGTACCGAAAAGGATAAATAATTGTAAAATCTCCAACACGTTCCAGCACGAGCACAAATTCTTAAAACAATTCTAAATTTTACTATGATATCTATGAAATGTAACAGTATACGATTTATTATATTCTGCTAGGTGCAACTCATGAAAAATATTTTGAACTCGTAAAAGCCGGGTTCCGCAAAGGGTAGATTATTACAAAATCACAATCTCGTTCCTGCACGAGCAATAATTCTTACACATATTCTACATCCTACTAATATATCTAACTTAACTTATTATGTTCGGTTGGCATACTTTAAAAAAAAATTGAACTCATAAACACTAGGTACCGAAAAGGATAAATAATTTTAAAATCACAAACACGTGCCAGTACGAGCACAAATTCCTAAACCAATTTTAAGTTCTACTATGATATCTATTTAATGTAACAGTATACGATTTATTATGTTCTATTAGGTGGAACTCAAGTTTAATATTTTGAAATCGTAAAAGCCGGGTTCCGCAAAGGGTAGATTATTACAAAATCACAATCTCGTTCCTGCACCAGCAAAAATTCTTACACTTATTCTACATCCTACTAATATATCTAACTTAACTTAATATGTTCGGCTGGCATACTTTAATAAAAAAATTTGAACTCATAAACACTGGATACCGAAAAGGATAAATAGTTGTAAAATCTCAAACACGTGCCAGTACGAGCACAAATTCTTAAAACAATTCTAAATTTTACTATGATATCTATTAAATGTAACAGTATACGATTTATTATATTCTGCTAGGTGCAACTCATGAAAAATATTTTGAACTCGTAAAAGCCAGGTTCCGCAAAGGGTAGATTATTACAAAATCACAATCTCGTTCCTGCACGAGACATAATTCTTACACTTATTCTACATCCTACTAATATATCTAACTTAACTTATTATGTTCGGTTGGCATACTTTAAAAAAAAATTGAACTCATAAACACTAGGTACCGAAAAGGATAAATAATTGTAAAATCTGAAACGCGTTCCAGCACGAGCACAAATTCATAAACCAATTCTAAATTTTACTACGATATCTATTAAATGTAACAGTATACGATTTATTATATTCTGCTAGGTGCAACTCATGAATAATATTTTGAACTGGTAAAAACATTGTGCGATTTAATATGTTCTTCAGGGTATACTTAAAAAAAAATAATAAACTCATAAAAACTGGGTACCGAAAAGGATAAATAATTGTAAAATCTCCAACACGTTCCAGCACAAGCAAAAATTCTAAAACCAATTTTAAGTTCTACTATGATATCTATTTAATGTCTCAGTATACGATTTATTATGTTCTGCTGGACATACTTTAAAAAAAAATTTTGAACTCATAAACACTGGGTACCGAAAAGGATAAATAATTGTAAAATCTCAAACCCGTTCCAGCACGAGCACAAATTCTTAAACCAATTTTAAGTTCTACTATGATATCAATTTAATGTAACAGTATACGATTTATTATGTTCTGTTAGGTGCAACTCAAGTAAAATATTTTGAACTCGTAAAAGCCGGGTTCCGCAAAGGGTAGATTATTACAAAATAACAATCTCGTTCCTGCACGAGCAAAAATTCTTACACTTATTCTACATCCTACTAATATATCTAACTTAACATAATCTGTTCGGTTGACATACTTTAAAAAAAAAATTGAACTCATAAACACTAGGTACCGAAAAGGATCAATAATTGTAAAATCTCAAGCACGTTCCAGCACGAGCACAAATTCTTAAAACAATTCTAAATTTTACTATGATATCTATTTAATGTAACAGTATACGATTTATTATGTTCTATTAGGTGCAACTAAAGTTTAATATTTTGAACTCGTAAAAGCCGGGTTCCGCAAAGGATAGATTATTCCAAAATCACAATCTCGTTCCAGCACGAGCAAAAATTCTTACACTTATTCTACATCCTACTAAAATATCTAACTTAACTTAATATGTTCGGCTGGCATACATAAAAATGTTTATGTAGTGTTTATGTTCTTCAGGGTATACATAAAAAAAAATTATGAACTCATAAAAACCGGGTTTTAAAATTATCAATAATTGTTAAATCACGAACACGTTTCAGCATGAGCCCTAATTCGTTAACCTATTCTACATCCTACTATGATATCTAACTAACGTAACAGTATACGATTTATTTTGTTCTGCTGGACATACTTTAAAAAAAAATTTTGAACTCATAAACACTGGGTACCGAAAAGGATAAATAATTGTAAAATCTCAAACCCGTTCCAGCACGAGCACAAATTCTTAAACCAATTTTAAGTTCTACTATGATATCTATTTAATGTAACAGTATACGATTTATTATGTTCTATTAGGTGCAGGTTTAATATTTTGAACTCGTAAAAGCCGGGTTCCGCAAAGGGTAGATTATTACAAAATCACAATCTCGTTCCTGCACGAGCGAAAATTCTTACACTTATTCTACATCCTACTAATATATTTAACTTAACTTAATCTGTTCGGTTGACATACTTTAAAAAAAAAATTGAACTCATAAACACTAGGTACCGAAAAGGATAAATAATTGTAAAATCTCAAACACGTTCCAGCACGAGCACAAATTCTTAAAAAAATTCTAAATTTTTCTATGATATCTATTAAATGTAACAGTATACGATTTATTATATTCTGCTAGGCGCAACTCATGAAAAATATTTTGAACTCGTAAAAGCCGGGTTCCGCAAAGGGTAGTTTATTACTAAATACAATCTCGTTCCAGCACGAGCAAAAATTCTTACACTTATTCTACATCCTACTAAAATATCTAACTTAACTTAATATGTTCGGCTGGCATACATAAAAATGTTTATGTAGTGTTTATGTTCTTCAGGGTATACATAAAAAAAAATTATGAACTCATAAAAACCGGGTTTTGAAAATGATATGAAATTCATAAACCAATTCTAAATTTTACTATGATATCAATTAAATGTAACAGTATACGATTTATTATATTCTTCTAGGTGCAACTCATGAATAATATTTTGAACTCGTAAAAACATTGTGCGATTTAATATGTTCTTCAGGGTATACATAAAAAAAAATTATGAACTCATAAAAACCGGGTTCCGAAAATGATCAATAATTGTTAAATCACAAACACGTTTCAGCATGAGCCCAAATTCGTTAACCTATTCTACATCCTACTATGATATCTAACTAACGTAACAGTATACGATTTATTTTGTTCTGCTGGACATACTTTAAAAAAAAAATTTGAACTCATAAACACTGGGTACCGAAAAGGATAAATAATTGTAAAATTTCAAACCCGTTCCAGCACGAGCACAAATTCTTAAACCAATTTAAAGTTCTACTATGATATCTATTTAATGTAACAGTATACGATTTATTATGTTCTGTTAGGTGCAACTCAAGTAAAAGATTTTGAACTCGTAAAAGCCGGGTTCCGCAAAGGATAGATTATTCCAAAATCACAATCTCGTTTCAGCACGAGCAAAAATTCTTACACTTATTCTACATCCTACTAAAATATCTAACTTAACTTAATCTGTTCGGTTGACATACTTTAAAAAAAAAATTGAACTCATAATCACTAGGTACCGAAAAGGATAAATAATTGTAAAATCTCAAACACGTTCCAGCACGAGCACAAATTCTTAAAACAATTCTAAATTTTACTATGATATCTATGAAATGTAACAGTATACGATTTATTATATTCTGCTAGGTGCAACTCATGAAAAATATTTTGAACTCGTAAAAGCCGGGTTCCGCAAAGGGTAGATTATTACAAAATCACAATCTCGTTCCTGCACGAGCAATAATTCTTACACATATTCTACATCCTACTAATATATTTAACTTAACTTAATCTGTTCGGTTGACATACTATAAAAAAAAAAATTGAACTCATAAACACTAGGTACCGAAAAGGATAAATAATTGTAAAATCTCAAACACGTTCCAGCACGAGCACAAATTCTTAAAACAATTCTAAATTTTACTATGATATCTACTAAATGTAACAGTATACGATTTATTATATTCTTCTAGGTGCAACTCATGAATAATATTTTGAACTGGTAAAAACATTGTGCGATTTAATATGTTCTTCAGGGTATACTTAAAAAAAAATAATAAACTCATAAAAACTGGGTACCGAAAAGGATAAATAATTGTAAAATCTCCAACACGTTCCAGCACGAGCAAAAATTCTAAAACCAATTTTAAGTTCTACTATGATATCTATTTAATGTCTCAGTATACGATTTATTATGTTCTGCTGGACATACTTTAAAAAAAAATTTTGAACTCATAAACACTGGGTACCGAAAAGGATAAATAATTGTAAAATCTCAAACCCGTTCCAGCACGAGCACAAATTCTTAAACCAATTTTAAGTTCTACTATGATATCAATTTAATGTAACAGTATACGATTTATTATGTTCTGTTAGGTGCAACTCAAGTAAAATATTTTGTACTCGTAAAAGCCAGGTTCCGCAAATGATAGATTATTCCAAAATCACAATCTCGTTTAAGCACGAGCAAAAATTCTTACACTTATTCTACATCCTAGTAAAATATCTAACTTAACATAATATGTTCGGCTGGCATACTTTAATAAAAAAATTTGAACTCATAAACAGTGGGTACCGAAAACGATATATAATTGTAAAATATCAAACACGTTCCAGCACGAGCACAAATTCTTAAACCAATTTTAAGTTCTACTATGATATCTATGAAATGTAACAGTATACGATTTATTATATTCTGCTAGGTGCAACTCATGAAAAATATTTTGAACTCGTAAAAGCCGGGTTCCGCAAAGGGTAGATTATTACAAAATCACAATCTCGTTCCTGCACGAGCAATAATTCTTACACATATTCTACATCCTACTAATATATCTAACTTAACTTATTATGTTCGGTTGGCATACTTTAAAAAAAAATTGAACTTATAAACACTAGGTACCGAAAAGGATAAATAATTTTAAAATCACAAACACGTGCCAGTACGAGCACAAATTCTTAAAACAATTCTAAATTTTACTATGATATCTATTAAATGTAACAGTATACGATTTATTATGTTCTGTTAGGTGCAACTCAAGTAAAATATTTTGAACTCGTAAAAGCCGGGTTCCGCAAAGGATAGATTATTCCAAAATCACAATCTCGTTCCAGCACGAGCAAAAATTCTTACACTTATTCTACATCCTACTAAAATATCTAACTTAACTTAATATGTTCGGCTGGCATACTTTAATAAAAAAATTTGAACTCATAAACACTGGATACCGAAAAGGATAAATAGTTGTAAAATCTCAAACACGTGCCAGTACGAGCACAAATTCTTAAAACAATTCTAAATTTTACTATGATATCTATTAAATGTAACAGTATACGATTTATTATATTCTGCTAGGTGCAACTCATGAAAAATATTTTGAACTCGTAAAAGCCAGGTTCCGCAAAGGGTAGATTATTACAAAATCACAATCTCGTTCCTGCACGAGACATAATTCTTACACTTATTCTACATCCTACTAATATATCTAACTTAACTTATTATGTTCGGTTGGCATACAAAAAAAAAAAATTGAACTCATAAACACTAGGTACCGAAAAGGATAAATTATTGTAAAATCTGAAACGCGTTCCAGCACGAGCACAAATTCATAAACCAATTCTAAATTTTACTACGATATCTATTAAATGTAACAGTATACGATTTATTATATTCTGCTAGGTGCAACTCATGAATAATATTTTGAACTGGTAAAAACATTGTGCGATTTAATATGTTCTTCAGGGTATACTTAAAAAAAAAATAATAAACTCATAAAAACTGGGTACCGAAAAGGATAAATAATTGTAAAATCTCCAACACGTTCCAGCACGAGCAAAAATTCTAAAACCAATTTTAAGTTCTACTATGATATCTATTTAATGTCTCAGTGTACGATTTATTATGTTCTGCTGGACATACTTTAAAAAAAAATTTTGAACTCATAAACACTGGGTACCGAAAAGGATAAATAATTGTAAAATCTCAAACCCGTTCCAGCACGAGCACAAATTCTTAAACCAATTTTAAGTTCTACTATGATATCAATTTAATGTAACAGTATACGATTTATTATGTTCTGTTAGGTGCAACTCAAGTAAAATATTTTGTACTCGTAAAAGCCAGGTTCCGCAAAGGATAGATTATTCCAAAATCACAATCTCGTTTAAGCACGAGCAAAAATTCTTACACTTATTCTACATCCTAGTAAAATATCTAACTTAACTTAATATGTTCGGCTGGCATACTTTAATAAAAAAATTATGAACTCATAAAAACCGGGTTTTAAAATTATCAATAATTGTTAAATCACGAACACGTTTCAGCATGAGCCCTAATTCGTTAACCTATTCTACATCCTACTATGATATCTAACTAACGTAACAGTATACGATCTATTATGTTCTATTAGGTGCAACTCAAGTTTAATATTTTGAACTCGTAAAAGCCGGGTTCCGCAAAGGGTAGATTATTACAAAATCACAATCTCGTTCCTGCACGAGCGAAAATTCTTACACTTATTCTACATCCTACTAATATATCTAACTTAACTTATTATGTTCGGTTGGCATACTTTAAAAAAAAATTGAACTCATAAACACTGGGTACCGAAAAGGATAAATAATTTTAAAATCTCAAACACGTGCCAGTACGAGCACAAATTCTTAAAACAATTCTAAATTTTACTATGATATCTATTAAATGTAACAGTATACGATTTATTATGTTCTGTTAGGTGCAACTCAAGTAAAATATTTTGAACTCGTAAAAGCCGGGTTCCGCAAAGGATAGATTATTCCAAAATCACAATCTCGTTCCAGCAAGAGCAAAAATTCTTACACTTATTCCACATCCTACTAAAATATCTAACTTAACTTAATATGTTCGTCTGGCATACTTTAATAAAAAAATTTGAACTCATAAACGCTGGGTACCGAAAACGATAAATAATTGTAAAATATAAACACGTTCCAGCACGTGCACAAATTCCTAAACCAATTTTAAGTTCTACTATGATATCTATTTAATGTAACAGTATACGATTTATTATGTTCTATTAGGTGGAACTCAAGTTTAATATTTTGAAATCGTAAAAGCCGGGTTCCGCAAAGGGTAGATTATTACAAAATCACAATCTCGTTCCTGCACCAGCAAAAATTCTTACACTTATTCTACATCCTACTAATATATCTAACTTAACTTAATATGTTCGGCTGGCATACTTTAATAAAAAAATTTGAACTCATAAACACTGGATACCGAAAAGGATAAATAGTTGTAAAATCTCAAACACGTGCCAGTACGAGCACAAATTCTTAAAACAATTCTAAATTTTACTATGATATCTATTAAATGTAACAGTATACGATTTATTATATTCTGCTAGGTGCAACTCATGAAAAATATTTTGAACTCGTAAAAGCCAGGTTCCGCAAAGGGTAGATTATTACAAAATCACAATCTCGTTCCTGCACGAGACATAATTCTTACACTTATTCTACATCCTACTAATATATCTAACTTAACTTATTATGTTCGGTTGGCATACTTTAAAAAAAAATTGAACTCATAAACACTAGGTACCGAAAAGGATAAATAATTGTAAAATCTGAAACGCGTTCCAGCACGAGCACAAATTCATAAACCAATTCTAAATTTTACTACGATATCTATTAAATGTAACAGTATACGATTTATTATATTCTGCTAGGTGCAACTCATGAATAATATTTTGAACTGGTAAAAACATTGTGCGATTTAATATGTTCTTCAGGGTATACTTAAAAAAAAATAATAAACTCATAAAAACTGGGTACCGAAAAGGATAAATAATTGTAAAATCTCCAACACGTTCCAGCACGAGCAAAAATTCAAAAACCAATTTTAAGTTCTACTATGATATCTATTTAATGTCTCAGTATACGATTTATTATGTTCTGCTGGACATACTTTAAAAAAAAATTTTGAACTCATAAACACTGGGTACCGAAAAGGATAAATAATTGTAAAATCTCAAACCCGTTCCAGCACGAGCACAAATTCTTAAACCAATTTTAAGTTCTACTATGATATCAATTTAATGTAACAGTATACGATTTATTATGTTCTGTTAGGTGCAACTCAAGTAAAATATTTTGAACTCGTAAAAGCCGGGTTCCGCAAAGGGTAGATTATTACAAAATAACAATCTCGTTCCTGCACGAGCAAAAATTCTTACACTTATTCTACATCCTACTAATATATCTAACTTAACATAATCTGTTCGGTTGACATACTTTAAAAAAAAAATTGAACTCATAAACACTAGGTACCGAAAAGGATCAATAATTGTAAAATCTCAAGCACGTTCCAGCACGAGCACAAATTCTTAAAACAATTCTAAATTTTACTATGATATCTATTTAATGTAACAGTATACGATTTATTATGTTCTATTAGGTGCAACTAAAGTTTAATATTTTGAACTCGTAAAAGCCGGGTTCCGCAAAGGATAGATTATTCCAAAATCACAATCTCGTTCCAGCACGAGCAAAAATTCTTACACTTATTCTACATCCTACTAAAATATCTAACTTAACTTAATATGTTCGGCTGGCATACATAAAAATGTTTATGTAGTGTTTATGTTCTTCAGGGTATACATAAAAAAAAATTATGAACTCATAAAAACCGGGTTTTAAAATTATCAATAATTGTTAAATCACGAACACGTTTCAGCATGAGCCCTAATTCGTTAACCTATTCTACATCCTACTATGATATCTAACTAACGTAACAGTATACGATTTATTTTGTTCTGCTGGACATACTTTAAAAAAAAATTTTGAACTCATAAACACTGGGTACCGAAAAGGATAAATAATTGTAAAATCTCAAACCCGTTCCAGCACGAGCACAAATTCTTAAACCAATTTTAAGTTCTACTATGATATCTATTTAATGTAACAGTATACGATTTATTATGTTCTATTAGGTGCAGGTTTAATATTTTGAACTCGTAAAAGCCGGGTTCCGCAAAGGGTAGATTATTACAAAATCACAATCTCGTTCCTGCACGAGCGAAAATTCTTACACTTATTCTACATCCTACTAATATATTTAACTTAACTTAATCTGTTCGGTTGACATACTTTAAAAAAAAAATTGAACTCATAAACACTAGGTACCGAAAAGGATAAATAATTGTAAAATCTCAAACACGTGCCAGTACGAGCACAAATTCTTAAAACAATTCTAAATTTTACTATGATATCTATTAAATGTAACAGTATACGATTTATTATGTTCTGTTAGGTGCAACTCAAGTAAAATATTTTGAACTCGTAAAAGCCGGGTTCCGCAAAGGATAGATTATTCCAAAATCACAATCTCGTTCCAGCACGAGCAAAAATTCTTACACTTATTCTACATCCTACTAATATATCTAACTTAACTTAATCTGTTCGGTTAGCATACTTTAAAAAAAAAATTGAACTCATAAACACTAGGTACCGAAAAGGATAAATAATTGTAAAATCTCAAACACGTTCCAGCACGAGCACAAATTCATAAACTAATTCTAAATTTTACTATGATATCAATTAAATGTAACAGTATACGATTTATTATATTCTTCTAGGTGCAACTCATGAATAATATTTTGAACTGGTAAAAACATTGTGCGATTTAATATGTTCTTCAGGGTATACTTAAAAAAAAATAATAAACTCATAAAAACTGGGTACCGAAAAGGATAAATAATTGTAAAATCTCCAACACGTTCCAGCACGAGCAAAAATTCTTAAACCAATTTTAAGTTCTACTATGATATCTATTTAATGTAACAGTATACGATTTATTATGTTCTATTAGGTGCAACTCAAGTTTAATATTTTGAACTCGTAAAAGCCGGGTTCCGCAAAGGGTAGATTATTACAAAATCACAATCTCGTTCCTGCACGAGCAAAAATTCTTACACTTATTCTACATCCTACTAATATATCTAACTTAACTTAATCTGTTCGGTTGACATACTTTAAAAAAAAAATTGAACTCATAAACACTAGGTACCGAAAAGGATAAATAATTGTAAAATCTCAAACACGTGCCAGTACGAACACAAATTCTTAAAACAATTCTAAATTTTACTATGATATCTATTAAATGTAACAGTATACGATTTATTATGTTCTGTTAGGTGCAACTCAAGTAAAATATTTTGAACTCGTAAAAGCCGGGTTCCGCAAAGGATAGATTATTCCAAAATCACAATCTCGTTCCAGCAAGAGCAAAAATTCTTACACTTATTCTACATCCTACTAAAATATCTAACTTAACTTAATATGTTCGTCTGGCATACTTTAATAAAAAAATTTGAACTCATAAACACTGGGTACCGAAAAGGATAAATAATTGTAAAATATCAAACACGTTCCAGCACGTGCACAAATTCCTAAACCAATTTTAAGTTCTACTATGATATCTATTTAATGTAACAGTATACGATTTATTATGTTCTATTAGGTGGAACTCAAGTTTAATATTTTGAAATCGTAAAAGCCGGGTTCCGCAAAGGGTAGATTATTACAAAATCACAATCTCGTTCCTGCACCAGCAAAAATTCTTACACTTATTCTACATCCTACTAATATATCTAACTTAACTTAATCTGTTCGGTTGACATATTTTAAAAAAAAATTGAACTCATAAACACTAGGTACCGAAAAGGATAAATAATTGTAAAATCTCAAACACGTTCCAGCACGAGCACAAATTCATAAACCAATTCTAAATTTTACTACGATATCTATTAAATGTAACAGTATACGATTTATTATATTCTGCTAAGTGCAACTCATGAATAATATTTTGAACTCGTAAAAACATTGTGCGATTTAATATGTTCTTCAGGGTATACATAAAAAAAAAATTATGAACTCATAAAAACCGGGTTCCGAAAATGTTCAATAATTGTTAAATCACAAACACGTTTTAGCATGAGCCCAAATTCGTTAACCTAGTCTACATCCTACTATGATATCTAACTAACGTAACAGTATACGATTTATTTTGTTCTGCTGGACATACTTTAAAAAAAAATTTTGAACTCATAAAAACTGGGTACCGAAAAGGATAAATAATTGTAAAATTTCAAACCCGTTCCAGCACGAGCACAAATTCTTAAACCAATTTTATGTTCTACTATGATATCTATTTAATGTAACAGTACACGATTTATTATGTTCTGTTAGGTGCAACTCATGAATAATATTTTGAACTCGTAAAAGCCGGGTTCCGCAAAGGATAGATTATTCCAAAATCACAATCTCGTTCCAGCACGAGCAAAAATTCTTACACTTATTCTACATCCTACTAATATATCTAACTTAACTTAATATGTTCGGTTGGCATACTTTAAAAAAAAAATTGAACTCATAAACACTAGGTACCGAAAAGGATAAATAATTGTAAAATCTCAAACACGTTCCAGCACGAGCACAAATTCATAAACCAATTCTATATTTTACTATGATATCTATTAAATGTAACAGTATACGATTTATTATATTCTGCTAGGTGCAACTCATGATAAATATTTTGAACTCGTAAAAGCCGGGTTCCGCAAAGGGTAGATTATTACAAAACCACAATCTCGTTCCTGCACGAGCAATAATTCTTACACTTATTCGACATCCTACTAATATATCTAACTTATTATGTTCGGTTGGCATATTTTAAAAAAAAATTTAACTCTTAAACACTAGGTACCGAAAAGGATAAATAATTGTAAAATCTCAAACACGTTCCAGCACGTGCACAAATTCATAAACCAATTCTAAATTTTTCTATGATATCTATTAAATGTAACAGTATACGATTTATTATATTCTGCTAGGCGCAACTCATGAAAAATATTTTGAACTCGTAAAAGCCGGGTTCCGCAAAGGGTAGTTTATTACTAAATACAATCTCGTTCCAGCACGAGCAAAAATTCTTACACTTATTCTACATCCTACTAAAATATCTAACTTAACTTAATATGTTCGGCTGGCATACATAAAAATGTTTATGTAGTGTTTATGTTCTTCAGGGTATACATAAAAAAAAATTATGAACTCATAAAAACCGGGTTTTGAAAATGATATGAAATTCATAAACCAATTCTAAATTTTACTATGATATCAATTAAATGTAACAGTATACGATTTATTATATTCTTCTAGGTGCAACTCATGAATAATATTTTGAACTCGTAAAAACATTGTGCGATTTAATATGTTCTTCAGGGTATACATAAAAAAAAATTATGAACTCATAAAAACCGGGTTCCGAAAATGATCAATAATTGTTAAATCACAAACACGTTTCAGCATGAGCCCAAATTCGTTAACCTATTCTACATCCTACTATGATATCTAACTAACGTAACAGTATACGATTTATTTTGTTCTGCTGGACATACTTTAAAAAAAAATTTTGAACTCATAAACACTGGGTACCGAAAAGGATAAATAATTGTAAAATTTCAAACCCGTTCCAGCACGAGCACAAATTCTTAAACCAATTTTAAGTTCTACTATGATATCTATTTAATGTAACAGTATACGATTTATTATGTTCTGTTAGGTGCAACTCAAGTAAAAGATTTTGAACTCGTAAAAGCCGGGTTCCGCAAAGGATAGATTATTCCAAAATCACAATCTCGTTTCAGCACGAGCAAAAATTCTTACACTTATTCTACATCCTACTAAAATATCTAACTTAACTTAATCTGTTCGGTTGACATACTTTAAAAAAAAAATTGAACTCATAATCACTAGGTACCGAAAAGGATAAATAATTGTAAAATCTCAAACACGTTCCAGCACGAGCACAAATTCTTAAAACAATTCTAAATTTTACAATGATATCTATGAAATGTAACAGTATACGATTTATTATATTCTGCTAGGTGCAACTCATGAAAAATATTTTGAACTCGTAAAAGCCGGGTTCCGCAAAGGGTAGATTATTACAAAATCACAATCTCGTTCCTGCACGAGCAATAATTCTTACACATATTCTACAACCTACTAATATATTTAACTTAACTTAATCTGTTCGGTTGACATACTATAAAAAAAAAAATTGAACTCATAAACACTAGGTACCGAAAAGGATAAATAATTGTAAAATCTCAAACACGTTCCAGCACGAGCACAAATTCTTAAAACAATTCTAAATTTTACTATGATATCTACTAAATGTAACAGTATACGATTTATTATATTCTTCTAGGTGCAACTCATGAATAATATTTTGAACTGGTTAAAACATTGTGCGATTTAATATGTTCTTCAGGGTATACTTAAAAAAAAATAATAAACTCATAAAAACTGGGTACCGAAAAGGATAAATAATTGTAAAATCTCCAACACGTTCCAGCACAAGCAAAAATTCTAAAACCAATTTTAAGTTCTACTATGATATCTATTTAATGTCTCAGTATACGATTTATTATGTTCTGCTGGACATACTTTAAAAAAAAATTTTGAACTCATAAACACTGGGTACCGAAAAGGATAAATAATTGTAAAATCTCAAACCCGTTCCAGCACGAGCACAAATTCTTAAACCAATTTTAAGTTCTACTATGATATCAATTTAATGTAACAGTATACGATTTATTATGTTCTGTTAGGTGCAACTCAAGTAAAATATTTTGTACTCGTAAAAGCCAGGTTCCGCAAATGATAGATTATTCCAAAATCACAATCTCGTTTAAGCACGAGCAAAAATTCTTACACTTATTCTACATCCTAGTAAAATATCTAACTTAACATAATATGTTCGGCTGGCATACTTTAATAAAAAAATTTGAACTCATAAACAGATGGTACCGAAAACGATATATAATTGTAAAATATCAAACACGTTCCAGCACGAGCACAAATTCATAAACCAATTTTAAGTTCTACTATGATATCTATTTAATGTAACAGTATACGATCTATTATGTTCAAGTAGGTGCAACTCAAGTTTAATATTTTGAACTCGTAAAAGCCGGGTTCCGCAAAGGGTAGATTATTCCAAAATCACAATCTCGTTTCAGCACGAGCGAAAATTCTTACACTTATTCTACATCCTACTAAAATATCTAACTTAACTTAATCTGTCCGGTTGACATACTTTAAAAAAAAAATTGAACTTATAATCACTAGGTACCGAAAAGGATAAATAATTGTAAAATCTCAAACACGTTCCAGCACGAGCACAAATTCTTAAAACAATTCTAAATTTTACTATGATATCTATTAAATGTAACAGTATACGATTTATTATATTCTGCTAGGTGCAACTCATGAAAAATATTTTGAACTCGTAAAAGCCGGGTTCCGCAAAGGGTAGATTATTACAAAATCACAATCTCGTTCCTACACGAGCAATAATTCTTACACATATTCTACATCCTACTAATATATTTAACTTAACTTAATCTGTTCGGTTGACATACTATAAAAAAAAAAATTGAACTCATAAACACTAGGTACCGAAAAGGATAAATAATTGTAAAATCTCAAACACGTTCCAGCACGAGCACAAATTCTTAAAACAATTCTAAATTTTACTATGATATCTACTAAATGTAACAGTATACGATTTATTATATTCTTCTAGGTGCAACTCATGAATAATATTTTGAACTGGTAAAAACATTGTGCGATTTAATATGTTCTTCAGGGTATCCATAAAAAAAAATTATGAACTCATAAAAACCGGGTTTCGAAAATGATCAATAATTGTTAAATCACAAACACAATTCTAAATTTTACTATGATATCTATTAAATGTAACAGTATACGATTTATTATATTCTGCTAGGTGCAACTCATGAAAAATATTTTGAACTCGTAAAAGCCAGGTTCCGCAAAGGGTAGATTATTACAAAATCACAATCTCGTTCCTGCACGAGCAATAATTCTTACACTTATTCTACATCCAATTCTAACTTTTACTATGATATCTATTAAATGTAACAGTATACGATTTATTATATTCTGCTAGGTGCAACTCATGAATAATATTTTGAACTCGTAAAACATTGTGCGATTTAATATGTTCTTCAGGGTATACATAAAAAAAAATTATGAACTCATAAAAACCGGGTTTTGAAAATGATCAATAATTGTTAAATCACAAACACGTTTCAGCATGAGCCCTAATTCGTTAACCTATTCTACATCCTACTATGATATCTAACTAACGTAACAGTATACGATTTATTTTGTTCTGCTGGACATACTTTAAAAAAAAATTTTGAACTCATAAACACTGGGTACCGAAAAGGATAAATAATTGTAAAATTTCAAACCCGTTCCAGCACGAGCACAAATTCTTAAACCAATTTTAAGTTCTACTATGATATCTATTTAATGTAACAGTATACGATTTATTATGTTCTGTTAGGTGCAACTCAAGTAAAAGATTTTGAACTCGTAAAAGCCGGGTTCCGCAAAGGATAGATTATTCCAAAATCACAATCTCGTTTCAGCACGAGCAAAAATTCTTACACTTATTCTACATCCTACTAAAATATCTAACTTAACTTAATCTGTTCGGTTGACATACTTTAAAAAAAAAATTGAACTCATAATCACTAGGTACCAAAAAGGATAAATAATTGTAAAATCTCAAACACGTTCCAGCACGAGCACAAATTCTTAAAACAATTCTAAATTTTACTATGATATCTACTAAATGTAACAGTATACGATTTATTATATTCTTCAAGGTGCAACTCATGAATAATATTTTGGACTCGTAAAACATTGTGCGATTTAATATGTTCTTCAGGGTATCCATAAAAAAAAATTATGAACTCATAAAAACCGGGTTTCGAAAATGATCAATAATTGTTAAATCTCAAACACAATTCTAAATTTTACTATGATATCTATTAAATGTAACAGTATACGATTTATTATATTCTGCTAGGTGCAACTCATGAAAAATATTTTGAACTCGTAAAAGCCAGGTTCCGCAAAGGGTAGATTATTACAAAATCACAATCTCGTTCCTGCACGAGACATAATTCTTACACTTATTCTACATCCTACTAATATATCTAACTTAACTTATTATGTTCGGTTGGCATACTTTAAAAAAAAATTGAACTCATAAACACTAGGTACCGAAAAGGATAAATAATTGTAAAATCTGAAACGCGTTCCAGCACGAGCACAAATTCATAAACCAATTCTAAATTTTACTACGATATCTATTAAATGTAACAGTATACGATTTATTATATTCTGCTAGGTGCAACTCATGAATAATATTTTGAACTGGTAAAAACATTGTGCGATTTAATATGTTCTTCAGGGTATACTTAAAAAAAAATAATAAACTCATAAAAACTGGGTACCGAAAAGGATAAATAATTGTAAAATCTCCAACACGTTCCAGCACGAGCAAAAATTCTAAAACCAATTTTAAGTTCTACTATGATATCTATTTAATGTCTCAGTATACGATTTATTATGTTCTGCTGGACATACTTTAAAAAAAAATTTTGAACTCATAAACACTGGGTACCGAAAAGGATAAATAATTGTAAAATCTCAAACCCGTTCCAGCACGAGCACAAATTCTTAAACCAATTTTAAGTTCTACTATGATATCAATTTAATGTAACAGTATACGATTTATTATGTTCTGTTAGGTGCAACTCAAGTAAAATATTTTGTACTCGTAAAAGCCAGGTTCCGCAAAGGATAGATTATTCCAAAATCACAATCTCGTTTAAGCACGAGCAAAAATTCTTACACTTATTCTACATCCTAGTAAAATATCTAACTTAACATAATATGTTCGGCTGGCATACTTTAATAAAAAAATTTGAACTCATAAACAGTGGGTACCGAAAACGATATATAATTGTAAAATATCAAACACGTTCCAGCACGAGCACAAATTCTTAAACCAATTTTAAGTTCTACTATGATATCTATTTAATGTAACAGTATACGATCTATTATGTTTTATTAGGTGCAACTCAAGTTTAATATTTTGAACTCGTAAAAGCCGGGTTCCGCAAAGTATAGATTATTCCAAAAACACAATCTCGTTCCAGCACGAGCAAAAATTCTTACACTTATTCTACATCCTACTAAAATATCTAACTTAACTTAATCTGTCCGGTTGACATACTTTAAAAAAAAAATTGAACTCATAATCACTAGGTACCGAAAAGGATAAATAACTGTAAAATCTCAAACACGTTCCAGCACGAGCACAAATTCTTAAAACAATTCTAAATTTTACTATGATATCTATTAAATGTAACAGTATACGATTTATTATATTCTGCTAGGTGCAACTCATGAAAAATATTTTGAACTCGTAAAAGCCGGGTTCCGCAAAGGGTAGATTATTACAAAATCACAATCTCGTTCCTACACGAGCAATAATTCTTACACATATTCTACATCCTACTAATATATTTAACTTAACTTAATCTGTTCGGTTGACATACTATAAAAAAAAAAATTGAACTCATAAACACTAGGTACCGAAAAGGATAAATAATTGTAAAATCTCAAACACGTTCCAGCACGAGCACAAATTCTTAAAACAATTCTAAATTTTACTATGATATCTACTAAATGTAACAGTATACGATTTATTATATTCTTCTAGGTGCAACTCATGAATAATATTTTGGACTCGTAAAACATTGTGCGATTTAATATGTTCTTCAGGGTATCCATAAAAAAAAATTATGAACTCATAAAAACCGGGTTTCGAAAATGATCAATAATTGTTAAATCACAAACACAATTCTAAATGCTATGATATCTATATGCTATACTATGATATCTATTAAATGTAACAGTATTCGATTTATTATATTCTGCTAGGTGCAACTCATGAAAAATATTTTGAACTCGTAAAAGCCAGGTTCCGCAAAGGGTAGATTATTACAAAATCACAATCTCGTTCCTGCACGAGCAATAATTCTTACACTTATTCTACATCCAATTCTAACTTTTACTATGATATCTATTAAATGTAACAGTATACGATTTATTATATTCTGCTAGGTGCAACTCATGAATAATATTTTGAACTCGTAAAACATTGTGCGATTTAATATGTTCTTCAGGGTATACATAAAAAAAAATTATGAACTCATAAAAACCGGGTTTTGAAAATGATCAATAATTGTTAAATCACAAACACGTTTCAGCATGAGCCCTAATTCGTTAACCTATTCTACATCCTACTATGATATCTAACTAACGTAACAGTATACGATTTATTTTGTTCTGCTGGACATACTTAAAAAAAAAATTTTGAACTCATAAACACTGGGTACCGAAAAGGATAAATAATAGTAAAATCTCAAACCCGTTCCAGCACGAGCACAAATTCTTAAACCAATTTTAAGTTCTACTATGATATCAATTTAATGTAACAGTATACGATTTATTATGTTCTGTTAGGTGCAACTCAAGTAAAATATTTTGAACTCGTAAAAGCCGGGTTCCGCAAAGGGTAGATTATTACAAAATCACAATCTCGTTCCTGCACGAGCAAAAATTCTTACACTTATTCTACATCCTACTAATATATCTAACTTAACATAATCTGTTCGGTTGACGTACTTTAAAAAAAAAATTGAACTCATAAACACTAGGTACCGAAAAGGATCAATAATTGTAAAATCTCAAGCACGTTCCAGCACGAGCACAAATTCTTAAAACAATTCTAAATTTTACTATGATATCTATTTAATGTAACAGTATACGATTTATTATGTTTTATTAGGTGCAACTAAAGTTTAATATTTTGAACTCGTAAAAGCCGGGTTCCGCAAAGGATAGATTATTCCAAAATCACAATCTCGTTCCAGCACGAGCAAAAAATCTTACACTTATTCTACATCCTACTAAAATATCTAACTTAACTTAATATGTTCGGCTGGCATACATAAAAATGTTTATGTAGTGTTTATGTTCTTCAGGGTATACATAAAAAAAAATTATGAACTCATAAAAACCGGGTTTTGAAAATGATCAATAATTGTTAAATCACGAACACGTTTCAGCATGAGCCCTAATTCGTTAACCTATTCTACATCCTACTATGATATCTAACTAACGTAACAGTATACGATTTATTTTGTTCTGCTGGTCATACTTTAAAAAAAAATTTTGAACTCATAAACACTGGGTACCGAAAAGGATAAATAATTGTAAAATCTCAAACCCGTTCCAGCACGAGCAGAAATTCTTAAACCAATTTTAAGTTCTACTATAATATCAATTTAATGTAACAGTATACGATTTATTATGTTCTGTTAGGTGCAACTCAAGTAAAATATTTTGTACTCGTAAAAGCCAGGTTCCGCAAAGGATAGATTATTCCAAAATCACAATCTCGTTTAAGCACGAGCAAAAATTCTTACACTTATTCTACATCCTAGTAAAATATCTAACTTAACTTAATATGTTCGGCTGGCATACTTTAATAAAAAAATTTGAACTCATAAACACTGGGTACCGAAAACGATATATAATTGTAAAATATCAAACACGTTCCAGCACGAGCACAAATTCTTAAACCAATTTTAAGTTCTACTATGATATCTATTTAATGTAACAGTATACGATCTATTATGTTTTATTAGGTGCAACTCAAGTTTAATATTTTGAACTCGTAAAAGCCGGGTTCCGCAAAGGGTAGATTATTACAAAATTACAATCTCGTTCTTGCACGAGCGAAAATTCTTACACTTATTCTACATCCTACTAATATATTTAACTTAACCTTATCTGTTCGGTTGACATACTTTAAAAAAAAAATTGAACTCATAAACACTAGGTACCGAAAAGGATAAATAATTGTAAAATCTCAAACACGTTCCAGCACGAGCACAAATTCTTAAAACAATTCTAAATTTTACTATGATATCTATTAAATGTAACAGTATACGATTTATTATATTCTGCTAGGTGCAACTCATGAAAAATATTTTGAACTCGTAAAAGCCGGGTTCCGCAAAGGGTAGTTTATTACAAAATCACAATCTCGTTCCTGCACGAGCAATAATTCTTACACTTATTCTACATCCAATTCTAACTTTTACTATGATATCTATTAAATGTAACAGTATACGATTTATTATATTCTGCTAGGTGCAACTCATGAATAATATTTTGAACTCGTAAAACATTGGGCGATTTAATATGTTCTTCAGGGTATACATAAAATAAAATTATGAACTCATAAAAACCGGGTTTCGAAAATGATCAATAATTGTTAAATCACAAACACGTTTCAGCATGAGCCCTAATTCGTTAACCTATTCTACATCCTACTATGATATCTAACTACCGTAACAGTATACGATTTTTTTTGTTCTGCTGGACATACTTTAAAAAAAAATTTTGAACTCATAAACACTGGGTACCGAAAAGGATAAATAATTGTAAAATCTCAAACCCGTTCCAGCACGAGCACAAATTCTTAAACCAATTTTAAGTTCTACTATGATATCAATTTAATGTAACAGTATACGATTTATTATGTTCTGTTAGGTGCAACTCAAGTAAAATATTTTGTACTCGTAAAAGCCAGGTTCCGCAAAGGATAGATTATTCCAAAATCACAATCTCGTTTAAGCACGAGCAAAAATTCTTACACTTATTCTACATCCTAGTAAAATATCTAACTTAACATAATATGTTCGGCTGGCATACTTTAATAAAAAAATTTGAACTCATAAACAGTGGGTACCGAAAACGATATATAATTGTAAAATATCAAACACGTTCCAGCACGAGCACAAATTCTTAAACCAATTTTAAGTTCTACTATGATATCTATTTAATGTAACAGTATACGATCTATTATGTTTTATTAGGTGCAACTCAAGTTTAATATTTTGAACTCGTAAAAGCCGGGTTCCGCAAAGTATAGATTATTCCAAAAACACAATCTCGTTCCAGCACGAGCAAAAATTCTTACACTTATTCTACATCCTACTAAAATATCTAACTTAACTTAATCTGTCCGGTTGACATACTTTAAAAAAAAAATTGAACTCATAATCACTAGGTACCGAAAAGGATAAATAACTGTAAAATCTCAAACACGTTCCAGCACGAGCACAAATTCTTAAAACAATTCTAAATTTTACTATGATATCTATTAAATGTAACAGTATACGATTTATTATATTCTGCTAGGTGCAACTCATGAAAAATATTTTGAACTCGTAAAAGCCGGGTTCCGCAAAGGGTAGATTATTACAAAATCACAATCTCGTTCCTACACGAGCAATAATTCTTACACATATTCTACATCCTACTAATATATTTAACTTAACTTAATCTGTTCGGTTGACATACTATAAAAAAAAAAATTGAACTCATAAACACTAGGTACCGAAAAGGATAAATAATTGTAAAATCTCAAACACGTTCCAGCACGAGCACAAATTCTTAAAACAATTCTAAATTTTACTATGATATCTACTAAATGTAACAGTATACGATTTATTATATTCTTCTAGGTGCAACTCATGAATAATATTTTGGACTCGTAAAACATTGTGCGATTTAATATGTTCTTCAGGGTATCCATAAAAAAAAATTATGAACTCATAAAAACCGGGTTTCGAAAATGATCAATAATTGTTAAATCACAAACACAATTCTAAATGCTATGATATCTATATGCTATACTATGATATCTATTAAATGTAACAGTATTCGATTTATTATATTCTGCTAGGTGCAACTCATGAAAAATATTTTGAACTCGTAAAAGCCAGGTTCCGCAAAGGGTAGATTATTACAAAATCACAATCTCGTTCCTGCACGAGCAATAATTCTTACACTTATTCTACATCCAATTCTAACTTTTACTATGATATCTATTAAATGTAACAGTATACGATTTATTATATTCTGCTAGGTGCAACTCATGAATAATATTTTGAACTCGTAAAACATTGTGCGATTTAATATGTTCTTCAGGGTATACATAAAAAAAAATTATGAACTCATAAAAACCGGGTTTTGAAAATGATCAATAATTGTTAAATCACAAACACGTTTCAGCATGAGCCCTAATTCGTTAACCTATTCTACATCCTACTATGATATCTAACTAACGTAACAGTATACGATTTATTTTGTTCTGCTGGACATACTTAAAAAAAAAATTTTGAACTCATAAACACTGGGTACCGAAAAGGATAAATAATAGTAAAATCTCAAACCCGTTCCAGCACGAGCACAAATTCTTAAACCAATTTTAAGTTCTACTATGATATCAATTTAATGTAACAGTATACGATTTATTATGTTCTGTTAGGTGCAACTCAAGTAAAATATTTTGAACTCGTAAAAGCCGGGTTCCGCAAAGGGTAGATTATTACAAAATCACAATCTCGTTCCTGCACGAGCAAAAATTCTTACACTTATTCTACATCCTACTAATATATCTAACTTAACATAATCTGTTCGGTTGACGTACTTTAAAAAAAAAATTGAACTCATAAACACTAGGTACCGAAAAGGATCAATAATTGTAAAATCTCAAGCACGTTCCAGCACGAGCACAAATTCTTAAAACAATTCTAAATTTTACTATGATATCTATTTAATGTAACAGTATACGATTTATTATGTTTTATTAGGTGCAACTAAAGTTTAATATTTTGAACTCGTAAAAGCCGGGTTCCGCAAAGGATAGATTATTCCAAAATCACAATCTCGTTCCAGCACGAGCAAAAATTCTTACACTTATTCTACATCCTACTAAAATATCTAACTTAACTTAATATGTTCGGCTGGCATACATAAAAATGTTTATGTAGTGTTTATGTTCTTCAGGGTATACATAAAAAAAAATTATGAACTCATAAAAACCGGGTTTTGAAAATGATCAATAATTGTTAAATCACGAACACGTTTCAGCATGAGCCCTAATTCGTTAACCTATTCTACATCCTACTATGATATCTAACTAACGTAACAGTATACGATTTATTTTGTTCTGCTGGTCATACTTTAAAAAAAAATTTTGAACTCATAAACACTGGGTACCGAAAAGGATAAATAATTGTAAAATCTCAAACCCGTTCCAGCACGAGCAGAAATTCTTAAACCAATTTTAAGTTCTACTATAATATCAATTTAATGTAACAGTATACGATTTATTATGTTCTGTTAGGTGCAACTCAAGTAAAATATTTTGTACTCGTAAAAGCCAGGTTCCGCAAAGGATAGATTATTCCAAAATCACAATCTCGTTTAAGCACGAGCAAAAATTCTTACACTTATTCTACATCCTAGTAAAATATCTAACTTAACTTAATATGTTCGGCTGGCATACTTTAATAAAAAAATTTGAACTCATAAACACTGGGTACCGAAAACGATATATAATTGTAAAATATCAAACACGTTCCAGCACGAGCACAAATTCTTAAACCAATTTTAAGTTCTACTATGATATCTATTTAATGTAACAGTATACGATCTATTATGTTTTATTAGGTGCAACTCAAGTTTAATATTTTGAACTCGTAAAAGCCGGGTTCCGCAAAGGGTAGATTATTACAAAATTACAATCTCGTTCTTGCACGAGCGAAAATTCTTACACTTATTCTACATCCTACTAATATATTTAACTTAACCTTATCTGTTCGGTTGACATACTTTAAAAAAAAAATTGAACTCATAAACACTAGGTACCGAAAAGGATAAATAATTGTAAAATCTCAAACACGTTCCAGCACGAGCACAAATTCTTAAAACAATTCTAAATTTTACTATGATATCTATTAAATGTAACAGTATACGATTTATTATATTCTGCTAGGTGCAACTCATGAAAAATATTTTGAACTCGTAAAAGCCGGGTTCCGCAAAGGGTAGTTTATTACAAAATCACAATCTCGTTCCTGCACGAGCAATAATTCTTACACTTATTCTACATCCAATTCTAACTTTTACTATGATATCTATTAAATGTAACAGTATACGATTTATTATATTCTGCTAGGTGCAACTCATGAATAATATTTTGAACTCGTAAAACATTGGGCGATTTAATATGTTCTTCAGGGTATACATAAAATAAAATTATGAACTCATAAAAACCGGGTTTCGAAAATGATCAATAATTGTTAAATCACAAACACGTTTCAGCATGAGCCCTAATTCGTTAACCTATTCTACATCCTACTATGATATCTAACTACCGTAACAGTATACGATTTTTTTTGTTCTGCTGGACATACTTTAAAAAAAAATTTTGAACTCATAAACACTGGGTACCGAAAAGGATAAATAATTGTAAAATTTCAAACCCGTTCCAGCACGAGCACAAATTCTTAAACCAATTTTAAGTTCTACTATGATATCTATTTAATGTAACAGTATACGATTTATTATGTTCTGTTAGGTGCAACTCAAGTAAAAGATTTTGAACTCGTAAAAGCCGGGTTCCGCAAAGGATAGCTTATTCCAAAATCACAATCTCGTTCCAGCACGAGCAAAAATTCTTACACTTATTCTACATCCTACTAAAATATCTAACTTAACCTAATATGTTCGGCTGGCATACTTTAATAAAAAAATTTGAACTCATAAACACTGGGTAGCGAAAACGATAAATAATTGTAAAATATCAAACACGTTCCAGCACGAGCACAAATTCTTAAACCAATTTTAAGTTCTACTATGATATCTATTTAATGTAACAGTATACGATTTATTATGTTCTATTAGGTGCAACTCAAGTTTAATATTTTGAACTCGTAAAAGCCGGGTTCCGCAAAGGGTAGATTATTACAAAATCACAATCTCGTTCCTGCACGAGCAAAAATTCTTACACTTATTCTACATCCTACTAATATATCTAACTTAACTTAATCTGTTCGGTTGACATACTTTAAAAAAAAAATTGAACTCATAAACACTAGGTACCGAAAAGGATAAATAATTGTAAAATCTCAAACACGTGCCAGTACGAGCACAAATTCTTAAAACAATTCTAAATTTTACTATGATATCTATTAAATGTAACAGTATACGATTTATTATGTTCTGTTAGGTGCAACTCAAGTAAAATATTTTGAGCTCGTAAAAGCCGGGTTCCGCAAAGGATAGATCATTCCAAAATCACAATCTCGTTCCTGCACGAGCAAAAATTCTTACACTTATTCTACATCCTACTAATATATCTAACTTAACTTAATCTGTTCGGTTGACATACTTTAAAAAAAAATTTGAACTCATTAACACTGGGTACCGAAAACGATAAATAATTGTAAAATATCAAACACGTTCCAGCACGAGCACAAATTCTTAAACCAATTTTAACCAGTATGTTCGGTTGTCATACCCTAAAAAAAAAATTGAACTCATAAACACTAGGTACCGAAAAAGATAGATAATTGTAAAATCTCAAACACGTTCCAGCACGAGCACAAATTCTTAAAACAATTCTAAATTTTACTATGATATCTATTAAATGTAACAGTATACGATTTATTATATTCTGCTAGGTGCAACTCATGAAAAATATTTTGAACTCGTAAAAGCCGGGTTCCGCAAAGGGTAGTTTATTACAAAATCACAATCTCGTTCCTGCACAAGCAATAATTCTTACACTTATTCTACATCCAATTCTAACTTTTACTATGATATCTATTAAATGTAACAGTATACGATTTATTATATTCTGCTAGGTGCAACTCATGAATAATATTTTGAACTCGTAAAACATTGTGCGATTTAATATGTTCTTCAGGGTATACATAAAAAAAAATTATGAACTCATAAAAACCGGGTTTCGAAAATGATCAATAATTGTTAAATCACAAACACGTTTCAGCATGAGCCCTAATTCGTTAACCTATTCTACATCCTACTATGATATCTAACTAACGTAACAGTATACGATTTATTTTGTTCTGCTGGACATACTTTAAAAAATAATTTTGAACTCATAAACACTGGGTACCTAAAAGGATAAATAATTGTAAAATCTCAAACCCGTTCCAGCACGAGCATAAATTCTTAAACCAATTTGAAGTTCTACTATGATATCAATTTAATGTAACAGTATACGATTTATTATGTTCTGTTAGGTGCAACTCAAGTAAAATATTTTGTACTCGTAAAAGCCAGGTTCCGCAAAGGATAGATTATTCCAAAATCACAATCTCGTTTAAGCACGAGCAAAAATTCTTACACTTATTCTACATCCTACTAAAATATCTAACTTAACTTAATATGTTCGGCTGGCATACTTTAATAAAAAAATTTGAACTCATAAACACTAGGTACGGAAAAGGATAAATAATTGTAAAATCTCAAACACGTGCCAGTACGAGCACAAATTCTTAAAACAATTCTAAATTTTACTATGATATCTATTAAATGTAACAGTATACGAATTATTATGTTCTGTTAGGTGCAACTCAAGTAAAATATTTTGAACTCGTAAAAGCCGGGTTCCGCAAAGGATAGATTATTCCAAAATCACAATCTCGTTCCAGCACGAGCAAAAATTCTTACACTTATTCTACATCCTACTAATATATCTAACTTAACTTAATATTTTCGGCTGGCATACTTTAAAAAAAAATTTTGAACTCATAAACACTGGGTACCGAAAAGGATAAATAATTGTAAAATTTCAAACCCGTTCCAGCACGAGCACAAATTCTTAAACCAATTTTAAGTTCTACTATGATATCTATTTAATGTAACAGTATACGATTTATTATGTTCTGTTAGGTGCAACTCAAGTAAAAGATTTTGAACTCGTAAAAGCCGGGTTCCGCAAAGGATAGCAGATTCCAAAATCACAATCTCGTTCCAGCACGAGCAACAATTCTTACACATATTCTACATCCTACTAAAATATCTAACTTAACTTAATATGTTCGGCTGGCATACTTTAATAAAAAAATTTGAACTCATAAACACTGGGTACCGAAAACGATAAATAATTGTAAAATATCAAACACGTTCCAGCACGAGCACAAATTCTTAAACCAATTTTAAGTTCTACTATGATATCTATTTAATGTAACAGTATACGATTTATTATGTTCTATTAGGTGCAACTCAAGTTTAATATTTTGAACTCGTAAAAGCCGGGTTCCGCAAAGGGTAGATTATTACAAAATCACAATCTCGTTCCTGCACGAGCAAAAATTCTTACACTTATTCTACATCCTACTAATATATCTAACTTAACTTAATCTGTTCGGTTGACATACTTTAAAAAAAAAATTGAACGCATAAACACTAGGTACCGAAAAGGATAAATAATTGTAAAATCTCAAACACGTGCCAGTAAGAGCACAAATTCTTAAAACAATTCTAAATTTTACTATGATATCTATTAAATGTAACAGTATACGATTTATTATGTTCTGTTAGGTGCAACTCATGAAAAATATTTTGAACTCGTAAAAGCCGGGTTCCGCAAAGGATAGATTATTCCAAAATCACAATCTCGTTCCAGCACGAGCAAAAATTCTTACACTTATTCTACACCCTACTAAAATATCTAACATAACTTAATATGTTCGGCTGGCATACTTTAATAAAAAAATTTGAACTCATAAACAATGGGTACCGAAAACGATAAATAATTGTAAAATATCAAACACGTTCCAGCACGTGCACAAATTCTTAAACCAATTTTAAGTTCTACTATGATATCTATTTAATGTAACAGTATACGATTTATTATGTTCTATTAGGTGCAACTCAAGTTTAATATTTTGAACTCGTAAAAGCCGGGCTCCGCAAAGGATAGATTATTCCAAAATCACAATCTCGTTCTAGCACGAGCAAAAATTCTTACACTTATTCTACATCCTACTAAAATATCTAACTTAACTTAATATGTTCGGCTGGCATACTTTAATAAAAAAATTTGAACTCATAAACACTGGGTACCGAAAACGATAAATAATTGTAAAATATCAAACACGTTCCAGCACGAGCACAAATTCTTAAAACAATTCTAAATTTTACTATGATATCTATTAAATGTAACAGTATACGATTTATTATATTCTGCTAGGTGCAACTCATGAAAAATATTTTGAACTCGTAAAAGCCGGGTTCCGCAAAGGGTAGTTTATTACAAAATCACAATCTCGTTCCTGCACGAGCAATAATTCTTACACTTATTCTACATCCAATTCTAACTTTTACTATGATATCTATTAAATGTAACAGTATACGAATTATTATGTTCTGTTAGGTGCAACTCAAGTAAAATATTTTGAACTCGTAAAAGCCGGGTTCCGCAAAGGATAGATTATTCCAAAATCACAATCTCGTTCCAGCACGAGCAAAAATTCTTACACTTATTCTACATCCTACTAATATATCTAACTTAACTTAATATTTTCGGCTGGCATACTTTAAAAAAAAATTTTGAACTCATAAACACTGGGTACCGAAAAGGATAAATAATTGTAAAATTTCAAACCCGTTCCAGCACGAGCACAAATTCTTAAACCAATTTTAAGTTCTACTATGATATCTATTTAATGTAACAGTATACGATTTATTATGTTCTGTTAGGTGCAACTCAAGTAAAAGATTTTGAACTCGTAAAAGCCGGGTTCCGCAAAGGATAGCAGATTCCAAAATCACAATCTCGTTCCAGCACGAGCAACAATTCTTACACATATTCTACATCCTACTAAAATATCTAACTTAACTTAATATGTTCGGCTGGCATACTTTAATAAAAAAATTTGAACTCATAAACACTGGGTACCGAAAACGATAAATAATTGTAAAATATCAAACACGTTCCAGCACGAGCACAAATTCTTAAACCAATTTTAAGTTCTACTATGATATCTATTTAATGTAACAGTATACGATTTATTATGTTCTATTAGGTGCAACTCAAGTTTAATATTTTGAACTCGTAAAAGCCGGGTTCCGCAAAGGGTAGATTATTACAAAATCACAATCTCGTTCCTGCACGAGCAAAAATTCTTACACTTATTCTACATCCTACTAATATATCTAACTTAACTTAATCTGTTCGGTTGACATACTTTAAAAAAAAAATTGAACGCATAAACACTAGGTACCGAAAAGGATAAATAATTGTAAAATCTCAAACACGTGCCAGTAAGAGCACAAATTCTTAAAACAATTCTAAATTTTACTATGATATCTATTAAATGTAACAGTATACGATTTATTATGTTCTGTTAGGTGCAACTCAAGTAAAATATTTTGAACTCGTAAAAGCCGGGTTCCGCAAAGGATAGATTATTCCAAAATCACAATCTCGTTCCAGCACGAGCAAAAATTCTTACACTTATTCTACACCCTACTAAAATATCTAACATAACTTAATATGTTCGGCTGGCATACTTTAATAAAAAAATTTGAACTCATAAACAATGGGTACCGAAAACGATAAATAATTGTAAAATATCAAACACGTTCCAGCACGTGCACAAATTCTTAAACCAATTTTAAGTTCTACTATGATATCTATTTAATGTAACAGTATACGATTTATTATGTTCTATTAGGTGCAACTCAAGTTTAATATTTTGAACTCGTAAAAGCCGGGCTCCGCAAAGGATAGATTATTCCAAAATCACAATCTCGTTCTAGCACGAGCAAAAATTCTTACACTTATTCTACATCCTACTAAAATATCTAACTTAACTTAATATGTTCGGCTGGCATACTTTAATAAAAAAATTTGAACTCATAAACACTGGGTACCGAAAACGATAAATAATTGTAAAATATCAAACACGTTCCAGCACGAGCACAAATTCTTAAAACAATTCTAAATTTTACTATGATATCTATTAAATGTAACAGTATACGATTTATTATATTCTGCTAGGTGCAACTCATGAAAAATATTTTGAACTCGTAAAAGCCGGGTTCCGCAAAGGGTAGTTTATTACAAAATCACAATCTCGTTCCTGCACGAGCAATAATTCTTACACTTATTCTACATCCAATTCTAACTTTTACTATGATATCTATTAAATGTAACAGTATACGTTTTATTATATTCTGCTAGGTGCAACTCATGAATAATATTTTGAACTCGTAAAACATTGTGCGATTTAATATGTTCTTCAGGGTATACATAAAAAAAAATTATGAACTCATAAAAACCGGGTTTCGAAAATGATCAATAATTGTTAAATCACAAACACGTTTCAGCATGAGCCCTAATTCGTTAACCTATTCTACATCCTACTATGATATCTAACTAACGTAACAGTATACGATTTATTTTGTTCTGCTGGACATACTTTAAAAAAAAATTTTGAACTCATAAACACTGGGTACCGAAAAGGATAAATAATTGTAAAATTTCAAACCCGTTCCAGCACGAGCACAAATTCTTAAACCAATTTTAAGTTCTACTATGATATCTATTTAATGTAACAGTATACGATTTATTATGTTCTGTTAGGTGCAACTCAAGTAAAAGATTTTGAACTCGTAAAAGCCGGGTTCCGCAAAGGATAGCTTATTCCAAAATCACAATCTTGTTCTAGCACGAGCAAAAATTCTTACACTTATTCTACATCCTACTAAAATATCTAACTTAACCTAATATGTTCGGCTGGCATACTTTAATAAAAAAATTTGAACTCATAAACACTGGGTACCGAAAACGATAAATAATTGTAAAATATCAAACACGTTCCAGCACGAGCACAAATTCTTAAACCAATTTTAAGTTCTACTATGATATCTATTTAATGTAACAGTATACGATTTATTATGTTCTATTAGGTGCAACTCAAGTTTAATATTTTGAACTCGTAAAAGCCGGGCTCCGCAAAGGATAGATTATTCCAAAATCACAATCTCGTTCTAGCACGAGCTAAAATTCTTACACCTATTCTACATCCTACTAAAATATCTAACTTAACTTAATATGTTCGGCTGGCATACTTTAATAAAAAAATTTGAACTCATAAACACTGGGTACCGAAAACGATAAATAATTGTAAAATATCAAACACGTTCCAGCACGAGCACAAATTCTTAAAACAATTCTAAATTTTACTATGATATCTATTAAATGTAACAGTATACGATTTATTATATTCTGCTAGGTGCAACTCATGAAAAATATTTTGAACTCGTAAAAGCCGGGTTCCGCAAAGGGTAGTTTATTACAAAATCACAATCTCGTTCCTGCACGAGCAATAATTCTTACACTTATTCTACATCCAATTCTAACTTTTACTATGATATATATTAAATGTAACAGTATACGTTTTATTATATTCTGCTAGGTGCAACTCATGAATAATATTTTGAACTCGTAAAACATTGTGCGATTTAATATGTTCTTCAGGGTATACATAAAAAAAAATTAAGAACTCATAAAGACCGGGTTTCGAAAATGAACAATAATTGTTAAATCACAAACACGTTTCAGCATGATCCCTAATTCGTTAACCTATTCTACATCCTACTATGATATCTAACTAACGTAACAGTATACGATTTATTTTGTTCTGCTGGACATACTTTAAAAAAAAATTTTGAACACATAAACACTGGGTACCGAAAAGGATAAATAATTGTAAAATTTCAAACCCGTTCCAGCACGAGCACAAATTCTTAAACCAATTTTAAGTTCTACTATGATATCTATTTAATGTAACAGTATACGATTTATTATGTTCTGTTAGGTGCAACTCAAGTAAAATATTTTGAGCTCGTAAAAGCCGGGTTCCGCAAAGGATAGATCATTCCAAAATCACAATCTCGTTCCTGCACGAGCAAAAATTCTTACACTTATTCTACATCCTACTAATATATCTAACTTAACTTAATCTGTTCGGTTGACATACTTTAAAAAAAAATTTGAACTCATTAACACTGGGTACCGAAAACGATAAATAATTGTAAAATATCAAACACGTTCCAGCACGAGCACAAATTCTTAAACCAATTTTAAGTTCTACTATGATATCTATTTAATGTAACAGTATACGATCTATTATGTTCTTTTATGTGCAACTCAAGTTTAATATTTTGAACTCGTAAAAGCCGGGTTCCGCAAAGGGTAGATTATTACAAAATCACAATCTCGTTCCTGCACGAGCGAAAATTCTTACACTTATTCTACATCCTACTAATATATTTAACTTAACTTAATCTGTTCGGTTGTCATACCCTAAAAAAAAAATTGAACTCATAAACACTAGGTACCGAAAAAGATAGATAATTGTAAAATCTCAAACACGTTCCAGCACGAGCACAAATTCTTAAAACAATTCTAAATTTTACTATGATATCTATTAAATGTAACAGTATACGATTTATTATGTTCTGTTAGGTGCAACTCAAGTAAAATATTTTGTACTCGTAAAAGCCAGGTTCCGCAAAGGATAGATTATTCCAAAATCACAATCTCGTTTAAGCACGAGCAAAAATTCTTACACTTATTCTACATCCTACTAAAATATCTAACTTAACTTAATATGTTCGGCTGGCATACTTTAATAAAAAAATTTGAACTCATAAACACTAGGTACGGAAAAGGATAAATAATTGTAAAATCTCAAACACGTGCCAGTACGAGCACAAATTCTTAAAACAATTCTAAATTTTACTATGATATCTATTAAATGTAACAGTATACGAATTATTATGTTCTGTTAGGTGCAACTCAAGTAAAATATTTTGAACTCGTAAAAGCCGGGTTCCGCAAAGGATAGATTATTCCAAAATCACAATCTCGTTCCAGCACGAGCAAAAATTCTTACACTTATTCTACATCCTACTAATATATCTAACTTAACTTAATATTTTCGGCTGGCATACTTTAAAAAAAAATTGAACTCATAAACACTAGGTACCGAAAAGGATAAATAATTGTAAAATCTCAAACGCGTTCCAGCACGAGCACAAATTCTTAAAACAATTCTAAATTTTACTATGATATCTATTAAATGTAACAGTATACGATTTATTATATTCTGCTAAATGCAACTCATGAAAAATATTTTGAACTCGTAAAAGCCGGGTTCCGCAAAGGGTAGTTTATTACAAAATCACAATCTCGTTCCTGCACGAGCAATAATTCTTACACTTATTCTACATCCAATTTTAACTTTTACTATGATATCTATAATATGTAACAGTATACGATTTATTATATTCTGCTAGGTGCAACTCATGAATAATATTTTGAACTCGTAAAACATTGTGCGATTTAATATGTTCTTCAGGGTATACATAAAAAAAAAATTATGAACTCATAAAAACCGGGTTTCGAAAATGATCAATAATTGTTAAATCACAAACACGTTTTAGCATGAGCCCTAATTCGTTAACCTATTCTACATCCTACAATGATATCTAACTAACGTAACAGTATACGATTTTTTTGTTCTGCTGGACATACTTTAAAAAAAAAAATTGAACTCATAAACACTGGGTACCGAAAAGGATAAATAATTGTAAAATTTCAAACCCGTTCCAGCACGAGCACAAATTCTTAAACCAATTTTAAGTTCTACTATGATATCTATTTAATGTAACAGTATACGATTTATTATGTTCTGTTAGGTGCAACTCAAGTAAAAGATTTTGAACTCGTAAAAGCCGGGTTCCGCAAAAGATAGCTTATTCTAAAATCACAATCTCGTTCCAGCACGAGCAAAAATTCTTACACTTATTCTACATCCTACTAAAATATCTAACGTAACTTAATATGTTCGGCTGGCATACTTTAATAAAAAAATTTGAACTCATAAACACTGGGTACCGAAAACGATAAATAATTGTAAAATATCAAACACGTTCCAGCCGAGCACAAATTCTTAAACCAATTTTAAGTTCTACTACGATATCTATTTAATGTAACAGTATACGTTTTATTATGTTCTATTAGGTGCAACTCAAGTTTAATATTTTAAACTCGTAAAAGCCGGGTTCTGCAAAGGGTAGATTATTACAAAATCACAATCTCGTTCCTGCACGAGCAAAAATTCTTACACTTATTCTACATCCTACTAATATATCTAACTTAACTTAATCTGTTCGGTTGACATACTTTAAAAAAAAAATTGAACTCATAAACACTAGGTACCGAAAAGGATAAATAATTGTAGAATCTTAAACACGTGCCAGTACGAGCAGAAATTCTTAAAACAATTCTAAATTTTACTATGATATCTATTAAATGTAACAGTATACGATTTATTATGTTCTGTTAGGTTTAACTCAAGTAAAATATTTTGAACTCGTAAAAGCCGGGTTCCGCAAAGGGTAGATTATTCCAAAATCACAATCTCGTTCTAGCACGAGCAAAAATTCTTACACTTATTCTATATCCTACTAAAATATCTAACTTAACTTAATATGTTCGGCTGGCATACTTTAATAAAAAAATTTGAACTCATAAACACTGGGTACCGAAAACGATAAATAATTGTAAAATATCAAACACGTTCCAGCACGAGCACAAATTCTTAAACCAATTTTAAGTTCTACTATGATATCTATTTAATGTAACAGTATACGATCTATTATGTTCTATTAGGTGCAACTCAAGTTTAATATTTTGAACTCGCAAAAGCCGGGTTCCGCAAAGGGTAGATTATTACAAAATCACAATCTCGTTCCTGCACGACCGAAAATCCTTACACTTATTCTACATCCTACTAATATATTTAACTTAACTTAATCTGTTCGGTTGACATACTTTAAAAAAAAAATTGAACTCATAAACACTAGGTACCGAAAAGGATAAATAATTGTAAAATCTCAAACACGTTCCAGCACGAGCACAAATTCTTAAAACAATTCTAAATTTTACTATGATATCTATTAAATGTAACAGTATACGATTTATTATGTTCTGTTAGGTGCAACTCAAGTAAAATATTTTGTACTCGTAAAAGCCAGGTTCCGAAAAGGATAGATTATTCCAAAATCACAATCTCGTTTAAGCACGAGCAAAAATTCTTACACTTATTCTACATCCTACTAATATATTTAACTTAAATTAATCTGTTCGGTTGACATACTTTAAAAAAAAAATTGAACTCATAAACACTAGGTACCGAAAAGGATAAATAATTGTAAAATCTCAAACACGTTCTAGCACGAGCACAAATTCTTAAAACAATTCTAAATTTTACTATGATATCTATTAAATGTAACAGTATACGATTTATTATATTCTGCTAGGTGCAACTCATGAAAAATATTTTAAACTCGTAAAAGCCGGGTTTCGCAAAGGGTAGTTTATTACAAAATCACAATCTCGTTCCTGCACGAGCAATAATTCTTACACTTATTCTACATCCAATTCTAACTTTTACTATGATATCTGTAGTGATATTACCACATAAAGTTAAATAATTCTTTATTAACATAGATAACAGCATTACAATATGTTAATTAATAATTTAATCACCATCTGAGAGGTTACACTATTTTTATCACAATGTCGGGGTCACCAATATGTAGTGATATTACCACATAAAGTTAAATAATTCTTTATTAACATAGATAACAGCATTACAATATGTTAATTAATAATTTAATCACCATCTGAGAGGTTACACTATTTTTATCCGGCTATATCGCCTAAGCAGTGTTGCCGCCACATATCTATTAAATGTAACAGTATACGATTTATTATATTCTGCCAGGTGCAACTCATGAATTATATTTTGAACTCGTAAACCATTGTGCGATTTAATATGTTCCTCAGGGTATACATAAAAAAAAATTATGAACTCATAAAAACCGGGTTTCGAAAATGATCAATAATTGTTAAATCACAAACACGTTTCAGCATGAGCCCTAATTCGTTAACCTATTCTACATCCTACTATGGTATCTAACTAACGTAACAGTATACGATTTATTTTGTTCTGCTGGACATACTTTAAAAAAAAATTTTGAACTCATAAACACTGGGTACCGAAAAGGATAAATAATTGTAAAATCTCAAACCCGTTCCAGCACTAGCACAAATTCTTAAACCAATTTTAAGTTCTACTATGATATCAATTTAATGTAACAGTATACGATTTATTATGTTCTGTTAGGTGCAACTCAAGTAAAATATTTTGTACTCGTAAAAGCCAGGTTCCGCAAAGGATAGATTATTCCAAAATCACAATCTCGTTTAAGCCCGAGCAAAAATTCTTACACTTATTCTACATCCTACTAATATATCTAACTTAACTTAATCTGTTCGGTTGACATACTTTAAAAAAAAAATTGAACTCATAAACACTAGGTACCGAAAAGGATAAATAATTGTAAAATCTCAAACACGTGCCAGTACGAGCACAAATTCTTAAAACAATTCTAAATTTTACTATTATATCTATTAAATGTAACAGTATACGATTTATTATGTTCTGTTAGGTGCAACTCAAGTAAAATATTTTGAACTCGTAAAAGCCGGGTTCCGCAAAGGATAGATTATTCCAAAATCACAATCTCGTTCCAGCACGAGCAAAAATTCTTACACTTATTCTATATCCTACTAAAATATCTAACTTAACTTAATATGTTCGGCTGGCATACTTTAATAAAAAAATTTGAACTCATAAACACTGGGTACCGAAAACGATAAATAATTGTAAAATATCAAACACGTTCCAGCACGAGCACAAATTCTTAAACCAATTTTAAGTTCTACTATGATATCTATTTAATGTAACAGTATACGATCTATTATGTTCTATTAGGTGCAACTCAAGTTTAATATTTTGAACTCGCAAAAGCCGGGTTCCGCAAAGGGTAGATTATTACAAAATCACAATCTCGTTCCTGCACGATCGAAAATTCTTACACTTATTCTACATCCTACTAATATATTTAACTTAACTTAATCTGTTCGGTTGACATACTTTAAAAAAAAAATTGAACTCATAAACACTAGGTACCGAAAAGGATAAATAATTGTAAAATCTCAAACACGTTCCAGCACGAGCACAAATTCTTAAAACAATTCTAAATTTTACTATGATATCTATTAAATGTAACAGTATACGATTTATTATATTCTGCTAGGTGCAACTCATGAAAAATATTTTGAACTCGTAAAAGCCGGGTTCCGCAAAGGGGAGTTTATTACAAAATCACAATCTCGTTCCTGCACGAACAATAATTCTTACACTTATTCTACATCCAATTCTAACTTTTACTATGATATCTATTAAATGTAACAGTATACGATTTATTATATTCTGCCAGGTGCAACTCATGAATAATATTTTGAACTCGTAAAAAACGGGTTCCGCAAAGGATAGATTATTCCAAAATCACAATCTCGTTCCAGCACGAGCAAAAATTCTTACACTTATTCTATATCCTACTAAAATATCTAACTTAACTTAATATGTTCGGCTGGCATACTTTAATAAAAAAATTTGAACTCATAAACACTGGGTACCGAAAACGATAAATAATTGTAAAATATCAAACACGTTCCAGCACGAGCACAAATTCTTAAACCAATTTTAAGTTCTACTATGATATCTATTTAATGTAACAGTATACGATCTATTATGTTCTATTAGGTGCAACTCAAGTTTAATATTTTGAACTCGTAAAACATTGTGCGATTTAATATGTTCCTCAGGGTATACATAAAAAAAGATTATGAACTCATAAAAACCGGGTTTCGAAAATGATCAATAATTGTTAAATCACAAACACGTTTCAGCATGAGCCCTAATTCGTTAACCTATTCTACATCCTACTATGGTATCTAACTAACGTAACAGTATACGATTTATTTTGTTCTGCTGGACATATTTTAAAAAAAAATTTTGAACTCATAAACACTGGGTACCGAAAAGGATAAATAATTGTAAAATCTCAAACCCGTTCCAGCACGAGCACAAATTCTTAAACCAATTTTAAGTTCTACTATGATATCAATTTAATGTAACAGTATACGATTTATTATGTTCTGTTAGGTGCAACTCAAGTAAAATATTTTGTACTCGTAAAAGCCAGGTTCCGCAAAGGATAGATTATTCCAAAATCACAATCTCGTTTAAGCACGAGCAAAAATTCTTACACTTATTCTACATCCTACTAATATATCTAACTTAACTTAATCTGTTCGGTTGACATACTTTAAAAAAAAAATTGAACTCATAAACACTAGGTACCGAAAAGGATAAATAATTGTAAAATCTCAAACACGTGCCAGTACGAGCACAAATTCTTAAAACAATTCTAAATTTTACTATGATATCTATTAAATGTAACAGTATACGATTTATTATGTTCTGTTAGGTGCAACTCAAGTAAAATATTTTGAACTCGTAAAAGCCGGGTTCCGCAAAGGATAGATTATTCCAAAATCACAATCTCGTTCCAGCACGAGCAAAAATTCTTACACTTATTCTATATCCTACTAAAATATCTAACTTAACTTAATATGTTCGGCTGGCATACTTTAATAAAAAAATTTGAACTCATAAACACTGGGTACCGAAAACGATAAATAATTGTAAAATATCAAACACGTTCCAGCACGAGCACAAATTCTTAAACCAATTTTAAGTTCTACTATGATATCTATTTAATGTAACAGTATACGATCTATTATGTTCTATTAGGTGCAACTCAAGTTTAATATTTTGAACTCGCAAAAGCCGGGTTCCGCAAAGGGTAGATTATTACAAAATCACAATCTCGTTCCTGCACGAGCGAAAATACTTACACTTATTCTACATCCTACTAATATATTTAACTTAACTTAATCTGTTCGGTTGACATACTTTAAAAAAAAAATTGAACTCATAAACACTAGGTACCGAAAAGGATAAATAATTGTAAAATCTCAAACACGTTCCAGCACGAGCACAAATTCTTAAAACAATTCTAAATTTTACTATGATATCTATTAAATGTAACAGTATACGATTTATTATATTCTGCTAGGTGCAACTCATAAAAAATATTTTGAACTCGAAAAAGCCGGCTTCCGCAAAGGGGAGTTTATTACAAAATCACAATCTCGTTCCTGCACGAGCAATAATTCTTACACTTATTCTACATCCAATTCTAACTTTTACTATGATATCTATTAAATGTAACAGTATACGTTTTATTATATTCTGCTAGGTGCAACTCATGAATAATATTTTGAACTCGTAAAACATTGTGCGATTTAATATGTTCTTCAGGGTATACATAAAAAAAAATTATGAACTCATAAAAACCGGGTTTCGAAAATGATCAATAATTGTTAAATCACAAACACGTTTCAGCATGAGCCCTAATTCGTTAACCTATTCTACATCCTACTATGATATCTAACTAACGTAACAGTATACGATTTATTTTGTTCTGCTGGACATACTTTAAAAAAAAATTTTGAACTCATAAACACTGGGTACCGAAAAGGATAAATAATTGTAAAATTTCAAACCCGTTCCAGCACGAGCACAAATTCTTAAACCAATTTTAAGTTCTACTATGATATCTATTTAATGTAACAGTATACGATTTATTATGTTCTGTTAGGTGCAACTCAAGTAAAAGATTTTGAACTCGTAAAAGCCGGGTTCCGCAAAGGATAGCTTATTCCAAAATCACAATCTTGTTCCAGCACGAGCAAAAATTCTTACACTTATTCTACATCCTACTAAAATATCTAACTTAACCTAATATGTTCGGCTGGCATACTTTAATAAAAAAATTTGAACTCATAAACACTGGGTACCGAAAACGATAAATAATTGTAAAATATCAAACACGTTCCAGCACGAGCACAAATTCTTAAACCAATTTTAAGTTCTACTATGATATCTATTTAATGTAACAGTATACGATTTATTATGTTCTATTAGGTGCAACTCAAGTTTAATATTTTGAACTCGTAAAAGCCGGGCTCCGCAAAGGATAGATTATTCCAAAATCACAATCTCGTTCTAGCACGAGCTAAAATTCTTACACCTATTCTACATCCTACTAAAATATCTAACTTAACTTAATATGTTCGGCTGGCATACTTTAATAAAAAAATTTGAACTCATAAACACTGGGTACCGAAAACGATAAATAATTGTAAAATATCAAACACGTTCCAGCACGAGCACAAATTCTTAAAACAATTCTAAATTTTACTATGATATCTATTAAATGTAACAGTATACGATTTATTATATTCTGCTAGGTGCAACTCATGAAAAATATTTTGAACTCGTAAAAGCCGGGTTCCGCAAAGGGTAGTTTATTACAAAATCACAATCTCGTTCCTGCACGAGCAATAATTCTTACACTTATTCTACATCCAATTCTAACTTTTACTATGATATATATTAAATGTAACAGTATACGTTTTATTATATTCTGCTAGGTGCAACTCATGAATAATATTTTGAACTCGTAAAACATTGTGCGATTTAATATGTTCTTCAGGGTATACATAAAAAAAAATTAAGAACTCATAAAAACCGGGTTTCGAAAATGATCAATAATTGTTAAATCACAAACACGTTTCAGCATGATCCCTAATTCGTTAACCTATTCTACATCCTACTATGATATCTAACTAACGTAACAGTATACGATTTATTTTGTTCTGCTGGACATACTTTAAAAAAAAATTTTGAACACATAAACACTGGGTTCCGAAAAGGATAAATAATTGTAAAATTTCAAACCCGTTCCAGCACGAGCACAAATTCTTAAACCAATTTTAAGTTCTACTATGATATCTATTTAATGTAACAGTATACGATTTATTATGTTCTGTTAGGTGCAACTCAAGTAAAATATTTTGAGCTCGTAAAAGCCGGGTTCCGCAAAGGATAGATCATTCCAAAATCACAATCTCGTTCCTGCACGAGCAAAAATTCTTACACTTATTCTACATCCTACTAATATATCTAACTTAACTTAATCTGTTCGGTTGACATACTTTAAAAAAAAATTTGAACTCATTAACACTGGGTACCGAAAACGATAAATAATTGTAAAATATCAAACACGTTCCAGCACGAGCACAAATTCTTAAACCAATTTTAAGTTCTACTATGATATCTATTTAATGTAACAGTATACGATCTATTATGTTCTTTTATGTGCAACTCAAGTTTAATATTTTGAACTCGTAAAAGCCGGGTTCCGCAAAGGGTAGATTATTACAAAATCACAATCTCGTTCCTGCACGAGCGAAAATTCTTACACTTATTCTACATCCTACTAATATATTTAACTTAACTTAATCTGTTCGGTTGTCATACCCTAAAAAAAAAATTGAACTCATAAACACTAGGTACCGAAAAAGATAGATAATTGTAAAATCTCAAACACGTTCCAGCACGAGCACAAATTCTTAAAACAATTCTAAATTTTACTATGATATCTATTAAATGTAACAGTATACGATTTATTATGTTCTGTTAGGTGCAACTCAAGTAAAATATTTTGTACTCGTAAAAGCCAGGTTCCGCAAAGGATAGATTATTCCAAAATCACAATCTCGTTTAAGCACGAGCAAAAATTCTTACACTTATTCTACATCCTACTAAAATATCTAACTTAACTTAATATGTTCGGCTGGCATACTTTAATAAAAAAATTTGAACTCATAAACACTAGGTACGGAAAAGGATAAATAATTGTAAAATCTCAAACACGTGCCAGTACGAGCACAAATTCTTAAAACAATTCTAAATTTTACTATGATATCTATTAAATGTAACAGTATACGAATTATTATGTTCTGTTAGGTGCAACTCAAGTAAAATATTTTGAACTCGTAAAAGCCGGGTTCCGCAAAGGATAGATTATTCCAAAATCACAATCTCGTTCCAGCACGAGCAAAAATTCTTACACTTATTCTACATCCTACTAATATATCTAACTTAACTTAATATTTTCGGCTGGCATACTTTAAAAAAAAATTGAACTCATAAACACTAGGTACCGAAAAGGATAAATAATTGTAAAATCTCAAACGCGTTCCAGCACGAGCACAAATTCTTAAAACAATTCTAAATTTTACTATGATATCTATTAAATGTAACAGTATACGATTTATTATATTCTGCTAAATGCAACTCATGAAAAATATTTTGAACTCGTAAAAGCCGGGTTCCGCAAAGGGTAGTTTATTACAAAATCACAATCTCGTTCCTGCACGAGCAATAATTCTTACACTTATTCTACATCCAATTTTAACTTTTACTATGATATCTATAATATGTAACAGTATACGATTTATTATATTCTGCTAGGTGCAACTCATGAATAATATTTTGAACTCGTAAAACATTGTGCGATTTAATATGTTCTTCAGGGTATACATAAAAAAAAAATTATGAACTCATAAAAACCGGGTTTCGAAAATGATCAATAATTGTTAAATCACAAACACGTTTTAGCATGAGCCCTAATTCGTTAACCTATTCTACATCCTACAATGATATCTAACTAACGTAACAGTATACGATTTTTTTGTTCTGCTGGACATACTTTAAAAAAAAAAATTGAACTCATAAACACTGGGTACCGAAAAGGATAAATAATTGTAAAATTTCAAACCCGTTCCAGCACGAGCACAAATTCTTAAACCAATTTTAAGTTCTACTATGATATCTATTTAATGTAACAGTATACGATTTATTATGTTCTGTTAGGTGCAACTCAAGTAAAAGATTTTGAACTCGTAAAAGCCGGGTTCCGCAAAAGATAGCTTATTCTAAAATCACAATCTCGTTCCAGCACGAGCAAAAATTCTTACACTTATTCTACATCCTACTAAAATATCTAACGTAACTTAATATGTTCGGCTGGCATACTTTAATAAAAAAATTTGAACTCATAAACACTGGGTACCGAAAACGATAAATAATTGTAAAATATCAAACACGTTCCAGCCGAGCACAAATTCTTAAACCAATTTTAAGTTCTACTATGATATCTATTTAATGTAACAGTATACGTTTTATTATGTTCTATTAGGTGCAACTCAAGTTTAATATTTTGAACTCGTAAAAGCCGGGTTCCGCAAAGGGTAGATTATTACAAAATCACAATCTCGTTCCTGCACGAGCAAAAATTCTTACACTTATTCTACATCCTACTAAAATATCTAACGTAACTTAATATGTTCGGCTGGCATACTTTAATAAAAAAATTTGAACTCATAAACACTGGGTACCGAAAACGATAAATAATTGTAAAATATCAAACACGTTCCAGCCGAGCACAAATTCTTAAACCAATTTTAAGTTCTACTACGATATCTATTTAATGTAACAGTATACGTTTTATTATGTTCTATTAGGTGCAACTCAAGTTTAATATTTTAAACTCGTAAAAGCCGGGTTCTGCAAAGGGTAGATTATTACAAAATCACAATCTCGTTCCTGCACGAGCAAAAATTCTTACACTTATTCTACATCCTACTAATATATCTAACTTAACTTAATCTGTTCGGTTGACATACTTTAAAAAAAAAATTGAACTCATAAACACTAGGTACCGAAAAGGATAAATAATTGTAGAATCTTAAACACGTGCCAGTACGAGCAGAAATTCTTAAAACAATTCTAAATTTTACTATGATATCTATTAAATGTAACAGTATACGATTTATTATGTTCTGTTAGGTTTAACTCAAGTAAAATATTTTGAACTCGTAAAAGCCGGGTTCCGCAAAGGGTAGATTATTCCAAAATCACAATCTCGTTCTAGCACGAGCAAAAATTCTTACACTTATTCTATATCCTACTAAAATATCTAACTTAACTTAATATGTTCGGCTGGCATACTTTAATAAAAAAATTTGAACTCATAAACACTGGGTACCGAAAACGATAAATAATTGTAAAATATCAAACACGTTCCAGCACGAGCACAAATTCTTAAACCAATTTTAAGTTCTACTATGATATCTATTTAATGTAACAGTATACGATCTATTATGTTCTATTAGGTGCAACTCAAGTTTAATATTTTGAACTTGCAAAAGCCGGGTTCCGCAAAGGGTAGATTATTACAAAATCACAATCTCGTTCCTGCACGAGCGAAAATCCTTACACTTATTCTACATCCTACTAATATATTTAACTTAACTTAATCTGTTCGGTTGACATACTTTAAAAAAAAAATTGAACTCATAAACACTAGGTACCGAAAAGGATAAATAATTGTAAAATCTCAAACACGTTCCAGCACGAGCACAAATTCTTAAAACAATTCTAAATTTTACTATGATATCTATTAAATGTAACAGTATACGATTTATTATGTTCTGTTAGGTGCAACTCAAGTAAAATATTTTGTACTCGTAAAAGCCAGGTTCCGAAAAGGATAGATTATTCCAAAATCACAATCTCGTTTAAGCACGAGCAAAAATTCTTACACTTATTCTACATCCTACTAATATATTTAACTTAAATTAATCTGTTCGGTTGACATACTTTAAAAAAAAAATTGAACTCATAAACACTAGGTACCGAAAAGGATAAATAATTGTAAAATCTCAAACACGTTCTAGCACGAGCACAAATTCTTAAAACAATTCTAAATTTTACTATGATATCTATTAAATGTAACAGTATACGATTTATTATATTCTGCTAGGTGCAACTCATGAAAAATATTTTAAACTCGTAAAAGCCGGGTTCCGCAAAGGGTAGTTTATTACAAAATCACAATCTCGTTCCTGCACGAGCAATAATTCTTACACTTATTCTACATCCAATTCTAACTTTTACTATGATATCTGTAGTGATATTACCACATAAAGTTAAATAATTCTTTATTAACATAGATAACAGCATTACAATATGTTAATTAATAATTTAATCACCATCTGAGAGGTTACACTATTTTTATCACAATGTCGGGGTCACCAATATGTAGTGATATTACCACATAAAGTTAAATAATTCTTTATTAACATAGATAACAGCATTACAATATGTTAATTAATAATTTAATCACCATCTGAGAGGTTACACTATTTTTATCCGGCTATATCGCCTAAGCAGTGTTGCCGCCACATATCTATTAAATGTAACAGTATACGATTTATTATATTCTGCCAGGTGCAACTCATGAATTATATTTTGAACTCGTAAACCATTGTGCGATTTAATATGTTCCTCAGGGTATACATAAAAAAAAATTATGAACTCATAAAAACCGGGTTTCGAAAATGATCAATAATTGTTAAATCACAAACACGTTTCAGCATGAGCCCTAATTCGTTAACCTATTCTACATCCTACTATGGTATCTAACTAACGTAACAGTATACGATTTATTTTGTTCTGCTGGACATACTTTAAAAAAAAATTTTGAACTCATAAACACTGGGTACCGAAAAGGATAAATAATTGTAAAATCTCAAACCCGTTCCAGCACTAGCACAAATTCTTAAACCAATTTTAAGTTCTACTATGATATCAATTTAATGTAACAGTATACGATTTATTATGTTCTGTTAGGTGCAACTCAAGTAAAATATTTTGTACTCGTAAAAGCCAGGTTCCGCAAAGGATAGATTATTCCAAAATCACAATCTCGTTCCAGCACGAGCAAAAATTCTTACACTTATTCTATATCCTACTAAAATATCTAACTTAACTTAATATGTTCGGCTGGCATACTTTAATAAAAAAATTTGAACTCATAAACACTGGGTACCGAAAACGATAAATAATTGTAAAATATCAAACACGTTCCAGCACGAGCACAAATTCTTAAACCAATTTTAAGTTCTACTATGATATCTATTTAATGTAACAGTATACGATCTATTATGTTCTATTAGGTGCAACTCAAGTTTAATATTTTGAACTCGCAAAAGCCGGGTTCCGCAAAGGGTAGATTATTACAAAATCACAATCTCGTTCCTGCACGATCGAAAATTCTTACACTTATTCTACATCCTACTAATATATTTAACTTAACTTAATCTGTTCGGTTGACATACTTTAAAAAAAAAATTGAACTCATAAACACTAGGTACCGAAAAGGATAAATAATTGTAAAATCTCAAACACGTTCCAGCACGAGCACAAATTCTTAAAACAATTCTAAATTTTACTATGATATCTATTAAATGTAACAGTATACGATTTATTATATTCTGCTAGGTGCAACTCATGAAAAATATTTTGAACTCGTAAAAGCCGGGTTCCGCAAAGGGGAGTTTATTACAAAATCACAATCTCGTTCCTGCACGAACAATAATTCTTACACTTATTCTACATCCAATTCTAACTTTTACTATGATATCTATTAAATGTAACAGTATACGATTTATTATATTCTGCCAGGTGCAACTCATGAATAATATTTTGAACTCGTAAAACATTGTGCGATTTAATATGTTCCTCAGGGTATACATAAAAAAAGATTATGAACTCATAAAAACCGGGTTTCGAAAATGATCAATAATTGTTAAATCACAAACACGTTTCAGCATGAGCCCTAATTCGTTAACCTATTCTACATCCTACTATGGTATCTAACTAACGTAACAGTATACGATTTATTTTGTTCTGCTGGACATACTTTAAAAAAAAATTTTGAACTCATAAACACTGGGTACCGAAAAGGATAAATAATTGTAAAATCTCAAACCCGTTCCAGCACGAGCACAAATTCTTAAACCAATTTTAAGTTCTACTATGATATCAATTTAATGTAACAGTATACGATTTATTATGTTCTGTTAGGTGCAACTCAAGTAAAATATTTTGTACTCGTAAAAGCCAGGTTCCGCAAAGGATAGATTATTCCAAAATCACAATCTCGTTTAAGCACGAGCAAAAATTCTTACACTTATTCTACATCCTACTAATATATCTAACTTAACTTAATCTGTTCGGTTGACATACTTTAAAAAAAAAATTGAACTCATAAACACTAGGTACCGAAAAGGATAAATAATTGTAAAATCTCAAACACGTGCCAGTACGAGCACAAATTCTTAAAACAATTCTAAATTTTACTATGATATCTATTAAATGTAACAGTATACGATTTATTATGTTCTGTTAGGTGCAACTCAAGTAAAATATTTTGAACTCGTAAAAAACGGGTTCCGCAAAGGATAGATTATTCCAAAATCACAATCTCGTTCCAGCACGAGCAAAAATTCTTACACTTATTCTATATCCTACTAAAATATCTAACTTAACTTAATATGTTCGGCTGGCATACTTTAATAAAAAAATTTGAACTCATAAACACTGGGTACCGAAAACGATAAATAATTGTAAAATATCAAACACGTTCCAGCACGAGCACAAATCCTTAAACCAATTTTAAGTTCTACTATGATATCTATTTAATGTAACAGTATACGATCTATTATGTTCTATTAGGTGCAACTCAAGTTTAATATTTTGAACTCGTAAAACATTGTGCGATTTAATATGTTCCTCAGGGTATACATAAAAAAAGATTATGAACTCATAAAAACCGGGTTTCGAAAATGATCAATAATTGTTAAATCACAAACACGTTTCAGCATGAGCCCTAATTCGTTAACCTATTCTACATCCTACTATGGTATCTAACTAACGTAACAGTATACGATTTATTTTGTTCTGCTGGACATATTTTAAAAAAAAATTTTGAACTCATAAACACTGGGTACCGAAAAGGATAAATAATTGTAAAATCTCAAACCCGTTCCAGCACGAGCACAAATTCTTAAACCAATTTTAAGTTCTACTATGATATCAATTTAATGTAACAGTATACGATTTATTATGTTCTGTTAGGTGCAACTCAAGTAAAATATTTTGTACTCGTAAAAGCCAGGTTCCGCAAAGGATAGATTATTCCAAAATCACAATCTCGTTTAAGCACGAGCAAAAATTCTTACACTTATTCTACATCCTACTAATATATCTAACTTAACTTAATCTGTTCGGTTGACATACTTTAAAAAAAAAATTGAACTCATAAACACTAGGTACCGAAAAGGATAAATAATTGTAAAATCTCAAACACGTGCCAGTACGAGCACAAATTCTTAAAACAATTCTAAATTTTACTATGATATCTATTAAATGTAACAGTATACGATTTATTATGTTCTGTTAGGTGCAACTCAAGTAAAATATTTTGAACTCGTAAAAGCCGGGTTCCGCAAAGGATAGATTATTCCAAAATCACAATCTCGTTCCAGCACGAGCAAAAATTCTTACACTTATTCTATATCCTACTAAAATATCTAACTTAACTTAATATGTTCGGCTGGCATACTTTAATAAAAAAATTTGAACTCATAAACACTGGGTACCGAAAACGATAAATAATTGTAAAATATCAAACACGTTCCAGCACGAGCACAAATTCTTAAACCAATTTTAAGTTCTACTATGATATCTATTTAATGTAACAGTATACGATCTATTATGTTCTATTAGGTGCAACTCAAGTTTAATATTTTGAACTCGCAAAAGCCGGGTTCCGCAAAGGGTAGATTATTACAAAATCACAATCTCGTTCCTGCACGAGCGAAAATACTTACACTTATTCTACATCCTACTAATATATTTAACTTAACTTAATCTGTTCGGTTGACATACTTTAAAAAAAAAATTGAACTCATAAACACTAGGTACCGAAAAGGATAAATAATTGTAAAATCTCAAACACGTTCCAGCACGAGCACAAATTCTTAAAACAATTCTAAATTTTACTATGATATCTATTAAATGTAACAGTATACGATTTATTATATTCTGCTAGGTGCAACTCATGAAAAATATTTTGAACTCGAAAAAGCCGGCTTCCGCAAAGGGGAGTTTATTACAAAATCACAATCTCGTTCCTGCACGAACAATAATTCTTACACTTATTCTACATCCAATTCTAACTTTTACTATGATATCTATTAAATGTAACAGTATACGATTTATTATATTCTGCTAGGTGCAACTCATGAATAATATTTTGAACTCGTAAAACATTTAACGTTTTAATATGTTCTTCAGGGTATACATAAAAAAAAATTATGAACTCATAAAAACCGGGTTTCGAAAATGATCAATAATTGTTAAATCACAAACACGTTTCATTATGAGCCCTAATTCGTTAACCTATTCTACATCCTACTATGATATCTAACTAACGTAACAGTATACGATTTATTTTGTTCTGCTGGACATACTTTAAAAAAAAATTTTGAACTCATAAACACTGGGTACCGAAAAGGATAAATAATTGTAAAATTTCAAACCCGTTCCAGCACGAGCAAAAATTCTTAAACCAATTTTAAGTTCTACTATGATATCTATTTAATGTAATAGTATACGATTTATTATGTTCTGTTAGGTGCAACTCAAGTAAAAGATTTTGTACTCGTAAAAGCCAGGTTCCGCAAAGGATAGATTATTCCAAAATCACAATCTCGTTTAAGCACGAGCAAAAATTCTTACACTTATTCTACATCCTACTAATATATCTAACTTAACTTAATCTGTTCGGTTGACATACTTTAAAAAAAAAATTGAACTCATAAACACTAGGTACCGAAAAGGATAAATAATTGTAAAATCTCAAACACGTGCCAGTACGAGCACAAATTCTTAAAACAATTCTAAATTTTACTATGATATCTATTAAATGTAACAGTATACGATTTATTATGTTCTGTTAGGTGCAACTCAAGTAAAATATTTTGAACTCGTAAAAGCCGGGTTCCGCAAAGGATAGATTATTCCAAAATCACAATCTCGTTTAAGCACGAGCAAAAATTCTTACACTTATTCTACATCCTACTAATATATCTAACTTAACTTAATCTGTTCGGTTGACATACTTTAAAAAAAAAATTGAACTCATAAACACTAGGTACCGAAAAGGATAAATAATTGTAAAATCTCAAACACGTGCCAGTACGAGCACAAATTCTTAAAACAATTCTAAATTTTACTATGATATCTATTAAATGTAACAGTATACGATTTATTATGTTCTGTTAGGTGCAACTCAAGTAAAATATTTTGAACTCGTAAAAGCCGGGTTCCGCAAAGGATAGATTATTCCAAAATCACAATCTCGTTCCAGCACGAGCAAAAATTCTTACACTTATTCTATATCCTACTAAAATATCTAACTTAACTTAATATGTTCGGCTGGCATACTTTAATAAAAAAATTTGAACTCATAAACACTGGGTACCGAAAACGATAAATAATTGTAAAATATCAAACACGTTCCAGAACGAGCACAAATTCTTAAACCAATTTTAAGATCTACTATGATATCTATTTAATGTAACAGTATACGATCTATTATGTTCTATTAGGTGCAACTCAAGTTTAATATTTTGAACTCGCAAAAGCCGGGTTCCGCAAAGGGTAGATTATTACAAAATCACAATCTCGTTCCAGCACGAGCGAAAATTCTTACACTTATTCTACATCCTACTAATATATTTAACTTAACTTAATCTGTTCGGTTGACATACTTTAAAAAAAAAATTCAACTCATAAACACTAGGTACCGAAAAGGATAAATAATTGTAAAATCTCAAACACGTTCCAGCACGAGCACAAATTCTTAAAACAATTCTAAATTTTACTATGATATCTATTAAATGTAACAGTATACGATTTATTATATTCTGCTAGGTGCAACTCATGAAAAATATTTTGAACTCGTAAAAGCCGGGTTCCGCAAAGGGGAGTTTATTACAAAATCACAATCTCGTTCCTGCACGAACAATAATTCTTACACTTATTCTACATCCAATTCTAACTTTTACTATGATATCTATTAAATGTAACAGTATACGATTTATTATATTCTGCTAGGTGCAACTCATGAATAATATTTTGAACTCGTAAAACATTTAACGTTTTAATATGTTCTTCAGGGTATACATAAAAAAAAATTATGAACTCATAAAAACCGGGTTTCGAAAATGATCAATAATTGTTAAATCACAAACACGTTTCATTATGAGCCCTAATTCGTTAACCTATTCTATACAAAATCACAATCTCGTTCCTGCACGAGCAAAAATTCTTACACTTATTCTACATCCTACTAATATATCTAACTTAACTTAATCTGTTCGGTTGACATACTTTAAAAAAAAAATTGAACTCATAAACACTAGGTACCGAAAAGGATAAATAATTGTAAAATCTCAAACACGTGCCAGTACGAGCACACATTCTTAAAACAATTCTAAATTTTACTATGATATCTATTAAATGTAACAGTATACGATTTATTATGTTCTGTTAGGTGCAACTCAAGTAAAATATTTTGAACTCGTAAAAGCCGGGTTCCGCAAAGGATAGATTATTCCAAAATCACAATCTCGTTCCAGCACGACCAAAAATTCTTACTCTTATTCTACATCCTACTAAAATATCTAACTTAACTTAATATGTTCGGCTGGCATACTTTAATAAAAACATTTGAACTCATAAACACTGGGTACCGAAAACGATAAATAATTGTAAAATATCAAACACATTCCAGCACGAGCACAAATTCTTAAAACCAATTTTATGTGCTACTATGATATCTATTTTATGTAACAGTATACGATTTATTATGTTCTATTAGGTGCAACTCAAGTTTAATATTTTGAACTCGTAAAAGCCGGGTTCCGCAAAGAGTAGATTATTACAAAATCACAATCTCGTTCCTGCACGAGCAAAAATTCTTACACTTATTCTACATCCTACTAATATATCTAACTTAACTTAATCTGTTCGGTTGGCATACGTTAAAAAAAAATTGAACTCATAAACACTAGGTACCGAAAAGGATAAATAATTGTAAAATCTCAAACACGTTCCAGCACGAGCACAAATTCATAAACCAATTCTAAATTTTACTATGATATCAATTAAATGTAACAGTATACGATTTATTATATTCTTCTAGGTGCAACTCATGAATAATATTTTGAACTGGTAAAAACATTGTGCGATTTAATATGTTCTTCAGGGTATACTTAAAAAAAAATAATAAACTCATAAAAACAATTGTAAAATCTCCAACACGTTCCAGCACGAGCAAAAATTCTTAAACCAATTTTAAGTTCTACTATGATATCTATTTAATGTAACAGTATACGATTTATTATGTTCTATTAGGTGCAACTTAAGTTTAATATTTTGAACTCGTAAAAGCCGGGTTCCGCAAAGGGTAGATTATTACAAAATCACAATCTCGTTCCTGCACGAGCAAAAATTCTTACACTTATTCTACATCCTACTAATATATCTAACTTAACTTAATCTGTTCGGTTGACATACTTTAAAAAAAAAATTGAACTCATAAACACTAGGTACCGAAAAGGATAAATAATTGTAAAATCTCAAACACGTGCCAGTACGAACACAAATTCATAAAACAATTCTAAATTTTACTATGATATCTATTAAATGTAACAGTATACGATTTATTTTGTTCTGTTAGGTGCAACTCAAGTAAAATATTTTGAACTCGTAAAAGCCGGGCTCCGCAAAGGATAGATTATTCCAAAATCACAATCTCGTTCCAGCACGAGCAAAAATTCTTACACTTATTCTGCATCCTTCTAATATATTTAACTTAACTTAATCTGTTCGGTTGACATACGTTAAAAAAAAATTTGAACTCATAAACACTAGGTACCGAAAAGGATAAATAATTGTTAAATCACAAACACGTTTCAGCATGAGCCCTAATTCGTTAACCTATTCTACATCCTACTATGATATCTAACTAACGTAACAGTATACGATTTATTTTGTTCTGCTGGACATACTTTAAAAAAAAATTTTGAACTCATAAAAACTGGGTACCGAAAAGGATAAATAATTGTAAAATTTCAAACCCGTTCCAGCACGAGCACAAATTCTTAAACCAATTTTATGTTCTACTATGATATCTATTTAATGTAACAGTACACGATTTATTATGTTCCGTTAGGTGCAACTCAAGTAAAAGATTTTGAACTCGTAAAAGCTGGGTTCTGCAAAGGATAGATTATTCCAAAATCACATTCTCGTTCCAGAACAAGCAAAAATTCTTACACTTATTCTACATCCTACTAAAATATATAAATTAAGTTAATATGTTCAGCTGGCATACATTAATAAAAAAATTTGAACTCATAAACACTGGGTACCGAAAACGATAAATAATTGTAAAATATCATACACGTTCCAGCACGAGCACAAACTCTTAAAACCAATTTTATGTGCTACTATGATATCTATTTTATGTAACAGTATACGATTTATTATGTTCTATTAGGTGCAACTCAAGTTTAATATTTTGAACTCGTAAAAGCCGGGTTCCGCAAAGGGTAGATTATTACAAAATCACAATCTCGTTCCTGCACCAGCAAAAATTCTTACACTTATTCTACATCCTACTAATATATCTAACTTAACTTAATCTGTTCGGTTGACATACTTTAAACAAAAAAATTGAACTCATAAACACTAGGTACCGAAAAGGATAAATAATTGTAAAATCTCAAACACGTGCCAGTACGAGCACAAATTCTTAAAACAATTCTAAATTTTACTATGATATCTATTAAATGTAACAGTATACGATTTATTATGTTCTGTTAGGTGCAACTCTAGTAAAATATTTTGAACTCGTAAAAGCCGGGATCCGCAAAGGATAGATTATTCCAAAATCACAATCTCGTTCCAGCACGAGCAAAAATTCTTACACTTATTCTGCATCCTTCTAATATATTTAACTTAACTTAATCTGTTCGGTTGACATACGTTAAAAAAAAAATTGAACTCATAAACACTAGGTACCGAAAAGGATAAATAATTGTTAAATCACAAACACGTTTCAGCATGAGCCCTAATTCGTTAACCTATTCTACATCCTACTATGATATCTAACTAACGTAACAGTATACGATTTATTTTGTTCTGCTGGACATACTTTAAAAAAAAATTTTGAACTCATAAAAACTGGGTACCGAAAAGGATAAATAATTGTAAAATTTCAAACCCGTTCCAGCACGAGCACAAATTCTTAAACCAATTTTATGTTCTACTATGATATCTATTTAATGTAACAGTACACGATTTATTATGTTCCGTTAGGTGCAACTCAAGTAAAAGATTTTGAACTCGTAAAAGCTGGGTTCTGCAAAGGATAGATTATTCCAAAATCACATTCTCGTTCCAGAACAAGCAAAAATTCTTACACTTATTCTACATCCTACTAAAATATATAAATTAAGTTAATATGTTCGGCTGGCATACATTAATAAAAAAATTTGAACTCATAAACACTGGGTACCGAAAACGATAAATAATTGTAAAATATCATACACGTTCCAGCACGAGCACAAACTCTTAAAACCAATTTTATGTGCTACTATGATATCTATTTTATGTAACAGTATACGATTTATTATGTTCTATTAGGTGCAACTCAAGTTTAATATTTTGAACTCGTAAAAGCCGGGTTCCGCAAAGGGTAGATTATTACAAAATCACAATCTCGTTCCTGCACGAGCAAAAATTCTTACACTTATTCTACATCCTACTAATATATCTAACTTAACTTAATCTGTTCGGTTGGCATACGTTATAAAAAAATTGAACTCATAAACACTAGGTACCGAAAACGATAAATAATTGTAAAATCTCAAACACGTTCCAGCACGAGCACAAATTCATAAACCAATTCTAAATTTTACTATGATATCTATTTAATGTAACAGTATACGATTTATTATGTTCTATTAGGTGCAACTCAAGTTTAATATTTTGAACTCGTAAAATCCGGGTTCCGCAAAGTGTAGATTATTACAAAATCACAATCTCGTTCCTGCACGAGCAAAAATTCTTACACTTATTCTACATCCTACTAAAATATCTAACTTAACTTAATATGTTCGTCTGGCATACTTTAATAAAAAAATTTGAACTCATAAACACTGGGTACCGAAAACGATAAATAATTGTAAAATATCAAACACGTTCCAGCACGTGCACAAATTCCTAAACCAATTTTAAGTTCTACTATGATATCTATTTAATGTAACAGTATACGATTTATTATATTCTTCTAGGTGCAACTCATGAATAATATTTTGAACTGGTAAAAACATTGTGCGATTTAATATGTTCTTCAGGGTATACTTAAAAAAAAATAATAAACTCATAAAAACTGGGTACCGAAAAGGATAAACAATTGTAAAATCTCCAACACGTTCCAGCACGAGCAAAAATTCTTAAACCAATTTTAAGTTCTACTATGATATCTATTTAATGTAACAGTATACGATTTATTATGTTCTATTAGGTGCAACTCAAGTTTAATATTTTGAACTCGTAAAAGCCGGGTTCCGCAAAGGGTAGATTATTACAAAATCACAATCTCGTTCCTGCACGAGCGAAAATTCTTACACTTATTCTACATCCTACTAAAATATATAACTTAACTTAATATGTTCGGCTGGCATACTTTAATAAAAACATTTGAACTCATAAACACTGGGTACCGAAAACGATAAATAATTATAAAATATCAAACACGTTCCAGCACGAGCACAAATTCTTAAACCAATTTTAAGTTATACTATGATATCTATTTAATGTAACAGTATACGATTTATTATGTTCTATTAGGTGCAACTCAAGTTTAATATTTTGAACTCGTAAAAGCCGGGTTCCGCAAAGGGTAGATTATTACAAAATCACAATCTCGTTCCTGCACGAGCGAAAATTCTTACACTTATTCTACATCCTACTAATATATTTAACTTGACTTAATCTGTTCGGTTGACATACTTTAAAAAAAAAATTGAACTCATAAACACTAGGTACCGAAAAGGATAAATAATTGTAAAATCTCAAACACGTTCCAGCACGAGCACAAATTCTTAAAACAATTTTAAGTTCTACTATGATATCTATTTAATGTAACAGTATACGATTTATTATATTCTGCTAGGTGCAACTCATGAAAAATATTTTGAACTCGTAAAAGCCAGATTCCGCAAAGGGTAGATTATTACAAAATCACAATCTCGTTCCTGCACGAGCAATAATTGTTACACTTATTCTACATCCTACTAATATATCTAACTTAACTTATTTTGTTCGGTTTGCATACTTTAAAAAAAAATTGAACTCATAAACACTAGGTACCGAAAAGGATAAATAATTGTAAAATCTCAAACACGTTCCAGCACGAGCACAAATTCATAAACCAATTCTAAATTTTACTACGATATATATTAAATGTAACAGTATACGATTTATTATATTCTGCTAAGTGCAACTCATGAATAATATTTTGAACTCGTAAAAACATTGTGCGATTTAATATGTTCTTCAGGGTATACATAAAAAAAAATTAGGAACTCATAAAAACCGGGTTCCAAAAATGTTCAATAATTGTTAAATCACAAACACGTTTTAGCATGAGCCCAAATTCGTTAACCTAGTCTACATCCTACTATGATATCTAACTAACGTAACAGTATACGATTTATTTTGTTCTGCTGGACATACTTTAAAAAAAAAATTTGGACTCATAAAAACTGGGTACCGAAAAGGATAAATAATTGTAAAATTTCAAACCCGTTCCAGCACGAGCACAAATTCTTAAACCAATTTTATGTTCTACTATGATATCTATTTAATGTAACAGTACACGATTTATTATGTTCTGTTAGGTGCAACTCAAGTAAAAGATTTTGAACTCGTAATAGCTGTGTTCCGCAAAGGATAGATTATTCCAAAATCACATTCTCGTTCCAGAACAAGCAAAAATTCTTACACTTATTCTACATCCTACTAAAATATATAAATTAGCTTAATATGTTCGGCTGGCAAACTTTAATAAAAAAATTTGAACTCATAAACACTGGGTACCGAAAACGATAAATAATTGTAAAATATCATACACGTTCCAGCACGAGCACAAACTCTTAAAACCAATTTTATGTGCTAATATGATATCTATTTTATGTAACAGTATACGATTTATTATTTTCTATTAGGTGCAACTCAAGTTTAATATTTTGAACTCGTAAAAGCCGGGTTCCGCAAAGGGTAGATTATTACAAAATCACAATCTCGTTCCTGCACGAGCAAACATTTTTACACTTATTCTACATCCTACTAATATATCTAACTTAACTTAATCTGTTCGGTTGGCATACGTTAAAAAAAAATTGAACTCATAAACACTAGGTACCGAAAAGGATAAATAATTGTAAAATCTCAAACACGTTCCAGCACGAGCACAAATTCATAAACCAATTCTAAATTTTACTATGATATCAATTAAATGTAACAGTATACGATTTATTATATTCTTCTAGGTGCAACTCATGAATAATATTTTGAACTGGTAAAAACATTGTGCGATTTAATATGTTCTTCAGGGTATACTTATAAAAAAATAATAAACTCATAAAAACTGGGTACCGAAAAGGATAAATAATTGTAAAATCTCCAACACGTTCCAGCACGAGCAAAAATTCTTAAACCAATTTTAAGTTCTACTATGATATCTATTTAATGTAACAGTATACGATTTATTATGTTCTATTAGGTGCAACTCAAGTTTAATATTTTGAACTCGTAAAAGCCGGGTTCCGCAAAGGGTAGATTATTACAAAATCACAATCTCGTTCCTGCACGAGCAAAAATTCTTACACTTATTCTACATCCTACTAATATATCTAACTTAACTTAATCTGTTCGGTTGACATACTTTAAAAAAAAAATTGAACTCATAAACACTAGGTACCGAAAAGGATAAATAATTGTAAAATCTCAAACACGTGCCAGTACGAACACAAATTCTTAAAACAATTCTAAATTTTACTATGATATCTATTAAATGTAACAGTATACGATTTATTATGTTCTGTTAGGTGCAACTCAAGTAAAATATTTTGAACTCGTAAAAGCCGGGTTCCGCAAAGGATAGATTATTCCAAAATCACAATCTCGTTCCAGCACGAGCAAAAATTCTTACACTTATTCTACATCCTACTAAAATATCTAACTTAACTTAATATGTTCGTCTGGCATACTTAAATATAAAAATTTGAACTCATAAACACTGGGTACCGAAAACGATAAATAATTGTAAAATATCAAACACGTTCCAGCACGTGCACAAATTCCTAAACCAATTTTAAGTTCTACTATGATATCTATTTAATGTAACAGTATACGATTTATTATGTTCTATTAGGTGGAACTCAAGTTTAATATTTTGAAATCGTAAAAGCCGGGTTCCGCAAAGGGTAGATTATTACAAAATCACAATCTCGTTCCTGCACCAGCAAAAATTCTTACACTTATTCTACATCCTACTAATATATCTAACTTAACTTAATCTGTTCGGTTGACATATTTTAAAAAAAAATTGAACTCATAAACACTAGGTACCGAAAAGGATAAATAATTGTAAAATCTCAAACACGTTCCAGCACGAGCACAAATTCATAAACCAATTCTAAATTTTACTATGATATCAATTAAATGTAACAGTATACGATTTATTATATTCTTCTAGGTGCAACTCATGAATAATATTTTGAACTGGTAAAAACATTGTGCGATTTAATATGTTCTTCAGGGTATACTTAAAAAAAAATAATAAACTCATAAAAACTGGGTACCGAAAAGGATAAATAATTTTAAAATCTCCAACACGTTTCAGCACGAGCAAAAATTATTAAACCAATTTTAAGTTCTACTATGATATCTATTTAATGTAACAGTATACGATTTATTATGTTCTATTAGGTGCAACTCAAGTTTAATATTTTGAACTCGTAAAAGCCGGGTTCCGCAAAGGGTAGATTATTACAAAATCACAAACTCGTTCCTGCACGAGCAAAAATTCTTACACTTATTCTACATCCTACTAATACATCTAACTTAACTTAATCTGTTCGGTTGACATACTTTAAAAAAAAAATTGAACTCATAAACACTAAGTACCGAAAAGGATAAATAATTGTAAAATCTCAAACACGTGCCAGTACGAACACAAATTCTTAAAACAATTCTAAATTTTACTATGATATCTATTAAATGTAACAGTATACGATTTATTATGTTCTGTTAGGTGCAACTCAAGTAAAATATTTTGAACTCGTAAAAGCCGGGTTCCGCAAAGGATAGATTATTCCAAAATCACAATCTCGTTCCAGCACGAGCAAAAATTCTTACACTTATTCTACATCCTACTAAAATATCTAACTTAACCTAATATGTTCGTCTGGCATACTTTAATAAAAAAATTTGAACTCATAAACACTGGGTACCGAAAACGATAAATAATTGTAAAATATCAAACACGTTCCAGCACGTGCACAAATTCCTAAACCAATTTTAAGTTCTACTATGATATCTATTTAATGTAACAGTATACGATTTATTATATTCTGCTAGGTGCAACTCATGAAAAATATTTTGAACTCGTAAAAGCCAGGTTCCGCAAAGGGTAGATTATTACAAAATCACAATCTCGTTCCTGCACGAGCAATAATTGTTACACTTATTCTACATCCTACTAATATATCTAACTTAACTTATTTTGTTCGGTTTGCATACTTTAAAAAAAAATTGAACTCATAAACACTAGGTACCGAAAAGGATAAATAATTGTAAAATCTCAAACACGTTCCAGCACGAGCACAAATTCATAAACCAATTCTAAATTTTACTACGATATATATTAAATGTAACAGTATACGATTTATTATATTCTGCTAAGTGCAACTCATGAATAATATTTTGAACTCGTAAAAACATTGTGCGATTTAATATGTTCTTCAGGGTATACATAAAAAAAAATTAGGAACTCATAAAAACCGGGTTCCGAAAATGTTCAATAATTGTTAAATCACAAACACGTTTTAGCATGAGCCCAAATTCGTTAACCTAGTCTACATCCTACTATGATATCTAACTAACGTAACAGTATACGATTTATTTTGTTCTGCTGGACATACTTTAAAAAAAAAATTTGGACTCATAAAAACTGGGTACCGAAAAGGATAAATAATTGTAAAATTTCAAACCCGTTCCAGCACGAGCACAAATTCTTAAACCAATTTTATGTTCTACTATGATATCTATTTAATGTAACAGTACACGATTTATTATGTTCTGATAGGTGCAACTCAAGTAAAAGATTTTGAACTCGTAATAGCTGGGTTCCGCAAAGGATAGATTATTCCAAAATCACATTCTCGTTCCAGAACAAGCAAAAATTCTTACACTTATTCTACATCCTACTAAAATATATAAATTAGCTTAATATGTTCGGCTGGCAAACTTTAATAAAAAAATTTGAACTCATAAACACTGGGTACCGAAAACGATAAATAATTGTAAAATATCATACACGTTCCAGCACGAGCACAAACTCTTAAAACCAATTTTATGTGCTAATATGATATCTATTTTATGTAACAGTATACGATTTATTATGTTCTATTAGGTGCAACTCAAGTTTAATTTTTTGAACTCGTAAAAGCCGGGTTCCGCAAAGGGTAGATTATTACAAAATCACAATCTCGTTCCAGCACGAGCAAAAATTCTTACACTTATTCTACATCCTACTAAAATATCTAACTTAACTTAATATGTTCGTCTGGCATACTTTAATAAAAAAATTTGAACTCATAAACACTGGGTACCGAAAACGATAAATAATTGTAAAATATCAAACACGTTCCAGCACGTGCACAAATTCCTAAACCAATTTTAAGTTCTACTATGATATCTATTTAATGTAACAGTATACGATTTATTATGTTCTATTAGGTGGAACTCAAGTTTAATATTTTGAAATCGTAAAAGCCGGGTTCCGCAAAGGGTAGATTATTACAAAATCACAATCTCGTTCCTGCACCAGCAAAAATTCTTACACTTATTCTACATCCTACTAATATATCTAACTTAACTTAATCTGTTCGGTTGACATATTTTAAAAAAAAATTGAACTCATAAACACTAGGTACCGAAAAGGATAAATAATTGTAAAATCTCAAACACGTTCCAGCACGAGCACAAATTCATAAACCAATTCTAAATTTTACTATGATATCAATTAAATGTAACAGTATACGATTTATTATATTCTTCTAGGTGCAACTCATGAATAATATTTTGAACTGGTAAAAACATTGTGCGATTTAATATGTTCTTCAGGGTATACTTAAAAAAAAATAATAAACTCATAAAAACTGGGTACCGAAAAGGATAAATAATTTTAAAATCTCCAACACGTTTCAGCAGGAGCAAAAATTCTTAAACCAATTTTAAGTTCTACTATGATATCTATTTAATGTAACAGTATACGATTTATTATGTTCTATTAGGTGCAACTCAAGTTTAATATTTTGAACTCGTAAAAGCCGGGTTCCGCAAAGGGTAGATTATTACAAAATCACAAACTCGTTCCTGCACGAGCAAAAATTCTTACACTTATTCTACATCCTACTAATACATCTAACTTAACTTAATCTGTTCGGTTGACATACTTTAAAAAAAAAATTGAACTCATAAACACTAGGTACCGAAAAGGATAAATAATTGTAAAATCTCAAACACGTGCCAGTACGAACACAAATTCTTAAAACAATTCTAAATTTTACTATGATATCTATTAAATGTAACAGTATACGATTTATTATGTTCTGTTAGGTGCAACTCAAGTAAAATATTTTGAACTCGTAAAAGCCGGGTTCCGCAAAGGATAGATTATTCCAAAATCACAATCTCGTTCCAGCACGAGCAAAAATTCTTACACTTATTCTACATCCTACTAAAATATCTAACTTAACTTAATATGTTCGTCTGGCATACTTTAATAAAAAAATTTGAACTCATAAACACTGGGTACCGAAAACGATAAATAATTGTAAAATATCAAACACGTTCCAGCACGTGCACAAATTCCTAAACCAATTTTAAGTTCTACTATGATATCTATTTAATGTAACAGTATACGATTTATTATGTTCTATTAGGTGGAACTCAAGTTTAATATTTTGAAATCGTAAAAGCCGGGTTCCGTTGAGGGTAGATTATTACAAAATACAATCTCGTTCCTGCACCAGCAAAAATTCTTACAATTATTCTACATCCTGCTAATATATCTAACTTAACTTAATCTGTTCGGTTGACATATTTTAAAAAAAAATTGAACTCATAAACACTAGGTACCGAAAAGGATAAATAATTGTAAAATCTCAAACACGTTCCAGCACGAGCACAAATTCATAAACCAATTCTAAATTTTACTATGATATCAATTAAATGTAACAGTATACGATTTATTATATTCTTCTAGGTGCAACTCATGAATAATATTTTGAACTGGTAAAAACATTGTGCGATTTAATATGTTCTTCAGGGTATACTTATAAAAAAATAATAAACTCATAAAAACTGGGTACCGAAAAGGATAAATAATTGTAAAATCTCCAACACGTTCCAGCACGAGCAAAAATTCTTAAACCAATTTTAAGTTCTACTATGATATCTATTTAATGTAACAGTATACGATTTATTATGTTCTATTAGGTGCAACTCAAGTTTAATATTTTGAACTCGTAAAAGCCGGGTTCCGCAAAGGGTAGATTATTACAAAATCACAATCTCGTTCCTGCACGAGCAAAAATTCTTACACTTATTCTACATCCTACTAATATATCTAACTTAACTTAATCTGTTCGGTTGACATACTTTAAAAAAAAATTGAACTCATAAACACTAGGTACCGAAAAGGATAAATCATTGTAAAATCTCAAACACGTGCCAGTACGAACACAAATTCTTAAAACAATTCTAAATTTTACTATGATATCTATTAAATGTAACAGTATACGATTTATTATGTTCTGTTAGGTGCAACTCAAGTAAAATATTTTGAACTCGTAAAAGCCGGGTTCCGCAAAGGATAGATTATTCCAAAATCACAATCTCGTTCCAGCACGAGCAAAAATTCTTACACTTATTCTACATCCTACTAAAATATCTAACTTAACTTAATATGTTCGTCTGGCATACTTTAATAAAAAAATTTGAACTCATAAACACTGGGTACCGAAAACGATAAATAATTGTAAAATATCAAACACGTTCCAGCACGTGCACAAATTCCTAAACCAATTTTAAGTTCTACTATGATATCTATTTAATGTAACAGTATACGATTTATTATGTTCTATTAGGTGGAACTCAAGTTTAATATTTTGAAATCGTAAAAGCCGGGTTCCGCAAAGGGTAGATTATTACAAAATCACAATCTCGTTCCTGCACCAGCAAAAATTCTTACACTTATTCTACATCCTACTAATATATCTAACTTAACTTAATCTGTTCGGTTGACATATTTTAAAAAAAAATTGAACTCATAAACACTAGGTACCGAAAAGGATAAATAATTGTAAAATCTCAAACACGTTCCAGCACGAGCACAAATTCATAAACCAATTCTAAATTTTACTATGATATCAATTAAATGTAACAGTATACGATTTATTATATTCTTCTAGGTGCAACTCATGAATAATATTTTGAACTGGTAAAAACATTGTGCGATTTAATATGTTCTTCAGGGTATACTTAAAAAAAAATAATAAACTCATAAAAACTGGGTACCGAAAAGGATAAATAATTTTAAAATCTCCAACACGTTTCAGCACGAGCAAAAATTCTTAAACCAATTTTAAGTTCTACTATGATATCTATTTAATGTAACAGTATACGATTTATTATGTTCTATTAGGTGCAACTCAAGTTTAATATTTTGAACTCGTAAAAGCCGGGTTCCGCAAAGGGTAGATTATTACAAAATCACAAACTCGTTCCTGCACGAGCAAAAATTCTTACACTTATTCTACATCCTACTAATACATCTAACTTAACTTAATCTGTTCGGTTGACATACTTTAAAAAAAAAATTGAACTCATAAACACTAGGTACCGAAAAGGATAAATAATTGTAAAATCTCAAACACGTGCCAGTACGAACACAAATTCTTAAAACAATTCTAAATTTTACTATGATATCTATTAAATGTAACAGTATACGATTTATTATGTTCTGTTAGGTGCAACTCAAGTAAAATATTTTGAACTCGTAAAAGCCGGGTTCCGCAAAGGATAGATTATTCCAAAATCACAATCTCGTTCCAGCACGAGCAAAAATTCTTACACTTATTCTACATCCTACTAAAATATCTAACTTAACTTAATATGTTCGTCTGGCATACTTTAATAAAAAAATTTGAACTCATAAACACTGGGTACCGAAAACGATAAATAATTGTAAAATATCAAACACGTTCCAGCACGTGCACAAATTCCTAAACCAATTTTAAGTTCTACTATGATATCTATTTAATGTAACAGTATACGATTTATTATGTTCTATTAGGTGGAACTCAAGTTTAATATTTTGAAATCGTAAAAGCCGGGTTCCGCAAAGGGTAGATTATTACAAAATACAATCTCGTTCCTGCACCAGCAAAAATTCTTACACTTATTCTACATCCTACTAATATATCTAACTTAACTTAATCTGTTCGGTTGACATATTTTAAAAAAAAATTGAACTCATAAACACTAGGTACCGAAAAGGATAAATAATTGTAAAATCTCAAACACGTTCCAGCACGAGCACAAATTCATAAACCAATTCTAAATTTTACTATGATATCAATTAAATGTAACAGTATACGATTTATTATATTCTTCTAGGTGCAACTCATGAATAATATTTTGAACTGGTAAAAACATTGTGCGATTTAATATGTTCTTCAGGGTATACTTATAAAAAAATAATAAACTCATAAAAACTGGGTACCGAAAAGGATAAATAATTGTAAAATCTCCAACACATTCCAGCCTGAGCAAAAATTCTTAAACCAATTTTAAGTTCTACTATGATATCTATTTAATGTAACAGTATACGATTTATTATGTTCTATTAGGTGCAACTCAAGTTTAATATTTTGAACTCGTAAAAGCCGGGTTCCGCAAAAGGTAGATTATTACAAAATGACAATCTCGTTCCTGCACGAGCAAAAATTCTTACACTTATTCTACATCCTACTAATATATCTAACTTAACTTAATCTGTTCGGTTGACATACTTTAAAAAAAAATTGAACTCATAAACACTAGGTACCAAAAAGGATAAATAATTGTAAAATCTCAAACACGTGCCAGTACGAACACAAATTCTTAAAACAATTCTAAATTTTACTATGATATCTATTAAATGTAACAGTATACGATTTATTATGTTCTGTTAGGTGCAACTCAAGTAAAATATTTTGAACTCGTAAAAGCCGGGTTCCGCAAAGGATAGATTATTCCAAAATCACAATCTCGTTCCAGCACGAGCAAAAATTCTTACACTTATTCTACATCCTACTAAAATATCTAACTTAACTTAATATGTTCGTCTGGCATACTTTAATAAAAAAATTTGAACTCATAAACACTGGGTACCGAAAACGATAAATAATTGTAAAATATCAAACACGTTCCAGCACGTGCACAAATTCCTAAACCAATTTTAAGTTCTACTATGATATCTATTTAATGTAACAGTATACGATTTATTATGTTCTATTAGGTGGAACTCAAGTTTAATATTTTGAACTCGTAAAAGCCGGGTTCCGCAAAGGGTAGATTATTACAAAATCACAATCTCGTTCCTGCACCAGCAAAAATTCTTACACTTATTCTACATCCTACTAATATATCTAACTTAACTTAATCTGTTCGGTTGACATATTTTAAAAAAAAATTGAACTCATAAACACTAGGTACCGAAAAGGATAAATAATTGTAAAATCTCAAACACGTTCCAGCACGAGCACAAATTCATAAACCAATTCTAAATTTTACTATGATATCAATTAAATGTAACAGTATACGATTTATTATATTCTTCTAGGTGCAACTCATGAATAATATTTTGAACTGGTAAAAACATTGTGCGATTTAATATGTTCTTCAGGGTATACTTAAAAAAAAATAATAAACTCATAAAAACTGGGTACCGAAAAGGATAAATAATTTTAAAATCTCCAACACGTTTCAGCACGAGCAAAAATTCTTAAACCAATTTTAAGTTCTACTATGATATCTATTTAATGTAACAGTATACGATTTATTATGTTCTATTAGGTGCAACTCAAGTTTAATATTTTGAACTCGTAAAAGCCGGGTTCCGCAAAGGGTAGATTATTACAAAATCACAAACTCGTTCCTGCACGAGCAAAAATTCTTACACTTATTCTACATCCTACTAATACATCTAACTTAACTTAATCTGTTCGGTTGACATACTTTAAATAAAAAATTGAACTCATAAACACTAGGTACCGAAAAGGATAAATAATTGTAAAATCTCAAACACGTGCCAGTACGAACACAAATTCTTAAAACAATTCTAAATTTTACTATGATATCTATTAAATGTAACAGTATACGATTTATTATGTTCTGTTAGGTGCAACTCAAGTAAAATATTTTGAACTCGTAAAAGCCGGGTTCCGCAAAGGATAGATTATTCCAAAATCACAATCTCGTTCCAGCACGAGCAAAAATTCTTACACTTATTCTACATCCTACTAAAATATCTAACTTAACTTAATATGTTCGTCTGGCATACTTTAATAAAAAAATTTGAACTCATAAACACTGGGTACCGAAAACGATAAATAATTGTAAAATATCAAACACGTTCCAGCACGTGCACAAATTCCTAAACCAATTTTAAGTTCTACTATGATATCTATTTAATGTAACAGTATACGATTTATTATGTTCTATTAGGTGGAACTCAAGTTTAATATTTTGAAATCGTAAAAGCCGGGTTCCGCAAAGGGTAGATTATTACAAAATACAATCTCGTTCCTGCACCAGCAAAAATTCTTACACTTATTCTACATCCTACTAATATATCTAACTTAACTTAATCTGTTCGGTTGACATATTTTAAAAAAAAATTGAACTCATAAACACTAGGTACCGAAAAGGATAAATAATTGTAAAATCTCAAACACGTTCCAGCACGAGCACAAATTCATAAACCAATTCTAAATTTTACTATGATATCAATTAAATGTAACAGTATACGATTTATTATATTCTTCTAGGTGCAACTCATGAATAATATTTTGAACTGGTAAAAACATTGTGCGATTTAATATGTTCTTCAGGGTATACTTATAAAAAAATAATAAACTCATAAAAACTGGGTACCGAAAAGGATAAATAATTGTAAAATCTCCAACACGTTCCAGCACGAGCAAAAATTCTTAAACCAATTTTAAGTTCTACTATGATATCTATTTAATGTAACAGTATACGATTTATTATGTTCTATTAGGTGGAACTCAAGTTTAATATTTTGAAATCGTAAAAGCCGGGTTCCGCAAAGGGTAGATTATTACAAAATACAATCTCGTTCCTGCACCAGCAAAAATTCTTACACTTATTCTACATCCTACTAATATATCTAACTTAACTTAATCTGTTCGGTTGACATATTTTAAAAAAAAATTGAACTCATAAACACTAGGTACCGAAAAGGATAAATAATTGTAAAATCTCAAACACGTTCCAGCACGAGCACAAATTCATAAACCAATTCTAAATTTTACTATGATATCAATTAAATGTAACAGTATACGATTTATTATGTTCTGTTAGGTGCAACTCAAGTAAAATATTTTGAACTCGTAAAAGCCGGGTTCCGCAAAGGATAGATTATTCCAAAATCACAATCTCGTTCCAGCACGAGCAAAAATTCTTACACTTATTCTACATCCTACTAAAATATCTAACTTAACTTAATATGTTCGTCTGGCATACTTTAATAAAAAAATTTGAACTCATAAACACTGGGTACCGAAAACGATAAATAATTGTAAAATATCAAACACGTTCCAGCACGTGCACAAATTCCTAAACCAATTTTAAGTTCTACTATGATATCTATTTAATGTAACAGTATACGATTTATTATGTTCTATTAGGTGGAACTCAAGTTTAATATTTTGAAATCGTAAAAGCCGGGTTCCGCAAAGGGTAGATTATTACAAAATACAATCTCGTTCCTGCACCAGCAAAAATTCTTACACTTATTCTACATCCTACTAATATATCTAACTTAACTTAATCTGTTCGGTTGACATATTTTAAAAAAAAATTGAACTCATAAACACTAGGTACCGAAAAGGATAAATAATTGTAAAATCTCAAACACGTTCCAGCACGAGCACAAATTCATAAACCAATTCTAAATTTTACTATGATATCAATTAAATGTAACAGTATACGATTTATTATATTCTTCTAGGTGCAACTCATGAATAATATTTTGAACTGGTAAAAACATTGTGCGATTTAATATGTTCTTCAGGGTATACTTATAAAAAAATAATAAACTCATAAAAACTGGGTACCGAAAAGGATAAATAATTGTAAAATCTCCAACACGTTCCAGCACGAGCAAAAATTCTTAAACCAATTTTAAGTTCTACTATGATATCTATTTAATGTAACAGTATACGATTTATTATGTTCTATTAGGTGCAACTCAAGTTTAATATTTTGAACTCGTAAAAGCCGGGTTCCGCAAAGGGTAGATTATTACAAAATGACAATCTCGTTCCTGCACGAGCAAAAATTCTTACACTTATTCTACATCCTACTAATATATCTAACTTAACTTAATCTGTTCGGTTGACATACTTTAAAAAAAAATTGAACTCATAAACACTAGGTACCGAAAAGGATAAATAATTGTAAAATCTCAAACACGTGCCAGTACGAACACAAATTCTTAAAACAATTCTAAATTTTACTATGATATCTATTAAATGTAACAGTATACGATTTATTATGTTCTGTTAGGTGCAACTCAAGTAAAATATTTTGAACTCGTAAAAGCCGGGTTCCGCAAAGGATAGATTATTCCAAAATCACAATCTCGTTCCAGCACGAGCAAAAATTCTTACACTTATTCTACATCCTACTAAAATATCTAACTTAACTTAATATGTTCGTCTGGCATACTTTAATAAAAAAATTTGAACTCATAAACACTGGGTACCGAAAACGATAAATAATTGTAAAATATCAAACACGTTCCAGCACGTGCACAAATTCCTAAACCAATTTTAAGTTCTACTATGATATCTATTTAATGTAACAGTATACGATTTATTATGTTCTATTAGGTGGAACTCAAGTTTAATATTTTGAAATCGTAAAAGCCGGGTTCCGCAAAGGGTAGATTATTACAAAATCACAATCTCGTTCCTGCACCACCAAAAATTCTTACACTTATTCTACATCCTACTAATATATCTAACTTAACTTAATCTGTTCGGTTGACATATTTTAAAAAAAAATTGAACTCATAAACACTAGGTACCGAAAAGGATAAATAATTGTAAAATCTCAAACACGTTCCAGCACGAGCACAAATTCATAAACCAATTCTAAATTTTACTATGATATCAATTAAATGTAACAGTATACGATTTATTATATTCTTCTAGGTGCAACTCATGAATAATATTTTGAACTGGTAAAAACATTGTGCGATTTAATATGTTCTTCAGGGTATACTTAAAAAAAAATAATAAACTCATAAAAACTGGGTACCGAAAAGGATAAATAATTTTAAAATCTCCAACACGTTTCAGCACGAGCAAAAATTCTTAAACCAATTTTAAGTTCTACTATGATATCTATTTAATGTAACAGTATACGATTTATTATGTTCTATTAGGTGCAACTCAAGTTTAATATTTTGAACTCGTAAAAGCCGGGTTCCGCAAAGGGTAGATTATTACAAAATGACAATCTCGTTCCTGCACGAGCAAAAATTCTTACACTTATTCTACATCCTACTAATATATCTAACTTAACTTAATCTGTTCGGTTGACATACTTTAAAAAAAAATTGAACTCATAAACACTAGGTACCGAAAAGGATAAATAATTGTAAAATCTCAAACACGTGCCAGTACGAACACAAATTCTTAAAACAATTCTAAGTTCTACTATGATATCTATTTAATGTAACAGTATACGATTTATTATGTTCTGTTAGGTGCAACTCAAGTAAAATATTTTGAACTCGTAAAAGCCGGGTTCCGCAAAGGATAGATTATTCCAAAATCACAATCTCGTTCCAGCACGAGCAAAAATTCTTACACTTATTCTACATCCTACTAATATATCTAACTTAACTTAATCTGTTCGGTTGACATACTTTAAAAAAAAATTGAACTCATAAACACTAGGTACCGAAAAGGATAAATAATTGTAAAATCTCAAACACGTGCCAGTACGAACACAAATTCTTAAAACAATTCTAAATTTTACTATGATATCAATTAAATGTAACAGTATACGATTTATTATATTCTTCTAGGTGCAACTCATGAATAATATTTTGAACTGGTAAAAACATTGTGCGATTTAATATGTTCTTCAGGGTATACTTATAAAAAAATAATAAACTCATAAAAACTGGGTACCGAAAAGGATAAATAATTGTAAAATCTCCAACACGTTCCAGCACGAGCAAAAATTCTTAAACCAATTTTAAGTTCTACTATGATATCTATTTAATGTAACAGTATACGATTTATTATGTTCTATTAGGTGCAACTCAAGTTTAATATTTTGAACTCGTAAAAGCCGGGTTCCGCAAAGGGTAGATTATTACAAAATGACAATCTCGTTCCTGCACGAGCAAAAATTCTTACACTTATTCTACATCCTACTAATATATCTAACTTAACTTAATCTGTTCGGTTGACATACTTTAAAAAAAAATTGAACTCATAAACACTAGGTACCGAAAAGGATAAATAATTGTAAAATCTCAAACACGTGCCAGTACGAACACAAATTCTTAAAACAATTCTAAGTTCTACTATGATATCTATTTAATGTAACAGTATACGATTTATTATGTTCTGTTAGGTGCAACTCAAGTAAAATATTTTGAACTCGTAAAAGCCGGGTTCCGCAAAGGATAGATTATTCCAAAATCACAATCTCGTTCCAGCACGAGCAAAAATTCTTACACTTATTCTACATCCTACTAATATATCTAACTTAACTTAATCTGTTCGGTTGACATACTTTAAAAAAAAATTGAACTCATAAACACTAGGTACCGAAAAGGATAAATAATTGTAAAATCTCAAACACGTGCCAGTACGAACACAAATTCTTAAAACAATTCTAAATTTTACTATGATATCAATTAAATGTAACAGTATACGATTTATTATATTCTTCTAGGTGCAACTCATGAATAATATTTTGAACTGGTAAAAACATTGTGCGATTTAATATGTTCTTCAGGGTATACTTATAAAAAAATAATAAACTCATAAAAACTGGGTACCGAAAAGGATAAATAATTGTAAAATCTCCAACACGTTCCAGCACGAGCAAAAATTCTTAAACCAATTTTAAGTTCTACTATGATATCTATTTAATGTAACAGTATACGATTTATTATGTTCTATTAGGTGCAACTCAAGTTTAATATTTTGAACTCGTAAAAGCCGGGTTCCGCAAAGGGTAGATTATTACAAAATGACAATCTCGTTCCTGCACGAGCAAAAATTCTTACACTTATTCTACATCCTACTAATATATCTAACTTAACTTAATCTGTTCGGTTGACATACTTTAAAAAAAAATTGAACTCATAAACACTAGGTACCGAAAAGGATAAATAATTGTAAAATCTCAAACACGTGCCAGTACGAACACAAATTCTTAAAACAATTCTAAATTTTACTATGATATCTATTAAATGTAACAGTATACGATTTATTATGTTCCGTTAGGTGCAACTCAAGTAAAATATTTTGAACTCGTAAAAGCCGGGTTCCGCAAAGGATAGATTATTCCAAAATCACAATCTCGTTCCAGCACGAGCAAAAATTCTTACACTTATTCTACATCCTACTAAAATATCTAACTTAACTTAATATGTTCGTCTGGCATACTTTAATAAAAAAATTTGAACTCATAAACACTGGGTACCGAAAACGATAAATAATTGTAAAATATCAAACACGTTCCAGCACGTGCACAAATTCCTAAACCAATTTTAAGTTCTACTATGATATCTATTTAATGTAACAGTATACGATTTATTATGTTCTATTAGGTGGAACTCAAGTTTAATATTTTGAAATCGTAAAAGCCGGGTTCCGCAAAGGGTAGATTATTACAAAATCACAATCTCGTTCCTGCACCACCAAAAATTCTTACACTTATTCTACATCCTACTAATATATCTAACTTAACTTAATCTGTTCGGTTGACATATTTTAAAAAAAAAATTGAACTCATAAACACTAGGTACCGAAAAGGATAAATAATTGTAAAATCTCAAACACGTTCCAGCACGAGCACAAATTCATAAACCAATTCTAAATTTTACTATGATATCAATTAAATGTAACAGTATACGATTTATTATATTCTTCTAGGTGCAACTCATGAATAATATTTTGAACTCGTAAAAGCCGGGTTCCGCAAAGGATAGATTATTCCAAAATCACAATCTCGTTCCAGCACGAGCAAAAATTCTTACACTTATTCTGCATCCTTCTAATATATTTAACTTAACTTAATCTGTTCGGTTGACATACTTTAAAAAAAAAATTGAACTCATAAACACTAGGTACCGAAAAGGATAAATAATTGTTCAATCACAAACACGTTTCAGCATGAGCCCTAATTCGTTAACCTATTCAACATCCTACTATGATATCTAACTAACGTAACAGTATACGATTTATTATATTCTTCTAGGTGCAACTCATGAATAATATTTTGAACTGGTAAAAACATTGTGCGATTTAATATGTTCTTCAGGGTATACTTAAAAAAAAATAATAAACTCATAAAAACTGGGTACCGAAAAGGATAAATAATTGTAAAATCTCAAACACGTTCCAGCACGAGCACAAATTCTTAAACCAATTGTAAGTTCTACTATGATATCTATTTAATGTAACAGTATACGATTTATTATGTTCTATTAGGTGCAACTCAAGTTTAATATTTTGAACTCGTAAAAGCCGGGTTCCGCAAAGGGTAGATTATTACAAAATCACAATCTCGTTCCTGCACGAGCAAAAATTCTTACACTTATTCTACATCCTACTAATATATTTAACTTAACTTAATCTGTTCGGTTGGCATACGTTAAAAAAAAATTGAACTCATAAACACTAGGTACCGAAAAGGATAAATAATTGTAAAATCTCAAACACGTGCCAGTACGAGCACAAATTCCTAAACCAATTTTAAGTTCTACTATGATATCTATTTAATGTAACAGTATACGATTTATTATGTTCTATTAGGTGCAACTCAAGTTTAATATTTTGAACTCGTAAAAGCCGGGTTCCGCAAAGGGTAGATTATTACAAAATCACAATCTCGTTCCTGCACGAGCAAAAATTCTTACACTTATTCTACATCCTACTAATATATCTAACTTAACTTAATCTGTTCGGTTGACATACTTTAAAAAAAAAATTGAACTCATAAACACTAGGTACCGAAAAGGATAAATAATTGTTAAATCACAAACACGTTTCAGCATGAGCCCTAATTCGTTAACCTATTCTACATCCTACTATGATATCTAACTAACGTAACAGTATACGATTTATTTTGTTCTGCTGGACATACTTTAAAAAAAAATTTTGAACTCATAAAAACTGGGTACCGAAAAGGATAAATAATTGTAAAATTTCAAACCCGTTCCAGCACGAGCACAAATTCTTAAACCAATTTTATGTTCTACTATGATATCTATTTAATGTAACAGTACACGATTTATTATGTTCTGTTAGGTGCAACTCAAGTAAAAGATTTTGAACTCGTAAAAGCTGGGTTCTGCAAAGGATAGATTATTCCAAAATCACATTCTCGTTCCAGAACAAGCAAAAATTCTTACACTTATTCTACATCCTACTAATATATCTAACTTAACTTAATCTGTTCGGTTGGCATACGTTAAAAAAAAATTGAACTCATAAACACTAGGTACCGAAAAGGATAAATAATTGTAAAATCTCAAACACGTTCCAGCAGGAGCACAAATTCATAAACCAATTCTAAATTTTACTATGATATCAATTAAATGTAACAGTATACGATTTATTATATTCTTCTAGGTACAACTCATGAATAATATTTTGAACTGGTAAAAACATTGTGCGATTTAATATGTTCTTCAGGGTATACTTTAAATATTATTATATTTAATAATTATATAGGTACAACTATAATTATTATAGGTGCAACTCAAGTTTAATATTTTGAACTCGTAAAAGCTGGGTTCCGCAAAGGGTAGATTATTACAAAATCACAATCTCGTTCCTGCACGAGCAAAAATTCTTACACTTATTCTACATTCTACTAATATATCTAACTTAACTTAATCTGTTCGGTTGACATACTTTAAAAAAAAAATTGAACTCATAAACACTAGGTACCGAAAAGGATAAATAATTGTAAAATCTCAAACACGTTCCAGCACGAGCACAAATTCATAAACCAATTCTAAATTTTACTATGATATCAATTAAATGTAACAGTATACGATTTATTATATCCTTCTAGGTGCAACTCATGAATAATATTTTGAACTGCTAAAAACATTGTGCGATTTAATATGTTCTTCAGGGTATACTTAAAAAAAAATAATAAACTCATAAAAACTGGGTACCGAAAAGGATAAATAATTGTAAAATCTCCAACACGTTCCAGCACGAGCAAAAATTCTTAAACCAATTTTAAGTTCTACTATGATATCTATTTAATGTAACAGTATACGATTTATTATGTTTTATTAGGTGCAACTCAAGTTTAATATTTTGAACTCGTAAAAGCCGGGTTCCGCAAAGGGTAGATTATTACAAAATCACAATCTCGTTCCTGCACGAGCAAAAATTCTTACACTTATTCTACATCCTACTAATATATCTAACTTAACTTAATCTGTTCGGTTGACATACTTTAAAAAAAAAATTGAACTCATAAACACTAGGTACCGAAAAGGATAAATAATTGTAAAATCTCAAACACGTGCCAGTACGAACGCAAATTCATAAAACAATTCTAAATTTTACTATGATATCTATTAAATGTAACAGTATACGATTTATTTTGTTCTGTTAGGTGCAACTCAAGTAAAATATTTTGAACTCGTAAAAGCCGGGTTCCGCAAAGGATAGATTATTCCAAAATCACAATCTTGTTCCAGCACGAGCAAAAATTCTTACACTTATTCTACATCCTACTAAAATATCTAACTTAACTTAATATGTTCGGCTGGCATACTTTAATAAAAACATTTGAACTCATAAACACTGGGTACCGAAAACGATAAATATTTGTAAAATATAAACACGTGCCAGTACGAGCACAAATTCTTAAAACAATTCTAAATTTTACTATGATATCTATTAAATGTAACAGTATACGATTAATTATGTTCTGTTAGGTGCAACTCAAGTAAAATATTTTGAACTCGTAAAAGCCGTGTTCCGCAAAGGATAGATTATTCCAAAATCACAATCTCGTTCCAGCACGAGGAAAAATTCTTACACTTATTCTGCATCCTTCTAATATATTTAACTTAACTTAATCTGTTCGGTTGACATACGTTAAAAAAAAAATTGAACTCATAAACACTAGGTACCGAAAAGGATAAATAATTGTTAAATCACAAACACGTTTCAGCATGAGCCCTAATTCGTTAACCTATTCTACATCCTACTATGATATCTAACTAACGTAACAGTATACGATTTATTTTGTTCTGCTGGACATACTTTAAAAAAAAATTTTGAACTCATAAAAACTGGGTACCGAAAAGGATAAATAATTGTAAAATTTCAAACCCGTTCCAGCACGAGCACAAATTCTTAAACCAATTTTATGTGCTACTATGATATCTATTTTATGTAACAGTATACGATTTATTATGTTCTATTAGGTGCAACTCAAGTTTAATATTTTGAACTCGTAAAAGCCGGGTTCCGCAAAGGGTAGATTATTACAAAATCACAATCTCGTTCCTGCACGAGCAAAAATTCTTACACTTATTCTACATCCTACTAATATATCTAACTTAACTTAATCTGTTCGGTTGACATACTTTAAAAAAAAAATTGAACTCATAAACACTAGGTACCGAAAAGGATAAATAATTGTAAAATCTCAAACACGTGCCAGTACGAACGCAAATTCATAAAACAATTCTAAATTTTACTATGATATCTATTAAATGTAACAGTATACGATTTATTTTGTTCTGTTAGGTGCAACTCAAGTAAAATATTTTGAACTCGTAAAAGCCGGGTTCCGCAAAGGATAGATTATTCCAAAATCACAATCTTGTTCCAGCACGAGCAAAAATTCTTACACTTATTCTACATCCTACTAAAATATCTAACTTAACTTAATATGTTCGGCTGGCATACTTTAATAAAAACATTTGAACTCATAAACACTGGGTACCGAAAACGATAAATATTTGTAAAATATAAACACGTGCCAGTACGAGCACAAATTCTTAAAACAATTCTAAATTTTACTATGATATCTATTAAATGTAACAGTATACGATTAATTATGTTCTGTTAGGTGCAACTCAAGTAAAATATTTTGAACTCGTAAAAGCCGTGTTCCGCAAAGGATAGATTATTCCAAAATCACAATCTCGTTCCAGCACGAGGAAAAATTCTTACACTTATTCTGCATCCTTCTAATATATTTAACTTAACTTAATCTGTTCGGTTGACATACGTTAAAAAAAAAATTGAACTCATAAACACTAGGTACCGAAAAGGATAAATAATTGTTAAATCACAAACACGTTTCAGCATGAGCCCTAATTCGTTAACCTATTCTACATCCTACTATGATATCTAACTAACGTAACAGTATACGATTTATTTTGTTCTGCTGGACATACTTTAAAAAAAAATTTTGAACTCATAAAAACTGGGTACCGAAAAGGATAAATAATTGTAAAATTTCAAACCCGTTCCAGCACGAGCACAAATTCTTAAACCAATTTTATGTGCTACTATGATATCTATTTTATGTAACAGTATACGATTTATTATGTTCTATTAGGTGCAACTCAAGTTTTATATTTTGAACTCGTAAAAGCCGGGTTCCGCAAAGGGTAGATTATTACAAAATCACAATCTCGTTCCTGCACGAGCAAAAATTCTTACACTTATTCTACATCCTACTAATATATCTAACTTAACTTAATCTCTTCGGTTGGCATACGTTAAAAAAAAATTGAACTCATAAACACTAGGTACAGAAAAGGATAAATAATTGTAAAATCTCAAACACGTTCCAGCACGAGCACAAATTCATAAACCAATTCTAAATTTTACTATGATATCAATTAAATGTAACAGTATACGATTTATTATATTCTTCTAGGTGCAACTCATGAATAATATTTTGAACTGGTAAAAACATTGTGCGATTTAATATGTTCTTCAGGGTATACTTAAAAAAAAATAATAAACTCATAAAAACTGGGTACCGAAAAGGATAAATAATTGTAAAATCTCCAACACGTTCCAGCACGAGCAAAAATTCTTAAACCAATTTTAAGTTCTACTATGATATCTATTTAATGTAACAGTATACGATTTATTATGTTCTATTAGGTGCAACTCAAGTTTAATATTTTGAACTCGTAAAAGCCGGGTTCCGCAAAGGGTAGATTATTACAAAATCACAATCTCGTTCCTGCACGAGCAAAAATTCTTACACTTATTCTACATCCTACTAATATATCTAACTTAACTTAATCTGTTCGGTTGACATACTTTAAAAAAAAAATTGAACTCATAAACACTAGGTACCGAAAAGGATAAATAATTGTAAAATCTCAAACACGTGCCAGTACGAACACAAATTCTTAAAACAATTCTAAATTTTACTATGATACCTATTAAATGTAACAGTATACGATTTATTATGTTCTGTTAGGTGCAACTCAAGTAAAATATTTTGAACTCGTAAAAGCCGGGTTCCGCAAAGGATAGATTATTCCAAAATCACAATCTCGTTCCAGCAAGAGCAAAAATTCTTAAACTTATTCCACATCCTACTAAAATATCTAACTTAACTTAATATGTTCGTCTGGCATACTTTAATAAAAAAATTTGAACTCATAAACACTGGGTACCGAAAACGATAAATAATTGTAAAATATCAAACACGTTCCAGCACGTGCACAAATTCCTAAACCAATTTTAAGTTCTACTATGATATCTATTTAATGTAACAGTATACGATTTATTATGTTCTATTAGGTGGAACTCAAGTTTAATATTTTGAAATCGTAAAAGCCGGGTTCCGCAAAGGATAGATTATTCCAAAATCACAATCTCGTTCCAGCACGAGCAAAAATTCTTACACTTATTCTACATCCTACTAAAATATATAAATTAAGTTAATATGTTCGGCTGGCATACATTAATAAAAAAATTTGAACTCATAAACACTGGGTACCGAAAACGATAAATAATTGTATAATATCATACACGTTCCAGCACGAGCACAAACTCTTAAAACCAATTTTATGTGCTACTATGATATCTATTTTATGTAACAGTATACGATTTATTATGTTTTATTAGGTGCAACTCAAGTTTAATATTTTGAACTCGTAGAAGCCGGGTTCCGCAAAGGATGGATTATTCCAAAATCACAATCTCGTTCCAGCACGAGCAAAAATTCTTACACTTATTCTACATCCTACTAATATATCTAACTTAACTTAATCTGTTCGGTTGACATACTTTAAAAAAAAATTGAACTCATAAACACTAGGTACCGAAAAGGATAAATAATTGTAAAATCTCAAACACGTGCCAGTACGAACACAAATTCTTAAAACAATTCTAAATTTTACTATGATATCTATTAAATGTAACAGTATACGATTTATTATATTCTGCTAGGTGCAACTCATGAAAAATATTTTGAACTCGTAAAAGCCGGGTTCCGCAAAGGGTAGATTATTACAAAATCACAATCTCGTTCCTGCACGAGCAATAATTCTTACACATATTCTACATCCTACTAATATATCTAACTTAACTTATTATGTTCGGTTGGCATACTTTAAAAAATAATTGAACTCATAAACACTAGGTACCGAAAAGGATAAATAATTGTAAAATCTCAAACACGTTCCAGCCCGAGCACAAATTCATAATCCAATTCTAAATTTTAGTACGATATCTATTAAATGTAACAGTATACGATTTATTATAATCTGCTAGGTGCAACTCATGAATAATATTTTGAACTCGTAAAACATTGTGCGATTTAATATGTTCTTCAGGGTATACATAAAAAAAAAATATGAACTCATAAAAAACGGGTTTCGAAAATGATCAATAATTGTTAAATCACAAACACGTTTCAGCATGAGCCCTAATTCGTTAACCTATTCTACATCCTACTATGATATCTAACTAACGTAACAGTATACGATTTATTTTGTTCTGCTGGACATACTTTAAAAAAAAAAAATTTGAACTCATAAACACTAGGTACTGAAAAGGATAAATAATTGTAAAATTTCAAACCCGTTCCAGCACGAGCACAAATTCTTAAACCAATTTTAAGTTCTACTATGATATCTATTTTATGTAACAGTATACGATTTATTATATTCTGCTAGGTGCAACTCATGATAAATATTTTGAACTCGTAAAAGCCGGGTTCCGCAAAGGGTAGATTATTACAAAACCACAATCTCGTTCCTGCACGAGCAATAATTCTTAAACTTATTCGACATCCTACTAATATATCTAACTTAACTTATTATGTTCGGTTGGCATACGTTAAAAAAAAATTGAACTCATAAACACTAGGTACCGAAAAGGATAAATAATTGTAAAATCTCAAACACGTTCCAGCACGAGCACAAATTCATAAACCAATTCTATATTTTACTATGATATCTATTAAATGTAACAGTATACGATTTATTATGTTCTGTTAGGTGCAACTCAAGTAAAATATTTTGAACTCGTAAAAGCCGGGTTCCGCAAAGGATAGATTATTCCAAAATCACAATCTCGTTCCAGCAAGAGCAAAAATTCTTACACTTATTCTACATCCTACTAAAATATCTAACTTAACTTAATATGTTCGTCTGGCATACTTTAATAAAAAAATTTGAACTCATAAAACAACACTGGGTACCGAAAAGGATAAATAATTGTAAAATATCAAACACGTTCCAGCACGTGCACAAATTCCTAAACCAATTTTAAGTTCTACTATGATATCTATTTAATGTAACAGTATACGATTTATTATGTTCTATTAGGTGCAACTCAAGTTTAATATTTTGAACTCGTAAAAGCCGGGTTCCGCAAAGGATAGATTATTCCAAAATCACAATCTCGTTCCAGCACGAGCAAAAATTCTTACACTTATTCTACATCCTACTAAAATATCTAACTTAACTTAATATGTTCGGCTGGCATACTTTAATAAAAAAATTTGAACTCATAAACACTGGGTACCGAAAACGATAAATAATTGTAAAATATTAAACACGTTCCAGCACGTGCACAAATTCCTAAACCAATTTTAAGTTCTACTATGATATCTATTTAATGTAACAGTACACGATTTATTATGTTCTGTTAGGTGCAACTCAAGTAAAAGATTTTGAACTCGTAAAAGCTGGGTTCTGCAAAGGATTGATTATTCCAAAATCACATTCTCGTTCCAGAACAAGCAAAAATTCTTACACTTATTCTACATCCTACTAAAATATATAAATTAAGTTAATATGTTCGGCTGGCATACATTAATAAAAAAATTTGAACTCATAAACACTGGGTACCGAAAACGATAAATAATTGTATAATATCATACACGTTCCAGCACGAGCACAAACTCTTAAAACCAATTTTATGTGCTACTATGATATCTATTTTATGTAACAGTATACGATTTATTATGTTCTATTAGGTGCAACTCAAGTTTAATATTTTGAACTCGTAGAAGCCGGGTTCCGCAAAGGATGGATTATTCCAAAATCACAATCTCGTTCCATTACGAGCAAAAATTCTTACACTTATTCTACATCCTTCTGATATATTTAACTTAACTTAATCTGTTCGGTTGACATAATTTAAAAAAAAAATTGAACTCATAAACACTAGGTACCGAAAAGGATAAATAATTGTAAAATCTCAAACACGTTCCAGCACGAGCACAAATTCTTAAAACAATTCTAAATTTTACTATGATATCTATTAAATGTAACAGTATACGATTTATTATATTCTGCTAGGTGCAACTCATGAAAAATATTTTGAACTCGTAAAAGCCGGGTTCCGCAAAGGGTAGATTATTACAAAACCACAATCTCGTTCCTGCACGAGCAATAATTCTTAAACTTATTCGACATCCTACTAATATATCTAACTTAACTTATTATGTTCGGTTGGCATACGTTAAAAAAAAATTGAACTCATAAACACTAGGTACCGAAAAGGATAAATAATTGTAAAATCTCAAACACGTTCCAGCACGAGCACAAATTCATAAACCAATTCTATATTTTACTATGATATCTATTAAATGTAACAGTATACGATTTATTATGTTCTGTTAGGTGCAACTCAAGTAAAATATTTTGAACTCGTAAAAGCCGGGTTCCGCAAAGGATAGATTATTCCAAAATCACAATCTCGTTCCAGCAAGAGCAAAAATTCTTACACTTATTCTACATCCTACTAAAATATCTAACTTAACTTAATATGTTCGTCTGGCATACTTTAATAAAAAAATTTGAACTCATAAACACTGGGTACCGAAAAGGATAAATAATTGTAAAATATCAAACACGTTCCAGCACGTGCACAAATTCCTAAACCAATTTTAAGTTCTACTATGATATCTATTAAATGTAACAGTATACGATTTATTATGTTCTATTAGGTGGAACTCAAGTTTAATATTTTGAAATCGTAAAAGCCGGGTTCCGCAAAGGGTAGATTATTACAAAATCACAATCTCGTTCCTGCACCAGCAAAAATTCTTACACTTATTCTACATCCTACTAATATATCTAACTTAACTTAATCTGTTCGGTTGACATACATTAAAAAAAAAATTGAACTCATAAACACTAGGTACCGAAAAGGATAAATAATTGTAAAATCTCAAACACGTGCCAGTACGAGCACAAATTCTTAAAACAATTCTAAATTTTACTACGATATCTATTAAATGTAACGGTATACGATTTATTATGTTCTGTTAGGTGCAACTCAAGTAAAATATTTGGAACTCGTAAAAGCCGGGTTCCGCAAAGGATAGATTATTCCAAAATCACAATCTCGTTCCAGCACGAGCAAAAATTCTTACACTTATTCTGCATCCTTCAAATATATTTAACTTAACTTAATCTGTTCTGTTGACATACTTTAAAAAAAAAATTGAACTCATTAACACTAGGTACCGAAAAGGATAAATAATTGTTAAATCACAAACACGTTTCAGCATGAGCCCTTATTCGTTAACCTATTCTACATCCTACTATGATATCTAACTAACGTAACAGTATACGATTTATTATATTCTTCTAGGTGCAACTCATGAATAATATTTTGAACTGGTAAAAACATTGTGCGATTTAATATGTTCTTCAGGGTATACTTAAAAAAAAATAATAAACTCATAAAAACTGGGTACCGAAAAGGATAAATAATTGTAAAATCTCCAACACGTTCCAGCACGAGCAAAAATTCTTAAACCAATTTTAAGTTCTACTATGATATCTATTTAATGTAACAGTATACGATTTATTATGTTCTATTAGGTGCAACTCAAGTTTAATATTTTGAACTCGTAAAAGCCGGGTTCCGCAAAGGGTAGATTATTACAAAATCACAATCTCGTTCCTGCACGAGCAAAAATTCTTACACTTATTCTACATCCTACTAATATATCTAACTTAACTTAATCTGTTCGGTTGACATACTTTAAAAAAAAAATTGAACTCATAAACACTAGGTACCGAAAAGGATAAATAATTGTAAAATCTCAAACACGTGCCAGTACGAACACAAATTCTTAAAACAATTCTAAATTTTACTATGATACCTATTAAATGTAACAGTATACGATTTATTATATTCTGCTAGGTGCAACTCATGATAAATATTTTGAACTCGTAAAAGCCGGGTTCCGCAAAGGGTAGATTATTACAAAACCACAATCTCGTTCCTGCACGAGCAATAATTCTTAAACTTATTCGACATCCTACTAATATATCTAACTTAACTTATTATGTTCGGTTGGCATACGTTAAAAAAAAATTAAACTCATAAACACTAGGTACCGAAAAGGATAAATAATTGTAAAATCTCAAACACGTTCCAGCACGAGCACAAATTCATAAACCAATTCTATATTTTACTATGATATCTATTAAATGTAACAGTATACGATTTATTATGTTCTGTTAGGTGCAACTCAAGTAAAATATTTTGAACTCGTAAAAGCCGGGTTCCGCAAAGGATAGATTATTCCAAAATCACAATCTCGTTCCAGCAAGAGCAAAAATTCTTACACTTATTCTACATCCTACTAAAATATCTAACTTAACTTAATATGTTCGTCTGGCATACTTTAATAAAAAAATTTGAACTCATAAACACTGGGTACCGAAAAGGATAAATAATTGTAAAATATCAAACACGTTCCAGCACGTGCACAAATTCCTAAACCAATTTTAAGTTCTACTATGATATCTATTTAATGTAACAGTATACGATTTATTATGTTCTATTAGGTGGAACTCAAGTTTAATATTTTGAAATCGTAAAAGCCGGGTTCCGCAAAGGGTAGATTATTACAAAATCACAATCTCGTTCCTGCACCAGCAAAAATTCTTACACTTATTCTACATCCTACTAATATATCTAACTTAACTTAATCTGTTCGGTTGACATATTTTAAAAAAAAATTGAACTCATAAACACTAGGTACCGAAAAGGATAAATAATTGTAAAATCTCAAACACGTTCCAGCACGAGCACAAATTCATAAACCAATTCTAAATTTTACTACGATATCTATTAAATGTAACAGTATACGATTTATTATATTCTGCTAAGTGCAACTCATGAATAATATTTTGAACTCGTAAAAACATTGTGCGATTTAATATGTTCTTCAGGGTATACATAAAAAAAAAATTATGAACTCATAAAAACAGGGTTCCGAAAATGTTCAATAATTGTTAAATCACAAACACGTTTTAGCATGAGCCCAAATTCGTTAACCTAGTCTACATCCTACTATGATATCTAACTAACATAACAGTATACGATTTATTTTGTTCTGCTGGACATACTTTAAAAAAAAATTTTGAACTCATAAAAACTGGGTACCGAAAAGGATAAATAATTGTAAAATTTCAAACCCGTTCCAGCACGAGCACAAATTCTTAAACCAATTTTATGTTCTACTATGATATCTATTTAATGTAACAGTACACGATTTATTATGTTCTGTTAGGTGCAACTCAAGTAAAAGATTTTGAACTCGTAAAAGCTGGGTTCCGCAAAGGATAGATTATTCCAAAATCACATTCTCGTTCCAGAACAAGCAAAAATTTTTTGCTTCCTAAACCAATTTTAAGTTCTACTATGATATCTATTTAATGTAACAGTATACGATTTATTATGTTCTATTAGGTGGAACTCAAGTTTAATATTTTGAAATCGTAAAAGCCGGGTTCCGCAAAGGGTAGATTATTACAAAATCACAATCTCGTTCCTGCACCAGCAAAAATTCTTACACTTATTCTACATCCTACTAATATATCTAACTTAACTTAATCTGTTCGGTTGACATACTTTAAAAAAAAAATTGAACACATAAACACTAGGTACCGAAAAGGATAAATAATTGTAAAATCTCAAACACGTGCCAGTACGAGCACAAATTCTTAAAACAATTCTAAATTTTACTACGATATCTATTTAATGTAACAGTACACGATTTATTATGTTCTGTTAGGTGCAACTCAAGTAAAAGATTTTGAACTCGTAAAAGCTGGGTTCTGCAAAGGATTGATTATTCCAAAATCACATTCTCGTTCCAGAACAAGCAAAAATTCTTACACTTATTCTACATCCTACTAAAATATATAAATTAAGTTAATATGTTCGGCTGGCATACATTAATAAAAAAATTTGAACTCATAAACACTGGGTACCGAAAACGATAAATAATTGTATAATATCATACACGTTCCAGCACGAGCACAAACTCTTAAAACCAATTTTATGTGCTACTATGATATCTATTTTATGTAACAGTATACGATTTATTATGTCCTATTAGGTGCAACTCAAGTTTAATATTTTGAACTCGTAAAAGCCGGGTTCCGCAAAGGGTAGATTATTACAAAACCACAATCTCGTTCCTGCACGAGCAATAATTCTTACACTTATTCTACATCCTACTAATATATCTAACTTAACTTATTATGTTCGGTTGGCATACTTTAAAAAAAAATTGAACTCATAAACACTAGGTACCGAAAAGGATAACTAATTGTAAAATCTCAAACACGTTCCAGTACGAGCACAAATTCATAAACCAATTCTAAATTTTACTATGATATCTATTAAATGTAACAGTATACGATTTATTATATTCTGCTAGATGCAACTCATGAATAATATTTTGAACTCGTAAAAACATTGTGCGATTTAATATGTTCTTCAGGGTATACATAAAAAAAAAATTATGAACTCATAAAAAACGGGTTCCGAAAATGATCAATAATTGTTAAATCACAAACACGTTTCAGCATGAGCCCAAATTCGTTAACCTATTCTACATCCTACTATGATATCTAACTTACGTAACAGTATACGATTTATTTCGTTCTGCTGGACATTCTTACACTTATTCTACATCCTACTAATATATCCAACTTAACTTATTTTGTTCGGTTGGCATACTTTAAAAAAAAATTGAACTCATAAACACTAGGTACCGAAAAGGATAACTAATTGTAAAATCTCAAACACGTTCCAGTACGAGCACAAATTCATAAACCAATTCTAAATTTTACTATGATATCTATTAAATGTAACAGTATACGATTTATTATATTCTGCTAGATGCAACTCATGAATAATATTTTGAACTCGTAAAAACATTGTGCGATTTAATATGTTCTTTAGGGTATACATAAAAAAAAAATTTTGAACTCATAATCACTAGGTACTGAAAAGGATAAATAATTGTAAAATTTCAAACCCGTTCCAGCACGAGCTTAAATTCTTAAACCAATTTTAAGTTCTACTATGATATCTATTTAATGTAACAGTATACGATTTATTATGTTCTGTTAGGTGCAACTCAAGTAAAATATTTTGAACTCGTAAAAGCCGGGTTCCGCAAAGGATAGATTATTCCAAAATCACTATCTCGTTCCAGCACGAGCAAAAATTCGTACACTTATTCTACATCCAACTAAAATATCTAACTTAACTTAATATGTTCGGCTGGCATACTTTAATAAAAAAATTTAAACTCATAAACACTGGGTACCGAAAACGATAAATAATTGTAAAATATCGAACCCGTTCCAGCACGAGCACAAATTCTTAAAACAATTCTAAATTTTACTATGATATCTATTAAATGTAACAGTATACGATTTATTATATTCTGCTAGGTGCAACTCAGGAAAAATATTTTGAGCTCGTAAAAACATTGTGCGATTAAATATGTTCTTCAGGGTAAACTTAAAAAAAAATTATGAACTCATAAAAACCGGGTTCCGCAAAGGATAGATTATTCCAAAATCACAATCTCGTTCCAGAACGAGCAAAAATTCTTACACTTATTCTACATCCTACTAAAATATCTAACTTAACTTAATATGTTCGGCTCGCATACCTTAATAAAAAAATTTGAACTTATAAACACTGGGTACCGAAAACGATAAATAATTGTATAATATCATACACGTTCCAGCACGAGCACAAACTCTTAAAACCAATTTTATGTGCTACTATGATATCTATTTTATGTAACAGTATACGATTTATTATGTTCTATTAGGTGCAACTCAAGTTTAATATTTTGAACTCGTAAAAGCCGGGTTCCGCAAAGGGTAGATTATTACAAAACCACAATCTCGTTCCTGCACGAGCAATAATTCTTACACTTATTCTACATCCTACTAATATATCTAACTTAACTTATTATGTTCGGTTGGCATACTTTAAAAAAAAATTGAACTCATAAACACTAGGTACCGAAAAGGATAACTAATTGTAAAATCTCAAACACGTTCCAGTACGAGCACAAATTCATAAACCAATTCTAAATTTTACTATGATATCTATTAAATGTAACAGTATACGATTTATTATATTCTGCTAGATGCAACTCATGAATAATATTTTGAACTCGTAAAAACATTGTGCGATTTAATATGTTCTTCAGGGTATACATAAAAAAAAAATTATGAACTCATAAAAACCGGGTTCCGAAAATGATCAATAATTGTTAAATCACAAACACATTTCAGCATGAGCCCAAATTCGTTAACCTATTCTACATCCTACTATGATATCTAACTAACGTAACAGTATACGATTTGTTTCGTTCTGCTGGACATACTTTAAAAAAAAATTTTGAACTCATAATCACTGGGTACTGAAAAGGATAAATAATTGTAAAATTTCAAACCCGTTCCAGCACGAGCACAAATTCTTAAACCAATTTTAAGTTCTACTATGATATCTATTTAATGTAACAGTATACGATTTATTATGTTCTATTAGGTGGAACTCAAGTTTAATATTTTGAAATCGTAAAAGCCGGGTTCCGCAAAGGGTAGATTATTACAAAATCACAATCTCGTTCCTGCACCAGCAAAAATTCTTACACTTATTCTACATCCTACTAATATATCTAACTTAACTTAATCTGTTCGGTTGACATATTTTAAAAAAAAATTGAACTCATAAACACTAGGTACCGAAAAGGATAAATAATTGTAAAATCTCAAACACGTTCCAGCACGAGCACAAATTCATAAACCAATTCTAAATTTTACTACGATATCTATTAAATGTAACAGTATACGATTTATTATATTCTGCTAAGTGCAACTCATGAATAATATTTTGAACTCGTAAAAACATTGTGCGATTTAATATGTTCTTCAGGGTATACATAAAAAAAAAATTATGAACTCATAAAAACAGGGTTCCGAAAATGTTCAATAATTGTTAAATCACAAACACGTTTTAGCATGAGCCCAAATTCGTTAACCTAGTCTACATCCTACTATGATATCTAACTAACATAACAGTATACGATTTATTTTGTTCTGCTGGACATACTTTAAAAAAAAATTTTGAACTCATAAAAACTGGGTACCGAAAAGGATAAATAATTGTAAAATTTCAAACCCGTTCCAGCACGAGCACAAATTCTTAAACCAATTTTATGTTCTACTATGATATCTATTTAATGTAACAGTACACGATTTATTATGTTCTGTTAGGTGCAACTCAAGTAAAAGATTTTGAACTCGTAAAAGCTGGGTTCCGCAAAGGATAGATTATTCCAAAATCACATTCTCGTTCCAGAACAAGCAAAAATTTTTTGCTTCCTAAACCAATTTTAAGTTCTACTATGATATCTATTTAATGTAACAGTATACGATTTATTATGTTCTATTAGGTGGAACTCAAGTTTAATATTTTGAAATCGTAAAAGCCGGGTTCCGCAAAGGGTAGATTATTACAAAATCACAATCTCGTTCCTGCACCAGCAAAAATTCTTACACTTATTCTACATCCTACTAATATATCTAACTTAACTTAATCTGTTCGGTTGACATACTTTAAAAAAAAAATTGAACACATAAACACTAGGTACCGAAAAGGATAAATAATTGTAAAATCTCAAACACGTGCCAGTACGAGCACAAATTCTTAAAACAATTCTAAATTTTACTACGATATCTATTTAATGTAACAGTACACGATTTATTATGTTCTGTTAGGTGCAACTCAAGTAAAAGATTTTGAACTCGTAAAAGCTGGGTTCTGCAAAGGATTGATTATTCCAAAATCACATTCTCGTTCCAGAACAAGCAAAAATTCTTACACTTATTCTACATCCTACTAAAATATATAAATTAAGTTAATATGTTCGGCTGGCATACATTAATAAAAAAATTTGAACTCATAAACACTGGGTACCGAAAACGATAAATAATTGTATAATATCATACACGTTCCAGCACGAGCACAAACTCTTAAAACCAATTTTATGTGCTACTATGATATCTATTTTATGTAACAGTATACGATTTATTATGTCCTATTAGGTGCAACTCAAGTTTAATATTTTGAACTCGTAAAAGCCGGGTTCCGCAAAGGGTAGATTATTACAAAACCACAATCTCGTTCCTGCACGAGCAATAATTCTTACACTTATTCTACATCCTACTAATATATCTAACTTAACTTATTATGTTCGGTTGGCATACTTTAAAAAAAAATTGAACTCATAAACACTAGGTACCGAAAAGGATAACTAATTGTAAAATCTCAAACACGTTCCAGTACGAGCACAAATTCATAAACCAATTCTAAATTTTACTATGATATCTATTAAATGTAACAGTATACGATTTATTATATTCTGCTAGATGCAACTCATGAATAATATTTTGAACTCGTAAAAACATTGTGCGATTTAATATGTTCTTCAGGGTATACATAAAAAAAAAATTATGAACTCATAAAAAACGGGTTCCGAAAATGATCAATAATTGTTAAATCACAAACACGTTTCAGCATGAGCCCAAATTCGTTAACCTATTCTACATCCTACTATGATATCTAACTTACGTAACAGTATACGATTTATTTCGTTCTGCTGGACATTCTTACACTTATTCTACATCCTACTAATATATCCAACTTAACTTATTTTGTTCGGTTGGCATACTTTAAAAAAAAATTGAACTCATAAACACTAGGTACCGAAAAGGATAACTAATTGTAAAATCTCAAACACGTTCCAGTACGAGCACAAATTCATAAACCAATTCTAAATTTTACTATGATATCTATTAAATGTAACAGTATACGATTTATTATATTCTGCTAGATGCAACTCATGAATAATATTTTGAACTCGTAAAAACATTGTGCGATTTAATATGTTCTTTAGGGTATACATAAAAAAAAAATTTTGAACTCATAATCACTAGGTACTGAAAAGGATAAATAATTGTAAAATTTCAAACCCGTTCCAGCACGAGCTTAAATTCTTAAACCAATTTTAAGTTCTACTATGATATCTATTTAATGTAACAGTATACGATTTATTATGTTCTGTTAGGTGCAACTCAAGTAAAATATTTTGAACTCGTAAAAGCCGGGTTCCGCAAAGGATAGATTATTCCAAAATCACTATCTCGTTCCAGCACGAGCAAAAATTCGTACACTTATTCTACATCCAACTAAAATATCTAACTTAACTTAATATGTTCGGCTGGCATACTTTAATAAAAAAATTTAAACTCATAAACACTGGGTACCGAAAACGATAAATAATTGTAAAATATCGAACCCGTTCCAGCACGAGCACAAATTCTTAAAACAATTCTAAATTTTACTATGATATCTATTAAATGTAACAGTATACGATTTATTATATTCTGCTAGGTGCAACTCAGGAAAAATATTTTGAGCTCGTAAAAACATTGTGCGATTAAATATGTTCTTCAGGGTAAACTTAAAAAAAAATTATGAACTCATAAAAACCGGGTTCCGCAAAGGATAGATTATTCCAAAATCACAATCTCGTTCCAGAACGAGCAAAAATTCTTACACTTATTCTACATCCTACTAAAATATCTAACTTAACTTAATATGTTCGGCTCGCATACCTTAATAAAAAAATTTGAACTTATAAACACTGGGTACCGAAAACGATAAATAATTGTATAATATCATACACGTTCCAGCACGAGCACAAACTCTTAAAACCAATTTTATGTGCTACTATGATATCTATTTTATGTAACAGTATACGATTTATTATGTTCTATTAGGTGCAACTCAAGTTTAATATTTTGAACTCGTAAAAGCCGGGTTCCGCAAAGGGTAGATTATTACAAAACCACAATCTCGTTCCTGCACGAGCAATAATTCTTACACTTATTCTACATCCTACTAATATATCTAACTTAACTTATTATGTTCGGTTGGCATACTTTAAAAAAAAATTGAACTCATAAACACTAGGTACCGAAAAGGATAACTAATTGTAAAATCTCAAACACGTTCCAGTACGAGCACAAATTCATAAACCAATTCTAAATTTTACTATGATATCTATTAAATGTAACAGTATACGATTTATTATATTCTGCTAGATGCAACTCATGAATAATATTTTGAACTCGTAAAAACATTGTGCGATTTAATATGTTCTTCAGGGTATACATAAAAAAAAAATTATGAACTCATAAAAAACGGGTTCCGAAAATGATCAATAATTGTTAAATCACAAACACGTTTCAGCATGAGCCCAAATTCGTTAACCTATTCTACATCCTACTATGATATCTAACTAACGTAACAGTATACGATTTATTTCGTTCTGCTAGACATACTTTAAAAAAAAATTTTGAACTCATAATCACTGGGTACTGAAAAGGATAAATAATTGTAAAATTTCAAACCCGTTCCAGCACGAGCACATATTCTTAAACCAATTTTAAGTTCTACTATGATATCTATTTAATGTATCAGTATACGATTTATTATGTTCTGTTAGGTGCAACTCAAGTAAAATATTTTGAACTCCTAAAAACTGGGTTCCGCAAAGGATAGATTATTCCAAAATCACAATCTCGTTCCAGAACGAGCTAAAATTCTCTCACTTATTATACATCCTACTAAAATATCTAACTTAACTTAAAATGTTCGGCTGGCATACTTTAATAAAAAAATTTAAACTCATAAACACTGGGTACCGAAAACGATAATTAATTTTAAAATATCAAACCCGGTCCAGCACGAGCACAAATTCTTAAAACAATTCTAAATTTTACTATGATATCTATTAAATGTAACAGTATACGATTTATTATATTCTGCTAGGTGCAACTCATGAAAAATATTTTGAGCTCGTAAAAACATTGTAGGATTAAATATGTTCTTCAGGGTAAACTTAAAAAAAAATTATGAACTCATAAAAACCGGGTTCCGCAAAGGATAGTTTATTCCAAAATCACAATCTCGTTCCAGAACGAGCAAAAATTCTTACACTTATTCTACATCCTACTAAAATATCTAACTTAACTTAATATGTTCGGCTCGCATACCTTAATAAAAAATTTGAACTCATAAACACTGGGTACCGAAAACGATAAATAATTGTAAAATATTAAACACTTTCCAGCACGAGCACAAATTCTTAAACCAATTCTAAATTTTACTATGATATCTATTAAATGTAACAGTATACGATTTATCATATTCTGCTAGGTGCTACTCATGAAAAATATTTTGAACTCGCAAAAGCCGGGTTCCGCAAAGGGTAGATTATTACAAAACCACAATCTCGTTCCTGCACGAGCAATAATTCTTACACTTATTCTACATCCTACTAATATATCTAACTTAACTTATTATGTTCGGTTGGCATACTTTAAAAAAAAATTGAACTCATAAACACTAGGTACCGAAAAGGATAAATAATTGTAAAATCTCAAACACGTTCCAGTACGAGTACAAATTCATAAACCAATTCTAAATTTTACTATGATATCTATTAAATGTAACAGTATACGATTTATTATATTCTGCTAGATGCAACTCATGAATAATATTTTGAACTCGTAAAAACATTGTGCGATTTAATATGTTCTTCAGGGTATACATAAAAAAAAAATTATGAACTCATAAAAACCGGGTTCCGAAAATGATCAATAATTGTTAAATCACAAACACATTTCAGCATGAGCCCAAATTCGTTAACCTATTCTACATCCTACTATGATATCTAACTAACGTAACAGTATACGATTTGTTTCGTTCTGCTGGACATACTTTAAAAAAAAATTTTGAACTCATAATCACTGGGTACTGAAAAGGATAAATAATTGTAAAATTTCAAACCCGTTCCAGCACGAGCACAAATTCTTAAACCAATTTTAAGTTCTACTATGATATCTATTTAATGTAACAGTATACGATTTATTATGTTCTGTTAGGTGCAACTCAAGTAAAATATTTTGAACTCGTAAAAGCCGGGTTCCGCAAAGGATAGATTATTCCAAAATCACTATCTCGTTCCAGCACGAGCAAAAATTCGTACACTTATTCTACATCCTACTAAAATATCTAACTTAACTTAATATGTTCGGCTGGCATACTTTAATAAAAAAATTTAAACTCATAAACACTGGGTACCGAAAACGATAAATAATTGTAAAATATCGAACCCGTTCCAGCACGAGCACAAATTCTTAAAACAATTCTAAATTTTACTATGATATCTATTAAATGTAACAGTATACGATTTATTATATTCTGCTAGGTGTAACTCATGAAAAATATTTTGAACTCGTAAAAACATTGTGCGATTAAATATGTTCTTCAGGGTAAACTTAAAAAAAAATTATGAACTCATAAAAACCGGGTTCCGCAAAGGATAGATTATTCCAAAATCACAATCTCGTTCCAGAACGAGCAAAAATTCTTACACTTATTCTACATCCTACTAAAATATCTAACTTAACTTAATATGTTCGGCTCGCATACCTTAATAAAAAAATTTGAACTCATAAACACTGGGTACCGAAAACGATAAATAATTGTAAAATATCAAACACGTTCCAGCACGAGCACAAATTCTTAAACCAATTCTAAATTTTACTATGATATCTATTAAATGTAACAGTATACGATTTATCATATTCTGCTAGGTGCTACTCATGAAAAATATTTTGAACTCGTAAAAGCCGGGTTCCGCAAAGGGTAGATTATTACAAAACCACAATCTCGTTCCTGCACGAGCAATAATTCTTACACTTATTCTACATCCTACTAATATATCTAACTTAACTTATTATGTTCGGTTGGCATACTTTAAAAAAAAATTGAACTCATAAACACTAGGAACCGAAAAGGATAAATAATTGTAAAATCTCAAACACGTTCCAGTACTAGCACAAATTCATAAACCGATTCTAAATTTTACTATGATATCTATTAAATGTAACAGTATACGATTTATTATATTCTGCTAGATGCAACTCATGAATAATATTTTGAACTCGTAAAAACATTGTGCGATTTAATATGTTCTTCAGGGTATACATAAAAAAAAAATTATGAACTCATAAAAACCGGGTTCCGAAAATGATCAATAATTGTTAAATCACAAACACGTTTCAGCATGAGCCCAAATTCGTTAACCTATTCTACATCCTACTATGATATCTAACTAACGTAACAGTATACGATTTATTTCGTTCTGCTGGACATACTTTAAATAAAAATTTTGAACTCATAATCACTGGGTACTGAAAAGGATAAATAATTGTAAAATTTCAAACCCGTTCCAGCACGAGCACAAATTCTTAAACCAATTTTATGTTCTACTATGATATCTATTTAATGTAACAGTATACGATTTATTATGTTCTGTTAGGTGCAACTCAAGTAAAATATTTTGAACTTCTAAAAACTGGGTTCCGCAAAGGATAGATTATTCCAAAATCACAATCTCGTTCCAGAACGAGCAAAAATTCTTACACATATTCTACATCCTACTAAAATATCTAACTTAACTTAATATGTTCGGCTCGCATACCTTAATAAAAAAATTTGAACTCATAAACACTGGGTACCGAAAACGATAAATAATTGTAAAATATCGAACCCGTTCCAGCACGAGCACAAATTCTTAAAACAATTCTAAATTTTACTATGATATCTATTAAATGTAACAGTATACGATTTATTATATTCTGCTAGGTGTAACTCATGAAAAATATTTTGAACTCGTTAAAACATTGTGCGATTAAATATGTTCTTCAGGGTAAACTTAAAAAAAAATTATGAACTCATGAAAACCGGGTTCCGCAAAGGATAGATTATTCCAAAATCACAATCTCGTTCCAGAACGAGCAAAAATTCTTACACTTATTCTACATCCTACTAAAATATCTAACTTAACTTAATATGTTCGGCTCGCATACCTTAATAAAAAAATTTGAACTCATAAACACTGGGTACCGAAAACGATAAATAATTGTAAAATATCAAACACGTTCCAGCACGAGCACAAATTCTTAAACCAATTCTAAATTTTACTATGATATCTATTAAATGTAACAGTATACGATTTATCATATTCTGCTAGGTGCTACTCATGAAAAATATTTTGAACTCGTAAAAGCCGGGTTCCGCAAAGGGTAGATTATTACAAAACCACAATCTCGTTCCTGCACGAGCAATAATTCTTACACTTATTCTACATCCTACTAATATATCTAACTTAACTTATTATGTTCGGTTGGCATACTTTAAAAAAAAATTGAACTCATAAACACTAGGAACCGAAAAGGATAAATAATTGTAAAATCTCAAACACGTTCCAGTACGAGCACAAATTCATAAACCAATTCTAAATTTTACTATGATATCTATTAAATGTAACAGTATACGATTTATTATATTCTGCTAGATGCAACTCATGAATAATATTTTGAACTCGTAAAAACATTGTGCGATTTAATATGTTCTTCAGGGTATACATAAAAAAAAAATTATGAACTCATAAAAACCGGGTTCCGAAAATGATCAATAATTGTTAAATCACAAACACGTTTCAGCATGAGCCCAAATTCGTTAACCTATTCTACATCCTACTATGATATCTAACTAACGTAACAGTATACGATTTATTTCGTTCTGCTGGACATACTTTAAATAAAAATTTTGAACTCATAATCACTGGGTACTGAAAAGGATAAATAATTGTAAAATTTCAAACCCGTTCCAGCACGAGAACAAATTCTTAAACCAATTTTATGTTCTACTATGATATCTATTTAATGTAACAGTATACGATTTATTATGTTCTGTTAGGTGCAACTCAAGTAAAATATTTTGAACTTCTAAAAACTGGGTTCCGCAAAGGATAGATTATTCCAAAATCACAATCTCGTTCCAGAACGAGCAAAAATTCTTACACATATTCTACATCCTACTAAAATATCTAACTTAACTTAATATGTTCGGCTCGCATACCTTAATAAAAAAATTTGAACTCATAAACACTGGGTATCGAAAACGATAAATAATTGTAAAATATCAAACACGTTCCAGCACGATCACAAATTCTTAAACCAATTCTATATTTTACTATGATATCTATTAAATAGAACAATATACGATTTATCATATTCTGCTAGGTGCTACTCATGAAAAATATTTTGAACTCATAAAGGCCGGGTTCCGCAAAGGGTAGATTATTACAAAACCACAATCTCGTTCCTGCACGAGCAATAATTCTTACACTTATTCTACATCCTACTCCCCCCTACTAATATATCTAACTTAACTTATTATGTTCGGTTGGCATACTTTAAAAAAAAAATTGAACTCATAAACACTAGGTACCGAAAAGGATAAATAATTGTAAAATCTCAAACACGTTCCAGCACGAGCACAAATTCATGAACCAATTCTAAATTTTACTATGATATCTATTAAATGTAACAGTATACGATTTATTATATTCTGCTAGATGCAACTCATGAATAATATTTTGAACTCGTAAAAAAATTGTGCGATTTAATATGTTCTTCAGGGTATACATAAAAAAAAATTATGAACTCATAAAAACCGGGTTCCGAAAATGATCAATAATTGTTAAATCACAAAAACGTTTCAGCATGAGCCCAAATTCGTTAACCTATTCTACATCCTACTATGATATCTAACTAACGTAACAGTATACAATTTATTTCGTTCTGCTGGACATACTTTAAATAAAAATTTTGAACTCATAAACACTGGGTACTGAAAAGGATAAATAATTGTAAAATTTCAAACCCGTTCCAGCACGAGCACACATTCATAAACCAATTCTAAATTTTACTATGATATCTATTAAATGTAACAGTATACGATTTATTATATTCTGCTAGATGCAACTCAAGAATAATATTTTGAACTCGTAAAAACATTGTGCGATTTTATATGTTCTTCAGGGTATACATAAAAAAAAATTATGAACTCATAAAAACCGGGTTCCGAAAATGATCAATAATTGTTAAATCACAAACACGTTTCAGCATGAGCCCAAATTCGTTAACCTATTCTACATCCTACTATGATATCTAACTAACGTAACAGTATACGATTTATTTCGTTCTGCTGGACATACTTTAAAAAAAAAATTTGAACTCATAAACACTGGGTACTGAAAAGGATAAATAATTGTAAAATTTCAAACCCGTTCCAGCACGAGCAAAAATTCTTAAACCAATTTTAAGTTCTACTATGATATCTATTTAATGTAACAGTATACGATTTATTATGTTCTGTTAGGTGCAACTCAAGTAAAATATTTTGAACTCGTAAAAGCCGGGTTCCGCAAAGGATAGATTATTCCAAAATCACTATCTCGTTCCAGCACGAGCAAAAATTCGTACACTTATTCTACATCCTACTAAAATATCTAACTTAACTTAATATGTTCGGCTGGCATACTTTAATAAAAAAATTTAAACTCATAAACACTGGGTACCGAAAACGATAAATAATTGTAAAATATCGAACCCGTTCCAGCACGAGCACAAATTCTTAAAACAATTCTAAATTTTACTATGATATCTATTAAATGTAACAGTATACGATTTATTATATTCTGCTAGGTGCAACTCATGAAAAATATTTTGAACTCGTAAAAACATTGTGCGATTAAATATGTTCTTCAGGGTAAACTTAAAAAAAAATTATGAACTCATAAAAACCGGGTTCCGCAAAGGATAGATTATTCCAAAATCACAATCTCGTTCCAGAACGAGCAAAAATTCTTACACTAATTCTACATCCTACTAAAATATCTAACTTAACTTAATATGTTCGGCTTGCATACCTTAATAAAAAAATTTGAACTCATAAACACTGGGTACCGAAAACGATAAATAATTGTAAAATATCAAACACGTTCCAGCACGAGCACAAATTCTTAAACCAATTCTAAATTTTACTATGATATTTATTACATGTAACAGTATACGATTTATTATATTCTGCTAGGTGCAACTCATGAAAAATATTTTGAACTCGTAAAAACATTGTGCGATTAAATATGTTCTTCAGGGTAAACTTAAAAAAAAATTATGAACTCATAAAAACCGGGTTCCGCAAAGGATAGATTATTCCAAAATCACAATCTCGTTCCAGCACGAGCAAAAATTCTTACACTTATTCTACATCCTACTAAAATATCTAACGTAACTTAATATGTTCGGCTGGCATACTTTAATAAAAAAATTTGAACTCATAAACACTGGGTACCGAAAACGATAAATAATTGTAAAATATCAAACACGTTCCAGCACGAGCACAAATTCTTAAACCAATTCTATATTTTACTATGACATCTATTAAATGTAACAGTATACGATTTATTATATTCTGCTAGGTGCAACTCATGATAAATATTTTGAACTCGTAAAAGCCGGGTTCCGCAAAGGGTAGATTATTACAAAACCACAATCTCGTTCCTGCACGAGCAATAATTCTTACACTTATTCGACATCCTACTTATATATCTAACTTAACTTATTATGTTCGGTTGGCATACTTTAAAAAAAAAATTGAACTCATAAACACTAGGTACCAAAAAGGATAAATAATTGTAAAATCTCAAACACGTTCCAGCACGAGCACAAATTCTTAAACCAATTTTAAGTTCTACTATGATATCTATTTAATGTAACAGTATACGATTTATTATATTCTATTAGGTGCAACTCAAGTTTAATATTTTGAACTCGTAAAAACATTGTGCGATTTAATATGTTCTTCAGGTTATACTTAAAAAAAAAATTATGAACTCATATAAACCGGGTTCCGAAAATGATCAATAATTGTTAAATCACAAACACGTTCCAGCATGAGCCCAAATTCGTTAACCTATTCTACATCCTACTATGATATCTAACTAACGTAACAGTATACGGTTTATTTTGTTCTGCTGGACATACTTTAAAAAAATATTTTGAACTCATAAACACTGGGTACCGAAAAGGATAAATAATTCTAAAATCTCAAACCCGTTCCAGCACGAGCACCAATTCTTAAACCAATTTTAAGTTTTAATATGATATCTATTTAATGTAACAGTATACGATTTATTATGTTCTGTTAGGTGCAACTCAAGTAAAATATTTTGAACTCGTAAAAGCCGGGTTCCGCAAAGGATAGATTATTCCAAAATCACAATCTCGTTCCAGCACAAGCAAAAATTCTTACACTTATTCTACATCCTACTAAAATATCTAACTTAACTTAATATGTTCGGCTGACATACTTTAATAAAAAAATTTGAACTCATAAACACTGGTTACCGAAAAGGATAAATAATTGTAAAATCTCAAACACGTTCCAGCACGAGCACAAATTCTTAAACCAATTCTAAATTTTACTATGATATCTATTTAATGTAACAGTATACGATTTATTATATTCTGCTAGGTGAACTCATGAAAAATATTTTGATCTGGTAAAAACATTGTGTGATTTAATATGTTCTTCAGGGTATACTTAAAAAAAATTATAAACTCATAAAAACTGGGTACCGAAAAGGATAAATAATTGTAAAATCTCCAACACGTTCCAGCACGAGCACAAATTCTTAAACCAATTTTAAGTTCTACTATGATATCTATTTAAAGTAACAGTATACGATTTATTTTGTTCTGTTGGACATACTTTAAAAAAAAAAATTGAACTCATAAACACTGGGTACCGAAAAGGATAAATAATTGTAAAATCTCAAACACTTTCCAGCACTATCACATATTCTTAAACCAATTTTAAGTTCTACTGTGATATCTTTTTAATGTAACAGAATACGATTTATTATGTTCTATTAGGAGAAACTCACCTAAATAATTGTAAAATCAAAAACACGTTCCAGAAGAAGCCCAAATTCGTTAACCTATCCATCATCCCACTATGATATCTAACTACTGTAACAGTATACGATTTATTTTGTTCGGCTGGACATACTTTAAAAAAAAAATTTGTACTCGTAAAAGCTGGGTTCCGGAAAGGATAACTTATTACAAAATCATAATCTCGTTCCAGCATAAAAAAAAATTCTTACACTTATTCTACATCCTACTAAAATATCTAACATAACTTAATATGTTCGGCTGGCATACTTTAATAAAAAAATTTTAACTCATAAACACTGGGTACCGAAAACGATAAATAATTGTAAAATATCAAACACGTTCCAGCACGTGCAAAAATTCTTAAACCAATTTTAAGTTCTACTATGATATCTATTTAATGTAACAGTATACGATTTATTATGTTCTATTAGGTGCAACTCAAGTTTAATATTTTGAACTCGTAAAAGCCGGGTTCCGCAAAGGATAGATTATTTCAAAATCACAATCTCGTTCCTGCACGAGCAAAAATTCTTACACTTATTCTACATCCTACTAATATATCTAACTTAACTTAATCTGTTCGGTTGACATACTTTAAAAAAAAAATTGAAATCATAAACACTAGGTACGGAAAAGGATAAATAATTGTAAAATCTCAAACACGTGCCAGTACGAGCACAAATTCTTAAAACAATTCTAAATTTTACTATGATATCTATTAAATGTAACAGTATACGATTTATTATGTTCTGTTAGGAGCAACTCAAGTAAAATATTTTGAACTCGTAAAAGCCGGGTTCCGCAAAGGATAGATTATTCCAAAATCACAATCTCGTTCCAGCACGAGCAAAAATTCTTACACTTATTCTACATCCTACTAAAATATCTAACATAACTTAATATGTTCGGCTGGCATACTTTAATAAAAAAAATTTAACTCATAAACACTGGGTACCGAAAACGATAAATAATTGTAAAATATCAAACACGTTCCAGCACGTGCAAAAATTCTTAAACCAATTTTAAGTTCTACTATGATATCTATTTAATGTAACAGTATACGATTTATTATGTTCTATTAGGTGCAACTCAAGTTTAATATTTTGAACTCGTAAAAGCCGGGTTCCGCAAAGGATAGATTATTCAAAAATCACAATCTCGTTCTAGCACGAGCAAAAATTCTTACACTTATTCTACATCCTACTAAAATATCTAACTTAACTTAATATGTTCGGCTGGCATACTTTAATAAAAAAATTTGAACTCATAAACACTAGGTACGGAAAAGGATAAATAATTGTAAAATCTCAAACACGTGCCAGTACGAGCACAAATTCTTAAAACAATTCTAAATTTTACTATGATATCTATTAAATGTAACAGTATACGAATTATTATGTTCTGTTAGGTGCAACTCAAGTAAAATATTTTGAACTCGTAAAAGCCGGGTTCCGCAAAGGATAGATTATTCCAAAATCACAATCTCGTTCCAGCACGAGCAAAAATTCTTACACTTATTCTACATCCTACTAATATATCTAACTTAACTTAATATTTTCGGCTGGCATACTTTAAAAAAAAAATTGAACTCATAAACACTAGGTACCGAAAAGGATAAATAATTGTAAAATCTCAAACGCGTTCCAGCACGAGCAAAAATTCTTAAAACAATTCTAAATTTTACTATGATATCTATTAAATGTAACAGTATACGATTTATTATATTCTGCTAAATGCAACTCATGAAAAATATTTTGAACTCGTAAAAGCCGGGTTCCGCAAAGGGTAGTTTATTACAAAATCACAATCTCGTTCCTGCACGAGCAATAATTCTTACACTTATTCTACATCCAATTCTAACTTTTACTATGATATCTATAAAATGTAACAGTATACGATTTATTATATTCTGCTAGGTGCAACTCATGAATAATATTTTGAACTCGTAAAACATTGTGCGATTTAATATGTTCTTCAGGGTATACATAAAAAAAAAATTATGAACTCATAAAAACCGGGTTTCGAAAATGATCAATAATTGTTAAATCACAAACACGTTTTAGCATGAGCCCTAATTCGTTAACCTATTCTACATCCTACTATGATATCTAACTAACGTAACAGTATACGATTTTTTTGTTCTGCTGGACATACTTTAAAAAAAAAATTTGAACTCATAAACACTGGGTACCGAAAAGGATAAATAATTGTAAAATTTCAAACCCGTTCCGGCACGAGCACAAATTCTTAAACCAATTTTAAGTTTTACTATGATATCTATTTAATGTAACAGTATACGATTTATTATGTTCTGTTAGGTGCAACTCAAGTAAAAGATTTTGAACTCGTAAAAGCCGGGTTCCGCAAAAGATAGCTTATTCTAAAATCACAATCTCGTTCCAGCACGAGCAAAAATTCTTACACTTATTCTACATCCTACTTAAATATCTAACGTAACTTAATATGTTCGGCTGGCATACTTTAATAAAAAAATTTGAACTCATAAACACTGGGTACCGAAAACGATAAATAATTGTAAAATATCAAACACGTTCCAGCCGAGCACAAATTCTTAAACCAATTTTAAGTTCTACTATGATATCTATTTAATGTAACAGTATACGTTTTATTATGTTCTATTAGATGCAACTCAAGTTTAATATTTTGAACTCGTAAAAGCCGGGTTCCGCAAAGGGTAGATTATTACAAAATCACAATCTCGTTCCTGCACGAGCATAAATTCTTACACTTATTCTACATCCTACTAAAATATCTAACGTAACTTAATATGTTCGGCTGGCATACTTTAATAAAAAAATTTGAACTCATAAACACTGGGTACCGAAAACGATAAATAATTGTAAAATATCAAACACGTTCCAGCACGTGCAAAAATTCTTAAACCAATTTTAAGTTCTACTATGATATCTATTTAATGTAACAGTATACGATTTATTATGTTCTATTAGGTGCAACTCAAGTTTAATATTTTGAACTCGTAAAAGCCGGGTTCCGCAAAGGATAGATTATTCAAAAATCACAATCTCGTTCTAGCACGAGCAAAAATTCTTACACTTATTCTACATCCTACTAAAATATCTAACTTAACTTAATATGTTCGGCTGGAATACTTTAATAAAAAAATTTGAACTCATAAACACTAGGTACGGAAAAGGATAAATAATTGTAAAATCTCAAACACGTGCCAGTACGAGCACAAATTCTTAAAACAATTCTAAATTTTACTATGATATCTATTAAATGTAACAGTATACGAATTATTATGTTCTGTTAGGTGCAACTCAAGTAAAATATTTTGAACTCGTAAAAGCCGGGTTCCGCAAAGGATAGATTATTCCAAAATCACAATCTCGTTCCAGCACGAGCAAAAATTCTTACACTTATTCTACATCCTACTAATATATCTAACTTAACTTAATATTTTCGGCTGGCATACTTTAAAAAAAAAATTGAACTCATAAACACTAGGTACCGAAAAGGATAAATAATTGTAAAATCTCAAACGCGTTCCAGCACGAGCACAAATTCTTAAAACAATTCTAAATTTTACTATGATATCTATTAAATGTAACAGTATACGATTTATTATATTCTGCTAAATGCAACTCATGAAAAATATTTTGAACTCGTAAAAGCCGGGTTCCGCAAAGGGTAGTTTATTACAAAATCACAATCTCGTTCCTGCACGAGCAATAATTCTTACACTTATTCTACATCCAATTCTAACTTTTACTATGATATCTATAAAATGTAACAGTATACGATTTATTATATTCTGCTAGGTGCAACTCATGAATAATATTTTGAACTCGTAAAACATTGTGCGATTTAATATGTTCTTCAGGGTATACATAAAAAAAAAATTATGAACTCATAAAAACCGGGTTTCGAAAATGATCAATAATTGTTAAATCACAAACACGTTTTAGCATGAGCCCTAATTCGTTAACCTATTCTACATCCTACTATGATATCTAACTAACGTAACAGTATACGATTTTTTTGTTCTGCTGGACATACTTTAAAAAAAAAATTTGAACTCATAAACACTGGGTACCGAAAAGGATAAATAATTGTAAAATTTCAAACCCGTTCCGGCACGAGCACAAATTCTTAAACCAATTTTAAGTTTTACTATGATATCTATTTAATGTAACAGTATACGATTTATTATGTTCTGTTAGGTGCAACTCAAGTAAAAGATTTTGAACTCGTAAAAGCCGGGTTCCGCAAAAGATAGCTTATTCTAAAATCACAATCTCGTTCCAGCACGAGCAAAAATTCTTACACTTATTCTACATCCTACTTAAATATCTAACGTAACTTAATATGTTCGGCTGGCATACTTTAATAAAAAAATTTGAACTCATAAACACTGGGTACCGAAAACGATAAATAATTGTAAAATATCAAACACGTTCCAGCCGAGCACAAATTCTTAAACCAATTTTAAGTTCTACTATGATATCTATTTAATGTAACAGTATACGTTTTATTATGTTCTATTAGATGCAACTCAAGTTTAATATTTTGAACTCGTAAAAGCCGGGTTCCGCAAAGGGTAGATTATTACAAAATCACAATCTCGTTCCTGCACCAGCAAAAATTCTTACACTTATTCTACATCCTACTAAAATATCTAACGTAACTTAATATGTTCGGCTGGCATACTTTAATAAAAAAATTTGAACTCATAAACACTGGGTACCGAAAACGATAAATAATTGTAAAATATCAAACAGGTTCCAGCACGTGCAAAAATTCTTAAACCAATTTTAAGTTCTACTATGATATCTATTTAATGTAACAGTATACGATTTATTATGTTCTATTAGGTGCAACTCAAGTTTAATATTTTGAACTCGTAAAAGCCGGGTTCCGCAAAGGATAGATTATTCCAAAATCACAATCTCGTTCCTGCACGAGCAAAAATTCTTACACTTATTCTACATCCTACTAATATATCTAACTTAACTTAATCTGTTCGGTTGACATACTTTAAAAAAAAAATTGAACTCACAAACACTAGGTACGGAAAAGGATAAATAATTGTAAAATCTCAAACACGTGCTAGTACGAGCACAAATTCTTAAAACAATTCTAAATTTTACTATGATATCTATTAAATGTAACAGTATACGATTTATTATGTTCTGTTAGGAGCAACTCAAGTAAAATATTTTGAACTCGTAAAAGCCGGGTTCCGCAAAGGATAGATTATTCCAAAATCACAATCTCGTTCCAGCACGAGCAAAAATTCTTACACTTATTCTACATCCTACTAAAATATCTAACATAACTTAATATGTTCGGCTGGCATACTTTAATAAAAAAATTTTAACTCATAAACACTGGGTACCGAAAACGATAAATAATTGTAAAATATCAAACACGTTCCAGCACGTGCAAAAATTTTTAAACCAATTTTAAGTTCTACTATGATATCTATTTAATGTAACAGTATACGATTTATTATGTTCTATTAGGTGCAACTCAAGTTTAATATTTTGAACTCGTAAAAGCCGGGTTCCGCAAAGGATAGATTATTCAAAAATCACAATCTCGTTCTAGCACGAGCAAAAATTCTTACACTTATTCTACATCCTACTAAAATATCTAACTTAACTTAATATGTTCGGCTGGCATACTTTAATAAAAAAATTTGAACTCATAAACACTAGGTACCGAAAAGGATAAATAATTGTAAAATCTCAAACACGTGCCAGTACGAGCACAAATTCTTAAAACAATTCTAAATTTTACTATGATATCTATTAAATGTAACAGTATACGAATTATTATGTTCTGTTAGGTGCAACTCAAGTAAAATATTTTGAACTCGTAAAAGCCGGGTTCCGCAAAGGATAGATTATTCCAAAATCACAATCTCGTTCCAGCACGAGCAAAAATTCTTACACTTATTCTACATCCTACTAATATATCTAACTTAACTTAATATTTTCGGCTGGCATACTTTAAAAAAAAAATTGAACTCATAAACACTAGGTACCGAAAAGGATAAATAATTGTAAAATCTCAAACGCGTTCCAGCACGAGCACAAATTCTTAAAACAATTCTAAATTTTACTATGATATCTATTAAATGTAACAGTATACGATTTATTATATTCTGCTAAATGCAACTCATGAAAAATATTTTGAACTCGTAAAAGCCGGGTTCCGCAAAGGGTAGTTTATTACAAAATCACAATCTCGTTCCTGCACGAGCAATAATTCTTACACTTATTCTACATCCAATTCTAACTTTTACTATGATATCTATAAAATGTAACAGTATACGATTTATTATATTCTGCTAGGTGCAACTCATGAATAATATTTTGAACTCGTAAAACATTGTGCGATTTAATATGTTCTTCAGGGTATACATAAAAAAAAAATTATGAACTCATAAAAACCGGGTTTCGAAAATGATCAATAATTGTTAAATCACAAACACGTTTTAGCATGAGCCCTAATTCGTTAACCTATTCTACATCCTACTATGATATCTAACTAACGTAACAGTATACGATTTTTTTGTTCTGCTGGACATACTTTAAAAAAAAAATTTGAACTCATAAACACTGGGTACCGAAAAGGATAAATAATTGTAAAATTTCAAACCCGTTCCGGCACGAGCACAAATTCTTAAACCAATTTTAAGTTTTACTATGATATCTATTTAATGTAACAGTATACGATTTATTATGTTCTGTTAGGTGCAACTCAAGTAAAAGATTTTGAACTCGTAAAAGCCGGGTTCCGCAAAAGATAGCTTATTCTAAAATCACAATCTCGTTCCAGCACGAGCAAAAATTCTTACACTTATTCTACATCCTACTTAAATATCTAACGTAACTTAATATGTTCGGCTGGCATACTTTAATAAAAAAATTTGAACTCATAAACACTGGGTACCGAAAACGATAAATAATTGTAAAATATCAAACACGTTCCAGCCGAACACAAATTCTTAAACCAATTTTAAGTTCTACTATGATATCTATTTAATGTAACAGTATACGTTTTATTATGTTCTATTAGATGCAACTCAAGTTTAATATTTTGAACTCGTAAAAGCCGGGTTCCGCAAAGGGTAGATTATTACAAAATCACAATCTCGTTCCTGCACGAGCATAAATTCTTACACTTATTCTACATCCTACTAAAATATCTAACGTAACTTAATATGTTCGGCTGGCATACTTTAATAAAAAAATTTGAACTCATAAACACTGGGTACCGAAAACGATAAATAATTGTAAAATATCAAACACGTTCCAGCCGAGCACAAATTCTTAAACCAATTTTAAGTTCTACTATGATATCTATTTAATGTAACAGTATACGTTTTATTATGTTCTATTAGATGCAACTCAAGTTTAATATTTTGAACTCGTAAAAGCCGGGTTCCGCAAAGGGTAGATTATTACAAAATCACAATCTCGTTCCTGCACGAGCATAAATTCTTACACTTATTCTACATCCTACTAAAATATCTAACGTAACTTAATATGTTCGGCTGGCATACTTTAATAAAAAAATTTGAACTCATAAACACTGGGTACCGAAAACGATAAATAATTGTAAAATATCAAACAGGTTCCAGCACGTGCAAAAATTCTTAAACCAATTTTAAGTTCTACTATGATATCTATTTAATGTAACAGTATACGATTTATTATGTTCTATTAGGTGCAACTCAAGTTTAATATTTTGAACTCGTAAAAGCCGGGTTCCGCAAAGGATAGATTATTCCAAAATCACAATCTCGTTCCTGCACGAGCAAAAATTCTTACACTTATTCTACATCCTACTAATATATCTAACTTAACTTAATCTGTTCGGTTGACATACTTTAAAGAAAAATTGAACTCACAAACACTAGGTACGGAAAAGGATAAATAATTGTAAAATCTCAAACACGTGCCAGTACGAGCACAAATTCTTAAAACAATTCTAAATTTTACTATGATATCTATTAAATGTAACAGTATACGATTTATTATGTTCTGTTAGGAGCAACTCAAGTAAAATATTTTGAACTCGTAAAAGCCGGGTTCCGCAAAGGATAGATTATTCCAAAATCACAATCTCGTTCCAGCACGAGCAAAAATTCTTACACTTATTCTACATCCTACTAAAATATCTAACATAACTTAATATGTTCGGCTGGCATACTTTAATAAAAAAATTTTAACTCATAAACACTGGGTACCGAAAACGATAAATAATTGTAAAATATCAAACACGTTCCAGCACGTGCAAAAATTTTTAAACCAATTTTAAGTTCTACTATGATATCTATTTAATGTAACAGTATACGATTTATTATGTTCTATTAGGTGCAACTCAAGTTTAATATTTTGAACTCGTAAAAGCCGGGTTCCGCAAAGGATAGATTATTCAAAAATCACAATCTCGTTCTAGCACGAGCAAAAATTCTTACACTTATTCTACATCCTACTAAAATATCTAACTTAACTTAATATGTTCGGCTGGCATACTTTAATAAAAAAATTTGAACTCATAAACACTAGGTACGGAAAAGGATAAATAATTGTAAAATCTCAAACACGTGCCAGTACGAGCACAAATTCTTAAAACAATTCTAAATTTTACTATGATATCTATTAAATGTAACAGTATACGAATTATTATGTTCTGTTAGGTGCAACTCAAGTAAAATATTTTGAACTCGTAAAAGCCGGGTTCCGCAAAGGATAGATTATTCCAAAATCACAATCTCGTTCCAGCACGAGCAAAAATTCTTACACTTATTCTACATCCTACTAATATATCTAACTTAACTTAATATTTTCGGCTGGCATACTTTAAAAAAAAAATTGAACTCATAAACACTAGGTACCGAAAAGGATAAATAATTGTAAAATCTCAAACACGTGCCAGTACGAGCACAAATTCTTAAAACAATTCTAAATTTTACTATGATATCTATTAAATGTAACAGTATACGATTTATTATATTCTGCTAAATGCAACTCATGAAAAATATTTTGAACTCGTAAAAGCCGGGTTCCGCAAAGGGTAGTTTATTACAAAATCACAATCTCGTTCCTGCACGAGCAATAATTCTTACACTTATTCTACATCCAATTCTAACTTTTACTATGATATCTATAAAATGTAACAGTATACGATTTATTATATTCTGCTAGGTGCAACTCATGAATAATATTTTGAACTCGTAAAACATTGTGCGATTTAATATGTTCTTCAGGGTATACATAAAAAAAAAATTATGAACTCATAAAAACCGGGTTTCGAAAATGATCAATAATTGTTAAATCACAAACACGTTTTAGCATGAGCCCTAATTCGTTAACCTATTCTACATCCTACTATGATATCTAACTAACGTAACAGTATACGATTTTTTTGTTCTGCTGGACATACTTTAAAAAAAAAATTTGAACTCATAAACACTGGGTACCGAAAAGGATAAATAATTGTAAAATTTCAAACCCGTTCCGGCACGAGCACAAATTCTTAAACCAATTTTAAGTTTTACTATGATATCTATTTAATGTAACAGTATACGATTTATTATGTTCTGTTAGGTGCAACTCAAGTAAAAGATTTTGAACTCGTAAAAGCCGGGTTCCGCAAAAGATAGCTTATTCTAAAATCACAATCTCGTTCCAGCACGAGCAAAAATTCTTACACTTATTCTACATCCTACTTAAATATCTAACGTAACTTAATATGTTCGGCTGGCATACTTTAATAAAAAAATTTGAACTCATAAACACTGGGTACCGAAAACGATAAATAATTGTAAAATATCAAACACGTTCCAGCCGAGCACAAATTCTTAAACCAATTTTAAGTTCTACTATGATATCTATTTAATGTAACAGTATACGTTTTATTATGTTCTATTAGATGCAACTCAAGTTTAATATTTTGAACTCGTAAAAGCCGGGTTCCGCAAAGGGTAGATTATTACAAAATCACAATCTCGTTCCTGCACGAGCATAAATTCTTACACTTATTCTACATCCTACTAAAATATCTAACGTAACTTAATATGTTCGGCTGGCATACTTTAATAAAAAAATTTGAACTCATAAACACTGGGTACCGAAAACGATAAATAATTGTAAAATATCAAACACGTTCCAGCGAGCACAAATTCTTAAACCAATTTTAAGTTCTACTACGATATCTATTTAATGTAACAGTATACGTTTTATTATGTTCTATTAGGTGCAACTCAAGTTTAATATTTTAAACTCGTAAAAGCCGGGTTCTGCAAAGGAAAGATTATTACAAAATCACAATCTCGTTCCTGCACGAGCAAAAATTCTTACACTTATTCTACATCCTACTAATATATCTAACTTAACTTAATCTGTTCGGTTGACATACTTTAAAAAAAAAAATTGAACTCATAAACACTAGGTACCGAAAAGGATAAATAATTGTAGAATCTTAAACACGTGCCAGTACGAGCAGAAATTCTTAAAACAATTCTAAATTTTACTATGATATCTATTAAATGTAACAGTATACGATTTATTATGTTCTGTTAGGTTTAACTCAAGTAAAATATTTTGAACTCGTAAAAGCCGGGTTCCGCAAAGGGTAGATTATTCCAAAATCACAATCTCGTTCCAGCACGAGCAAAAATTCTTACACTTATTCTATATCCTACTAAAATATCTAACTTAACTTAATATGTTCGGCTGGCATACTTTAATAAAAAAATTTGAACTCATAAACACTGGGTACCGAAAACGATAAATAATTGTAAAATATCAAACACGTTCCAGCTCGAGCACAAATTCTTAAACCAATGTTAAGTTCTACTATGATATCTATTTAATGTAACAGTATACGATCTATTATGTTCTATTAGGTGCAACTCAAGTTTAATATTTTGAACTCGCAAAAGCCGGGTTCCGCAAAGGGTAGATTATTACAAAATCACAATCTCGTTCCTGCACGAGCGAAAATTCTTAGACTTATTTTACATCCTACTAATATATTTAACTTAACTTAATCTGTTTGGTTGACATACTTTAAAAAAAAAATTGAACTCATAAACACTAGGTACCGAAAAGGATAAATAATTGTAAAATCTCAAACACGTTCCAGCACGAGCACAAATTCTTAAACCAATTTTAAGTTCTACTATGATATCTATTTAATGTAACAGTATACGATCTATTATGTTCTATTAGGTGCAACTCAGGTTTAATATTTTGAACTCGCAAAAGCCGGGTTCCGCAAAGGGTAGATTATTACAAAATCACAATCTCGTTCCTGCACGAGCGAAAATTCTTACACTTATTCTACATCCTACTAATATATTTAACTTAACTTAATATTTTCGGCTGGCATACTTTAAAAAAAAAATTGAACTCATAAACACTAGGTACCGAAAAGGATAAATAATTGTAAAATCTCAAACGCGTTCCAGCACGAGCACAAATTCTTAAAACAATTCTAAATTTTACTATGATATCTATTAAATGTAACAGTATACGATTTATTATATTCTGCTAAATGCAACTCATGAAAAATATTTTGAACTCGTAAAAGCCGGGTTCCGCAAAGGGTAGTTTATTACAAAATCACAATCTCGTTCCTGCACGAGCAATAATTCTTACACTTATTCTACATCCAATTCTAACTTTTACTATGATATCTATAAAATGTAACAGTATACGATTTATTATATTCTGCTAGGTGCAACTCATGAATAATATTTTGAACTCGTAAAACATTGTGCGATTTAATATGTTCTTCAGGGTATACATAAAAAAAAAATTATGAACTCATAAAAACCGGGTTTCGAAAATGATCAATAATTGTTAAATCACAAACACGTTTTAGCATGAGCCCTAATTCGTTAACCTATTCTACATCCTACTATGATATCTAACTAACGTAACAGTATACGATTTTTTTGTTCTGCTGGACATACTTTAAAAAAAAAATTTGAACTCATAAACACTGGGTACCGAAAAGGATAAATAATTGTAAAATTTCAAACCCGTTCCGGCACGAGCACAAATTCTTAAACCAATTTTAAGTTTTACTATGATATCTATTTAATGTAACAGTATACGATTTATTATGTTCTGTTAGGTGCAACTCAAGTAAAAGATTTTGAACTCGTAAAAGCCGGGTTCCGCAAAAGATAGCTTATTCTAAAATCACAATCTCGTTCCAGCACGAGCAAAAATTCTTACACTTATTCTACATCCTACTTAAATATCTAACGTAACTTAATATGTTCGGCTGGCATACTTTAATAAAAAAATTTGAACTCATAAACACTGGGTACCGAAAACGATAAATAATTGTAAAATATCAAACACGTTCCAGCCGAGCACAAATTCTTAAACCAATTTTAAGTTCTACTATGATATCTATTTAATGTAACAGTATACGTTTTATTATGTTCTATTAGATGCAACTCAAGTTTAATATTTTGAACTCGTAAAAGCCGGGTTCCGCAAAGGGTAGATTATTACAAAATCACAATCTCGTTCCTGCACGAGCATAAATTCTTACACTTATTCTACATCCTACTAAAATATCTAACGTAACTTAATATGTTCGGCTGGCATACTTTAATAAAAAAATTTGAACTCATAAACACTGGGTACCGAAAACGATAAATAATTGTAAAATATCAAACACGTTCCAGCGAGCACAAATTCTTAAACCAATTTTAAGTTCTACTACGATATCTATTTAATGTAACAGTATACGTTTTATTATGTTCTATTAGGTGCAACTCAAGTTTAATATTTTAAACTCGTAAAAGCCGGGTTCTGCAAAGGAAAGATTATTACAAAATCACAATCTCGTTCCTGCACGAGCAAAAATTCTTACACTTATTCTACATCCTACTAATATATCTAACTTAACTTAATCTGTTCGGTTGACATACTTTAAAAAAAAAAATTGAACTCATAAACACTAGGTACCGAAAAGGATAAATAATTGTAGAATCTTAAACACGTGCCAGTACGAGCAGAAATTCTTAAAACAATTCTAAATTTTACTATGATATCTATTAAATGTAACAGTATACGATTTATTATGTTCTGTTAGGTGCAACTCAAGTAAAATATTTTGAACTCGTAAAAGCCGGGTTCCGCAAAGGATAGATTATTCCAAAATCACAATCTCGTTCCAGCAAGAGCAAAAATTCTTACACTTATTCTATATCCTACTAAAATATCTAACTTAACTTAATATGTTCGGCTGGCATACTTTAATAAAAAAATTTGAACTCATAAACACTGGGTACCGAAAACGATAAATAATTGTAAAATATCAAACACGTTCCAGCACGAGCACAAATTCTTAAACCAATTTTAAGTTCTACTATGATATCTATTTAATGTAACAGTATACGATCTATTATGTTCTATTAGGTGCAACTCAAGTTTAATATTTTGAACTCGCAAAAGCCGGGTTCCGCAAAGGGTAGATTATTACAAAATCACAATCTCGTTCCTGCACGAGCGAAAATTCTTACACTTATTCTACATCCTACTAATATATTTAACTTAACTTAATCTGTTCGGTTGACATACTTTAAAAAAAAAATTGAACTCATAAACACTAGGTACCGGAAAGGATAAATAATTGTAAAATCTCAAACACGTTCCAGCACGAGCACAAATTCTTAAAACAATTCTAAATTTTACTATGATATCTATTAAATGTAACAGTATACGATTTATTATATTCTGCTAGGTGCAACTCATGAAAAATATTTTGAACTCGTAAAAGCCGGGTTCCGCAAAGGGGAGTTTATTACAAAATCACAATCTCGTTCCTGCACGAACAATAATTCTTACACTTATTCTACATCCAATTCTAACTTTTACTATGATATCTATTAAATGTAACAGTATACGATTTATTATATTCTGCTAGGTGCAACTCATGAATAATATTTTGAACTCGTAAAACATTTAACGATTTAATATGTTCTTCAGGTTATACATAAAAAAAAATTACGAACTCATAAAAACCGGGTTTCGAAAATGATCAATAATTGTTAAATCACAAACACGTTTCATTATGAGCCCTAATTCGTTAACCTATTCTACATCCTACTATGATATCTAACTAACGTAACAGTATACGATTTATTTTGTTCTGCTGGACATACTTTAAAAAAAAATTTTGAACTCATAAACACTGGGTACCGAAAAGGATAAATAATTGTAAAATTTCAAACCCGTTCCAGCACGAGCACAAATTCTTAAACCAATTTTAAGTTCTAGTATGATATCTATTTAATGTAACAGTATACGATTTATTATGTTCTGTTAGGTGCAACTCAAGTAAAATATTTTGTACTCGTAAAAGCCAGGTTCCGCAAAGGATAGATTATTCCAAAATCACAATCTCGTTTAAGCACGAGCAAAAATTCTTACACTTATTCTACATCCTTCTAATATATCTAACATAACTTAATCTGTTCGGTTGACATACTTTAAAAAAAAAATTGAACTTATAAACACTAGGTACCGAAAAGGATAAATAATTGTAGAATCTTAAACACGTGCCAGTACGAGCAGAAATTCTTAAAACAATTCTAAATTTTACTATGATATCTATTAAATGTAACAGTATACGATTTATTATGTTCTGTTAGGTTTAACTCAAGTAAAATATTTTGAACTCGTAAAAGCCGGGTTCCGCAAAGGATAGATTATTCCAAAATCACAATCTCGTTCCAGCACGAGCAAAAATTCTTACACTTATTCTACATCCTACTAAAATATCTAACGTAACTTAATATGTTCGGCTGGCATACTTTAATAAAAAAATTTGAACTCATAAACACTGGGTACCGAAAACGATAAATAATTGTAAAATATCAAACACGTTCCAGCGAGCACAAATTCTTAAACCAATTTTAAGTTCTACTACGATATCTATTTAATGTAACAGTATACGTTTTATTATGTTCTATTAGGTGCAACTCAAGTTTAATATTTTAAACTCGTAAAAGCCGGGTTCTGCAAAGGAAAGATTATTACAAAATCACAATCTCGTTCCTGCACGAGCAAAAATTCTTACACTTATTCTACATCCTACTAATATATCTAACTTAACTTAATCTGTTCGGTTGACATACTTTAAAAAAAAAAATTGAACTCATAAACACTAGGTACCGAAAAGGATAAATAATTGTAGAATCTTAAACACGTGCCAGTACGAGCAGAAATTCTTAAAACAATTCTAAATTTTACTATGATATCTATTAAATGTAACAGTATACGATTTATTATGTTCTGTTAGGTTTAACTCAAGTAAAATATTTTGAACTCGTAAAAGCCGGGTTCCGCAAAGGGTAGATTATTCCAAAATCACAATCTCGTTCCAGCACGAGCAAAAATTCTTACACTTATTCTATATCCTACTAAAATATCTAACTTAACTTAATATGTTCGGCTGGCATACTTTAATAAAAAAATTTGAACTCATAAACACTGGGTACCGAAAACGATAAATAATTGTAAAATATCAAACACGTTCCAGCACGAGCACAAATTCTTAAACCAATGTTAAGTTCTACTATGATATCTATTTAATGTAACAGTATACGATCTATTATGTTCTATTAGGTGCAACTCAAGTTTAATATTTTGAACTCGCAAAAGCCGGGTTCCGCAAAGGGTAGATTATTACAAAATCACAATCTCGTTTCTGCACGAGCGAAAATTCTTAGACTTATTCTACATCCTACTAATATATTTAACTTAACTTAATCTGTTTGGTTGACATACTTTAAAAAAAAAATTGAACTCATAAACACTAGGTACCGAAAAGGATAAATAATTGTAAAATCTCAAACACGTTCCAGCACGAGCACAAATTCTTAAACCAATTTTAAGTTCTACTATGATATCTATTTAATGTAACAGTATACGATCTATTATGTTCTATTAGGTGCAACTCAGGTTTAATATTTTGAACTCGCAAAAGCCGGGTTCCGCAAAGGGTAGATTATTACAAAATCACAATCTCGTTCCTGCACGAGCGAAAATTCTTACACTTATTCTACATCCTACTAATATATTTAACTTAACTTAATCTGTTCGGTTGACATACTTTAAAAAAAAAATTGAACTCATAAACACTAGGTACCGAAAAGGATAAATAATTGTAAAATCTCAAACACGTTCCAGCACGAGCACAAATTCTTAAAACAATTCTAAATTTTACTATGATATCTATTAAATGTAACAGTATACGATTTATTATATTCTGCTAGGTGCAACTCATGAAAAATATTTTGAACTCGTAAAAGCCGGGTTCCGCAAAGGGTAGATTATTACAAAATCACAATCTCGTTCCTGCACGAGCGAAAATTCTTACACTTATTCTACATCCTACTAATATATTTAACTTAACTTAATCTGTTCGGTTGACATACTTTAAAAAAAAAATTGAACTCATAAACACTAGGTACCGAAAAGGATAAATAATTGTAAAATCTCAAACACGTTCCAGCACGAGCACAAATTCTTAAACCAATTTTAAGTTCTACTATGATATCTATTTAATGTAACAGTATACGATCTATTATGTTCTATTAGGTGCAACTCAAGTTTAATATTTTGAACTCGCAAAAGCCGGGTTCCGCAAAGGGTAGATTATTACAAAATCACAATCTCGTTCCTGCACGAGCGAAAATTCTTACACTTATTCTACATCCTACTAATATATTTAACTTAACTTAATCTGTTCGGTTGACATACTTTAAAAAAAAAATTGAACTCATAAACACTAGGTACCGAAAAGGATAAATAATTGTAAAATCTCAAACACGTTCCAGCACGAGCACAAATTCTTAAAACAATTCTAAATTTTACTATGATATCTATTAAATGTAACAGTATACGATTTATTATATTCTGCTAGGTGCAACTAATGAAAAATATTTTGAACTCGTAAAAGCCGGGTTCCGCAAAGGGGAGTTTATTACAAAATCACAATCTCGTTCCTGCACGAACAATAATTCTTACACTTATTCTACATCCAATTCTAACTTTTACTATGATATCTATTAAATGTAACAGTATACGATTTATTATATTCTGCCAGGTGCAACTCATGAATAATATTTTGAACTCGTAAAACATTGTGCGATTTAATATGTTCCTTAGGGTATACATAAAAAAAAATTATGAACTCATAAAAACCGGGTTTCGAAAATGATCAATAATTGTTAAATCACAAACACATTTCAGCATGAGCCCTAATTCGTTAACCTATTCTACATCCTACTATGGTATCTAACTAACGTAACAGTATACGATTTATTTTGTTCTGCTGGACATACTTTAAAAAAAAATTTTGAACTCATAAACACTGGGTACCGAAAAGGATAAATAATTGTAAGATCTCAAACCCGTTCCAGCACGAGCACAAATTCTTAAACCAATTTTAAGTTCTACTATGATATCAATTTAATGTAACAGTATACGATTTATTATGTTCTGTTAGGTGCAACTCAAGTAAAATATTTTGTAATCGTAAAAGCCAGGTTCCGCAAAGGATAGATTATTCCAAAATCACAATCTCGTTTAAGCACGAGCAAAAATTCTTACACTTATTCTACATCCTACTAATATATCTAACTTAACTTAATCTGTTCGGTTGACATACTTTAAAAAAAAAATTGAACTCATAAACACTAGGTACCGAAAAGGATAAATAATTGTAAAATCTCAAACACGTGCCAGTACGAGCACAAATTCTTAAAACAATTCTAAATTTTACTATGATATTTATTAAATGTAAGAGTATACGATTTATTATGTTCTGTTAGGTGCAACTCAAGTAAAATATTTTGAACTCGTAAAAGCCGGGTTCCGCAAAGGATAGATTATTCCAAAATCACAATCTCGTTCCAGCAAGAGCAAAAATTCTTACACTTATTCTATATCCTACTAAAATATCTAACTTAACTTAATATGTTCGGCTGGCATACTTTAATAAAAAAATTTGAACTCATAAACACTGGGTACCGAAAACGATAAATAATTGTAAAATATCAAACACGTTCCAGCACGAGCACAAATTCTTAAACCAATTTTAAGTTCTACTATGATATCTATTTAATGTAACAGTATACGATCTATTATGTTCTATTAGGTGCAACTCAAGTTTAATATTTTGAACTCGCAAAAGCCGGGTTCCGCAAAGGGTAGATTATTACAAAATCACAATCTCGTTCCTGCACGAGCGAAAATTCTTACACTTATTCTACATCCTACTAATATATTTAACTTAACTTAATCTGTTCGGTTGACATACTTTAAAAAAAAAATTGAACTCATAAACACTAGGTACCGGAAAGGATAAATAATTGTAAAATCTCAAACACGTTCCAGCACGAGCACAAATTCTTAAAACAATTCTAAATTTTACTATGATATCTATTAAATGTAACAGTATACGATTTATTATATTCTGCTAGGTGCAACTCATGAAAAATATTTTGAACTCGTAAAAGCCGGGTTCCGCAAAGGGGAGTTTATTACAAAATCACAATCTCGTTCCTGCACGAACAATAATTCTTACACTTATTCTACATCCAATTCTAACTTTTACTATGATATCTATTAAATGTAACAGTATACGATTTATTATATTCTGCTAGGTGCAACTCATGAATAATATTTTGAACTCGTAAAACATTTAACGATTTAATATGTTCTTCAGGTTATACATAAAAAAAAATTACGAACTCATAAAAACCGGGTTTCGAAAATGATCAATAATTGTTAAATCACAAACACGTTTCATTATGAGCCCTAATTCGTTAACCTATTCTACATCCTACTATGATATCTAACTAACGTAACAGTATACGATTTATTTTGTTCTGCTGGACATACTTTAAAAAAAAATTTTGAACTCATAAACACTGGGTACCGAAAAGGATAAATAATTGTAAAATTTCAAACCCGTTCCAGCACGAGCACAAATTCTTAAACCAATTTTAAGTTCTAGTATGATATCTATTTAATGTAACAGTATACGATTTATTATGTTCTGTTAGGTGCAACTCAAGTAAAATATTTTGTACTCGTAAAAGCCAGGTTCCGCAAAGGATAGATTATTCCAAAATCACAATCTCGTTTAAGCACGAGCAAAAATTCTTACACTTATTCTACATCCTACTAATATATCTAACATAACTTAATCTGTTCGGTTGACATACTTTAAAAAAAAAATTGAACTCATAAACACTAGGTACCGAAAAGGATAAATAATTGTAAAATCTCAAACACGTGCCAGTACGAGCACAAATTCTTAAAACAATTCTAAATTTTACTATGATATCTATTAAATGTAACAGTATACGATTTATTATGTTCTGTTAGGTGCAACTCAAGTAAAATATTTTGAACTCGTAAAAGCCGGGTTCCGCAAAGGATAGATTATTCCAAAATCACAATCTCGTTCCAGCACGAGCAAAAATTCTTACACTTATTCTATATCCTACTAAAATATCTAACTTAACTTAATATGTTCGGCTGGCATACTTTAATAAAAAAATTTGAACTCATAAACGCTGGGTACCGAAAACGATAAATAATTGTAAAATATCAAACACGTTCCAGCACGAGCACAAATTCTTAAACCAATTTTAAGTTCTACTAAGATATCTATTTAATGTAACAGTATACGATCTATTATGTTCTATTAGGTGCAACTCAAGTTTAATATTTTGAACTCGCAAAAGCCGGGTTCCGCAAAGGGTAGATTATTACAAATCACAATCTCGTTCCTGCACGAGCGAAAATTCTTACACTTATTCTACATCCTACTAATATATTTAACTTAACTTAATCTGTTCGGTTGACATACTTTAAAAAAAAAATTGAACTCATAAACACTAGGTACCGAAAAGGATAAATAATTGTAAAATCTCAAACACGTTCCAGCACGAGCACAAATTCTTAAAACAATTCTAAATTTTACTATGATATCTATTAAATGTAACAGTATACGATTTATTATATTCTGCTAGGTGCAACTCATGAAAAATATTTTGAACTCGTAAAAGCCGGGTTCCGCAAAGGGGAGTTTATTACAAAATCACAATCTCGTTCCTGCACGAACAATAATTCTTACACTTATTCTACATCCAATTCTAACTTTTACTATGATATCTATTAAATGTAACAGTATACGATTTATTATATTCTGCTAGGTGCAACTCATGAATAATATTTTGAACTCGTAAAACATTTAACGATTTAATATGTTCTTCAGGGTATACATAAAAAAAAATTATGAACTCATAAAAACCGGGTTTCGAAAATGATCAATAATTGTTAAATCACAAACACGTTTCATTATGAGCCCTAATTCGTTAACCTATTCTACATCCTACTATGATATCTAACTAACGTAACAGTATACGATTTATTTTGTTCTGCTGGACATACTTTAAAAAAAAATTTTGAACTCATAAACACTGGGTACCGAAAAGGATAAATAATTGTAAAATTTCACACCCGTTCCAGCACGAGCACAAATTCTTAAACCAATTTTAAGTTCTACTATGATATCTATTTAATGTAACAGTATACGATTTATTATGTTCTGTTAGGTGCAACTCAAGTAAAAGATTTTGAACTCGTAAAAGCCGGGTTCCGCAAAGGATAGATTATTCCAAAATCACAATCTCGTTCCAGCACGAGCAAAAATTCTTACACTTATTCTATATCCTACTAAAATATCTAACTTAACTTAATATGTTCGGCTGGCATACTTTAATAAAAAAATTTGAACTCATAAACGCTGGGTACCGAAAACGATAAATAATTGTAAAATATCAAACACGTTCCAGCACGAGCACAAATTCTTAAACCAATTTTAAGTTCTACTATGATATCTATTTAATGTAACAGTATACGATCTATTATGTTCTATTAGGTGCAACTCAAGTTTAATATTTTGAACTCGCAAAAGCCGGGTTCCGCAAAGGGTAGATTATTACAAATCACAATCTCGTTCCTGCACGAGCGAAAATTCTTACACTTATTCTACATCCTACTAATATATTTAACTTAACTTAATCTGTTCGGTTGACATACTTTAAAAAAAAAATTGAACTCATAAACACTAGGTACCGAAAAGGATAAATAATTGTAAAATCTCAAACACGTTCCAGCACGAGCACAAATTCTTAAAACAATTCTAAATTTTACTATGATATCTATTAAATGTAACAGTATACGATTTATTATATTCTGCTAGGTGCAACTCATGAAAAATATTTTGAACTCGTAAAAGCCGGGTTCCGCGAAGGATAGCTTATTCCAAAATCACAATCTCGTTCCAGCACGAGCAAAAATTCTTACACTTATTCTCCATCCTAATAAAATATCTAACTTAATATGTTCGGCTGGCATACTTTAATAAAAAAATATTAACTCATAAACACTGGGTACCGAAAACGATAAATAATTGTAAAATATCAAACACGTTCCAGCACGAGCACAAATTCTTAAACCAATTGTAAGTTCTACTATGATATCTATTTAATGTAACAGTATACGATTTATTATGTTCTATTAGTTGCAACTCAAGTTTAATATTTTGAACTCGTAAAAGCCGGGTTCCGCAAAGGGTAGATTATTACAAAATCACAATCTCGTTCCTGCACGAGCAAAAATTCTTACACTTATTCTACATCCTACTAATATATCTAACTTAACTTAATCTGTTCGGTTGACATACTTTAAAAAAAAAATTGAACTCATAAACACTAGGTACCGAAAAGGATAAATAATTGTAAAATCTCAAACACGTGCCAGTACGAACACAAATTCTTAAAAAAATTCTAAATTTTACTATGATATCTATTAAATGTAACAGTATACGATTTATTATGTTCTGTTAGGTGCAACTCAAGTTTAATATTTTGAACTCGTAAAAGCCGGGTTCCGCAAAGGATAGATTATTCCAAAATCACAATCTCGTTCCAACACGAGCAAAAATTCTTACACTTATTCTACATCCTACTAAAATATCTAACTCAACTTAATATGTTCGGCTGGCATACTTTAATAAAAAAATTTGAACTCATAAACACTGGGTACCGAAAACGATAAATAATTGTAAAATATCAAACACGTTCAGGCACGTGCACAAATTCCTAAACCAATTTTAAGTTCTACTATGATATCTATTTAATGTAACAGTATACGATTTATTATGTTCTATTAGGTGCAACTCAAGTTTAATATTTTGAACTCGTAAAAGCCGGGTTCCGCAAAGGGGAGATTATTACAAAATCACAATCTCGTTCCTGCACGAGCAAAAATTCTTACACTTATTCTACATCCTACTAATATATCTAACTTAACTTAATCTGTTCGGTTGACATACTTCAAAAAAAAAATTGAACTCATAAACACTAGGTACCGAAAAGGATAAATAATTGTAAAATCTCAAACACGTGCCAGTACGAGCACACATTCTTAAAACAATTCTAAATTTTACTATGATATCTATTAAATGTAACAGTATACGATTTATTATGTTCTGTTAGGTGCAACTCAAGTAAAATATTTTGAACTCGTAAAAGCCGGGTTCCGCAAAGGATAGATTATTCCAAAATCACAATCTCGTTCCAGCACGAGCAAAAATTCTTACACTTATTCTACATCCTACTAAAATATCTAACTTAACTTAATATGTTCGGCTGGCATACTTTAATAAAAACATTTGAACTCATAAACACTGGGTACCGAAAACGATAAATAATTGTAAAATATCAAACACGTTCCAGCACGAGCACAAATTCTTAAAACCAATTTTATGTGCTACTATGATATCTATTTTATGTAACAGTATACGATTTATTATGTTCTATTAGGTGCAACTCAAGTTTAATATTTTGAACTCGTAAAAGCCGGGTTCCGCAAAGAGTAGATAATTACAAAATCACAATCTCGTTCCTGCACGAGCAAAAATTCTTACACTTATTCTACATCCTACTAATATATCTAACTTAACTTAATCTGTTCGGTTGGCATACGTTAAAAAAAAATTGAACTCATAAACACTAGGTACCGAAAAGGATAAATAATTGTAAAATCTCAAACACGTTCCAGCACGAGCACAAATTCATAAACCAATTCTAAATTTTACTATGATATCTATTTAATGTAACAGTATACGATTTATTATGTTCTATTAGGTGCAACTCAAGTTTAATATTTTGAACTCGTAAAAGCCGGGTTCCGCAAAGGGTAGATTATTACAAAATCACAATCTCGTTCCTGCACGAGCAAAAATTCTTACACTTATTCTACATCCTACTAAAATATCTAACTTAACTTAATATGTTCGTCTGGCATACTTTAATAAAAAAATTTGAACTCATAAACACTGGGTACCGAAAACGATAAATAATTGTAAAATATCAAACACGTTCCAGCACGTGCACAAATTCCTAAACCAATTTTAAGTTCTACTATGATATCTATTTAATGTAACAGTATACGATTTATTATATTCTTCTAGGTGCAACTCATGAATAATATTTTGAACTGGTAAAAACATTGTGCGATTTAATATGTTCTTCAGGGTATACTTAAAAAAAAATAATAAACTCATTAAAACTGGGTACCGAAAAGGATAAACAATTGTAAAATCTCCAACACGTTCCAACACGAGCCAAATTTCTTAAACCAATTTTAAGTTCTACTATGATATCTATTTAATGTAACAGTATACGTTTTATTATGTTCTATTAGGTGCAACTCAAGTTTAATATTTTGAACTCGTAAAAGCCGGGTTCCGCAAAGGGTAGATTATTACAAAATCACAATCTCGTTCCTGCACGAGCGAAAATTCTTACACTTATTCTACATCCTACTAAAATATATAACTTAACTTAATATGTTCGGCTGGCATACTTTAATAAAAACATTTGAACTCATAAACACTGGGTACCGAAAACGATAAATAATTGTAAAATATCAAACACGTTCCAGCACGAGCATAAATTCTTAAACCAATTTTAAGTTAAACTATGATATCTATTTAATGTAACAGTATACGATTTATTATGTTCTATTAGGTGCAACTCAAGTTTAATATTTTGAACTCGTAAAAGCCGGTTTCCGCAAAGGGTAGATTATTACAAAATCACAATCTCGTTCCTGCACGAGCGAAAATTCTTACACTTATTCTACATCCTACTAATATATTTAACTTAACTTAATCTGTTCGGTTGACATACTTTAAAAAAAAAATTGAACTCATAAACACTAGGTACCGAAAAGGATAAATAATTGTAAAATCTCAAACACGTTCCAGCACGAGCACAAATTCTTAAAACGATTCTAAATTTTACTATGATATCTATTAAATGTAACAGTATACGATTTATTATATTCTGCTAAGTGCAACTCATGAATAATATTTTGAACTCGTAAAAACATTGTGCGATTTAATATGTTCTTCAGGGTATACATAAAAAAAAATTAGGAACTCATAAAAACCGGGTTCCGAAAATGTTCAATAATTGTTAAATCACAAACACGTTTTAGCATGAGCCCAAATTCGTTAACCTAGTCTACATCCTACTATGATATCTAACTAACGTAACAGTATACGATTTATTTTGTTCTGCTGGACATACTTTAAAAAAAAATTTTGGACTCATAAAAACTGGGTACCGAAAAGGATAAATAATTGTAAAATTTCAAACCCGTTCCAGCACGAGCACAAATTCTTTAACCAATTTTATGTTCTACTATGATATCTATTTAATGTAACAGTACACGATTTATTTTGTTCTGTTAGGTGCAACTCAAGTAAAAGATTTTGAACTCGTAATAGCTGGGTTCCGCAAAGGATAGATTATTCCAAAATCACATTCTCGTTCCAGAACAAGCAAAAATTCTTACACTTATTCTACATCCTACTAAAATATATAAATTAGCTTAATATGTTCGGCTGGCAAACTTTAATAAAAAAATTTGAACTCATAAACACTGGGTACCGAAAACGATAAATAATTGTAAAATATCATACCCTGGTACGTGTATGATCAACTCTTAAAACCAATTTTATGTGCTACTATGATATCTATTTTATGTAACAGTATACGATTTATTATGTTCTATTAGGTGCAACACAAGTTTAATACTTTGAACTCGTAAAAGCCGGGTTCCGCAAAGGGTAGATTATTACAAAATCACAATCTCGTTCCTGCACGAGCGAAAATTCTTACACTTATTCTACATCCTACTAATATATCTAACTTAACTTAATCTGTTCGGTTGGCATACGTTAAAAAAAAATTGAACTCATAAACACTAGGTACCGAAAAGGATAAATAATTGTAAAATCTCAAACACGTTCCAGCACGAGCACAAATTCATAAACCAATTCTAAATTTTACTATGATATCAATTAAATGTAACAGTATACGATTTATTATATTCTTCTAGGTGCAACTCATGAATAATATTTTGAACTCGTAAAAGCCGGGTTCCGCAAAGGGTAGATTATTACAAAATCACAATCTCGTTCCTGCACGAGCAAAAATTCTTACACTTATTCTACATCCTTCTAATATATCTAACTTAACTTGATCTGTTCGGTTGACATACTTTAAAAAAAAAATTGAACTCATAAACACTAGGTACCGAAAAGGATAAATAATTGTAAAATCTCAAACACGTGCCAGTACGAACACAAATTCTTAAAACAATTCTAAATTTTACTATGATATCTATTAAATGTAACAGTATACGATTTATTATGTTCTGTTAGGTGCAACTCAAGTAAAATATTTTGAACTCGTAAAAGCCGGGTTCCGCAAAGGATAGATTATTCCAAAATCACAATCTCGTTCCAGCACGAGCAAAAATTCTTACACTTATTCTACATCCTACTAAAATATCTAACTTAACTTAATATGTTCGTCTGGCATACTTTAATAAAAAAATTTGAACTCATAAACACTGGGTACCGAAAACGATAAATAATTGTAAAATATCAAACACGTTCCAGCACGTGCACAAATTCCTAAACCAATTTTAAGTTCTACTATGATATCTATTTAATGTAACAGTATACGATTTATTATGTTCTATTAGGTGGAACTCAAGTTTAATATTTTGAAATCGTAAAAGCCGGGTTCCGCAAAGGGTAGATTATTACAAAATCACAATCTCGTTCCTGCACCAGCAAAAATTCTTACACTTATTCTACATCCTACTAATATATCTAACTTAACTTAATCTGTTCGGTTGACATATTTTAAAAAAAAATTGAACTCATAAACACTAGGTACCGAAAAGGATAAATAATTGTAAAATCTCAAACACGTTCCAGCAAGAGCACAAATTCATAAACCAATTCTAAATTTTACTATGATATCAATTAAATGTAACAGTATACGATTTATTATATTCTTCTAGGTGCAACTCATGAATAATATTTTGAACTGGTAAAAACATTGTGCGATTTAATATGTTCTTCAGGGTATACTTAAAAAAAAATAATAAACTCATAAAAACTGGGTACCGAAAAGGATAAATAATTGTAAAATCTCCAACACGTTCCAGCACGAGCAAAAATTCTTAAACCAATTTTAAGTTCTACTATGATATCTATTTAATGTAACAGTATACGATTTATTATGTTCTATTAGGTGCAACTCAAGTTTAATATTTTGAACTCGTAAAAGCCGGGTTCCGCAAAGTGTAGATTATTACAAAATCACAAACTCGTTCCTGCACGAGCAAAAATTCTTACACTTATTCTACATCCTACTAAAATATCTAACTTAACTTAATATGTTCGTCTGGCATACTTTAATAAAAAAATTTGAACTCATAAACACTGGGTACCGAAAACGATAAATAATTGTAAAATATCAAACACGTTCCAGCACGTGCACAAATTCCTAAACCAATTTTAAGTTCTACTATGATATCTATTTAATGTAACAGTATACGATTTATTATATTCTTCTAGGTGCAACTCATGAATAATATTTTGAACTCGTAAAAGCCGGGTTCCGCAAAGGATAGATTATTACAAAATACAATCTCGTTCCTGCACCAGCAAAAATTCTTACACTTATTCTACATCCTACTAATATATCTAACTTAACTTAATCTGTTCGGTTGACATATTTTAAAAAAAAATTGAACTCATAAACCCTAGGTACCGAAAAGGATAAATAATTGTAAAATCTCAAACACGTTCCAGCACGAGCACAAATTCATAAACCAATTCTAAATTTTACTACGATATCTATTAAATGTAACAGTATACGATTTATTATATTCTGCTAAGTGCAACTCATGAATAATATTTTGAACTCGTAAAAGCCGGGTTCCGCAAAGGATAGATTATTCCAAAATCACAATCTCGTTCCAGCACGAGCAAAAATTCTTACACTTATTCTGCATCCTTCTAATATATTTAACTTAACTTAATCTGTTCGGTTGACATACTTTAAAAAAAAAATTGAACTCATAAACACTAGGTACCGAAAAGGATAAATAATTGTTCAATCACAAACACGTTTCAGCATGAGCCCTAATTCGTTAACCTATTCTACATCCTACTATGATATCTAACTAACGTAACAGTATACGATTTATTATATTCTTCTAGGTGCAACTCATGAATAATATTTTGAACTGGTAAAAACATTGTGCGATTTAATATGTTCTTCAGGGTATACTTAAAAAAAAATAATAAACTCATAAAAACTGGGTACCGAAAAGGATAAATAATTGTAAAATCTCAAACACGTTCCAGCACGAGCACAAATTCTTAAACCAATTGTCAGTTCTCCTATGATATCTATTTAATGTAACAGTATACGATTTATTATGTTCTATCAGGTGCAACTCAAGTTTAATATTTTGAACTCGTAAAAGCCGGGTTCCGCAAAGGGTGGATTATTACAAAATCACAATCTCGTTCCTGCACGAGCAAAAATTCTTACACTTATTCTACATCCTACTAATATATCTAACTTAACTTAATCTGTTCGGTTGGCATACGTTAAAAAAAATTGAACTCATAAACACTAGGTACCGAAAAGGATAAATAATTGTAAAATCTCAAACACGTGCCAGTACGAGCACAAATTCCTAAACCAATTTTAAGTTCTACTATGATATCTATTTAATGTAACAGTATACGATTTATTATGTTCTATTAGTTGCAACTCAAGTTTAATATTTTGAACTCGTAAAAGCCGGGTTCCGCAAAGGGTAGATTATTACAAAATCACAATCTCGTTCCTGCACGAGCAAAAATTCTTACACTTATTCTACATCCTACTAAAATATCTAACTTAATATGTTCGGCTGGCATACTTTAATAAAAAAATATTAACTCATAAACACTGGGTACCGAAAACGATAAATAATTGTAAAATATCAAACACGTTCCAGCACGAGCACAAATTCTTAAACCAATTGTAAGTTCTACTATGATATCTATTTAATGTAACAGTATACGATTTATTATGTTCTATTAGTTGCAACTCAAGTTTAATATTTTGAACTCGTAAAAGCCGGGTTCCGCAAAGGGTAGATTATTACAAAATCACAATCTCGTTCCTGCACGAGCAAAAATTCTTACACTTATTCTACATCCTACTAATATATCTAACTTAACTTAATCTGTTCGGTTGACATACTTTAAAAAAAAAATTGAACTCATAAACACTAGGTACCGAAAAGGATAAATAATTGTAAAATCTCAAACACGTGCCAGTACGAACACAAATTCTTAAAAAAATTCTAAATTTTACTATGATATCTATTAAATGTAACAGTATACGATTTATTATGTTCTGTTAGGTGCAACTCAAGTTTAATATTTTGAACTCGTAAAAGCCGGGTTCCGCAAAGGATAGATTATTCCAAAATCACAATCTCGTTCCAACACGAGCAAAAATTCTTACACTTATTCTACATCCTACTAAAATATCTAACTCAACTTAATATGTTCGGCTGGCATACTTTAATAAAAAAATTTGAACTCATAAACACTGGGTACCGAAAACGATAAATAATTGTAAAATATCAAACACGTTCAGGCACGTGCACAAATTCCTAAACCAATTTTAAGTTCTACTATGATATCTATTTAATGTAACAGTATACGATTTATTATGTTCTATTAGGTGCAACTCAAGTTTAATATTTTGAACTCGTAAAAGCCGGGTTCCGCAAAGGGGAGATTATTACAAAATCACAATCTCGTTCCTGCACGAGCAAAAATTCTTACACTTATGCTACATCCTACTAATATATCTAACTTAACTTAATCTGTTCGGTTGACATACTTTAAAAAAAAAATTGAACTCATAAACACTAGGTACCGAAAAGGATAAATAATTGTAAAATCTCAAACACGTGCCAGTACGAGCACACATTCTTAAAACAATTCTAAATTTTACTATGATATCTATTAAATGTAACAGTATACGATTTATTATGTTCTGTTAGGTGCAACTCAAGTAAAATATTTTGAACTCGTAAAAGCCGGGTTCCGCAAAGGATAGATTATTCCAAAATCACAATCTCGTTCCAGCACGAGCAAAAATTCTTACACTTATTCTACATCCTACTAAAATATCTAACTTAACTTAATATGTTCGGCTGGCATACTTTAATAAAAACATTTGAACTCATAAACACTGGTTACCGAAAACGATAAATAATTGTAAAATATCAAACACGTTCCAGCACGAGCACAAATTCTTAAAACCAATTTTATGTGCTACTATGATATCTATTTTATGTAACAGTATACGATTTATTATATTCTTCTAGGTGCAACTCATGAATAATATTTTGAACTGGTAAAAACATTGTGCGATTTAATATGTTCTTCAGGGTATACTTAAAAAAAAATAATAAACTCATTAAAACTGGGTACCGAAAAGGATAAACAATTGTAAAATCTCCAACACGTTCCAACACGAGCAAAAATTCTTAAACCAATTTTAAGTTCTACTATGATATCTATTTAATGTAACAGTATACGTTTTATTATGTTCTATTAGGTGCAACTCAAGTTTAATATTTTGAACTCGTAAAAGCCGGGTTCCGCAAAGGGTAGATTATTACAAAATCACAATCTCGTTCCTGCACGAGCGAAAATTCTTACACTTATTCTACATCCTACTAAAATATATAACTTAACTTAATATGTTCGGCTGGCATACTTTAATAAAAACATTTGAACTCATAAACACTGGGTACCGAAAACGATAAATAATTGTAAAATATCAAACACGTTCCAGCACGAGCATAAATTCTTAAACCAATTTTAAGTTAAACTATGATATCTATTTAATGTAACAGTATACGATTTATTATGTTCTATTAGGTGCAACTCAAGTTTAATATTTTGAACTCGTAAAAGCCGGTTTCCGCAAAGGGTAGATTATTAAAAAATCCTAATCTCGTTCCTGCACGAGCGAAAATTCTTACACTTATTCTACATCCTACTAATATATTTAACTTAACTTAATCTGTTCGGTTGACATACTTTAAAAAAAAAATTGAACTCATAAACACTAGGTACCGAAAAGGATAAATAATTGTAAAATCTCAAACACGTTCCAGCACGAGCACAAATTCTTAAAACGATTCTAAATTTTACTATGATATCTATTAAATGTAACAGTATACGATTTATTATATTCTGCTAAGTGCAACTCATGAATAATATTTTGAACTCGTAAAAACATTGTGCGATTTAATATGTTCTTCAGGGTATACATAAAAAAAAATTAGGAACTCATAAAAACCGGGTTCCGAAAATGTTCAATAATTGTTAAATCACAAACACGTTTTAGCGTGAGCCCAAATTCGTTAACCTAGTCTACATCCTACTATGATATCTAACTAACGTAACAGTATACGATTTATTTTGTTCTGCTGGACATACTTTAAAAAAAAATTTTGGACTCATAAAAACTGGGTACCGAAAAGGATAAATAATTGTAAAATTTCAAACCCGTTCCAGCACGAGCACAAATTCTTTAACCAATTTTATGTTCTACTATGATATCTATTTAATGTAACAGTACACGATTTATTTTGTTCTGTTAGGTGCAACTCAAGTAAAAGATTTTGAACTCGTAATAGCTGGGTTCCGCAAAGGATAGATTATTCCAAAATCACATTCTCGTTCCAGAACAAGCAAAAATTCTTACACTTATTCTACATCCTACTAAAATATATAAATTAGCTTAATATGTTCGGCTGGCAAACTTTAATAAAAAAATTTGAACTCATAAACACTGGGTACCGAAAACGATAAATAATTGTAAAATATCATACCCTGGTACGTGTATGATCAACTCTTAAAACCAATTTGATGTGCTACTATGATATCTATTTTATGTAACAGTATACGATTTATTATGTTCTATTAGGTGCAACACAAGTTTAATACTTTGAACTTGTAAAAGCCGGGTTCCGCAAAGGGTAGATTATTACAAAATCACAATCTCGTTCCTGCACGAGCGAAAATTCTTACACTTATTCTACATCCTACTAATATATCTAACTTAACTTAATCTGTTCGGTTGGCATACGTTAAAAAAAAATTGAACTCATAAACACTAGGTACCGAAAAGGATAAATAATTGTAAAATCTCAAACACGTTCCAGCACGAGCACAAATTCATAAACCAATTCTAAATTTTACTATGATATCAATTAAATGTAACAGTATACGATTTATTATATTCTTCTAGGTGCAACTCATCAATAATATTTTGAACTCGTAAAAGCCGGGTTCCGCAAAGGGTAGATTATTACAAAATCACAATCTCGTTCCTGCACGAGCAAAAATTCTTACACTTATTCTACATCCTACTAATATATCTAACTTAACTTGATCTGTTCGGTTGACATACTTTAAAAAAAAAATTGAACTCATAAACACTAGGTACCGAAAAGGATAAATAATTGTAAAATCTCAAACACGTGCCAGTACGAACACAAATTCTTAAAACAATTCTAAATTTTACTATGATATCTATTAAATGTAACAGTATACGATTTATTATATTCTTCTAGGTGCAACTCATGAATAATATTTTGAACTGGTAAAAACATTGTGCGATTTAATATGTTCTTCAGGGTATACTTAAAAAAAAATAATAAACTCATAAAAACTGGGTACCGAAAAGGATAAATAATTGTAAAATCTCCAACACGTTCCAGCACGAGCAAAAATTCTTAAACCAATTTTAAGTTCTACTATGATATCTATTTAATGTAACAGTATACGATTTATTATGTTCTATTAGGTGCAACTCAAGTTTAATATTTTGAACTCGTAAAAGCCGGGTTCCGCAAAGGGTAGATTATTACAAAATCACAAATTCGTTCCTGCACGAGCAAAAATTCTTACACTTATTCTACATCCTACTAAAATATCTAACTTAACTTAATATGTTCGTCTGGCATACTTTAATAAAAAAATTTGAACTCATAAACACTGGGTACCGAAAACGATAAATAATTGTAAAATATCAAACACGTTCCAGCACGTGCACAAATTCCTAAACCAATTTTAAGTTCTACTATGATATCTATTTAATGTAACAGTATACGATTTATTATATTCTTCTAGGTGCAACTCATGAATAATATTTTGAACTCGTAAAAGCCGGGTTCCGCAAAGGATAGATTATTACAAAATACAATCTCGTTCCTGCACCAGCAAAAATTCTTACACTTATTCTACATCCTACTAATATATCTAACTTAACTTAATCTGTTCGGTTGACATATTTTAAAAAAAAATTGAACTCATAAACCCTAGGTACCGAAAAGGATAAATAATTGTAAAATCTCAAACACGTTCCAGCACGAGCACAAATTCATAAACCAATTCTAAATTTTACTACGATATCTATTAAATGTAACAGTATACGATTTATTATATTCTGCTAAGTGCAACTCATGAATAATATTTTGAACTCGTAAAAGCCGGGTTCCGCAAACGATAGATTATTCCAAAATCACAATCTCGTTCCAGCACGAGCAAAAATTCTTACACTTATTCTGCATCCTTCTAATATATTTAACTTAACTTAATCTGTTCGGTTGACATACTTTAAAAAAAAATTGAACTCATAAACACTAGGTACCGAAAAGGATAAATAATTGTTCAATCACAAACACGTTTCAGCATGAGCCCTAATTCGTTAACCTATTCTACATCCTACTATGATATCTAACTAACGTAACAGTATACGATTTATTATATTCTTCTAGGTGCAACTCATGAATAATATTTTGAACTGGTAAAAACATTGTGCGATTTAATATGTTCTTCAGGGTATACTTAAAAAAAAATAATAAACTCATAAAAACTGGGTACCGAAAAGGATAAATAATTGTAAAATCTCAAACACGTTCCAGCACGAGCACAAATTCTTAAACCAATTGTCAGTTCTCCTATGATATCTATTTAATGTAACAGTATACGATTTATTATGTTCTATCAGGTGCAACTCAAGTTTAATATTTTGAACTCGTAAAAGCCGGGTTCCGCAAAGGGTGGATTATTACAAAATCACAATCTCGTTCCTGCACGAGCAAAAATTCTTACACTTATTCTACATCCTACTAATATATCTAACTTAACTTAATCTGTTCGGTTGGCATACGTTAAAAAAAATTGAACTCATAAACACTAGGTACCGAAAAGGATAAATAATTGTAAAATCTCAAACACGTGCCAGTACGAGCACAAATTCCTAAACCAATTTTAAGTTCTACTATGATATCTATTTAATGTAACAGTATACGATTTATTATGTTCTATTAGGTGCAACTCAAGTTTAATATTTTGAACTCGTAAAAGCCGGGTTCCGCAAAGGGTAGATTATTACAAAATCACAATCTCGTTCCTGCACGAGCAAAAATTCTTACACTTATTCTACATCCTACTAATATATCTAACTTAACTTAATCTGTTCGGTTGACATACTTTAAAAAAAAAATTGAACTCATAAACACTAGGTACCGAAAAGGATAAATAATTGTAAAATCTCAAACACGTGCCAGTACGAGCACAAATTCTTAAAACAATTCTAAATTTTACTATGATATCTATTAAATGTAACAGTATACGATTTATTATGTTCTGTTAGGTGCAACTCAAGTAAAATATTTTGAACTCGTAAAAGCCGGGTTCCGCAAAGGATAGATTATTCCAAAATCACAATCTCGTTCCAGCACGAGCAAAAATTCTTACACTTATTCTACATCCTACTAAAATATCTAACTTAACTTAATATGTTCGGCTGGCATACTTTAATAAAAACATTTGAACTCATAAACACTGGGTACCGAAAACGATAAATAATTGTAAAATATCAAACACGTTCCAGCACGTGCACAAATTCCTAAACCAATTTTAAGTTCTACTATGATATCTATTTAATGTAACAGTATACGATTTATTATATTCTTCTAGGTGCAACTCATGAATAATATTTTGAACTCGTAAAAGCCGGGTTCCGCAAAGGATAGATTATTACAAAATACAATCTCGTTCCTGCACCAGCAAAAATTCTTACACTTATTCTACATCCTACTAATATATCTAACTTAACTTATTTTGTTCGGTTTGCATACTTTAAAAAAAAATTGAACTCATAAACACTAGGTACCGAAAAGGATAAATAATTGTAAAATCTCAAACACGTTCCAGCACGAGCACAAATTCATAAACCAATTCTAAATTTTACTACGATATATATTAAATGTAACAGTATACGATTTATTATATTCTGCTAAGTGCAACTCATGAATAATATTTTGAACTCATAAAAACATTGTGCGATTTAATATGTTCTTCAGGGTATACATAAAAAAAAATTAGGAACTCATAAAAACCGGGTTCCGAAAATGTTCAATAATTGTTAAATCACAAACACGTTTTAGCATGAGCCCAAATTCGTTAACCTAGTCTACATCCTACTATGATATCTAACTAACGTAACAGTATACGATTTATTTTGTTCTGCTGGACATACTTTAAAAAAAAAATTTGGACTCATAAAAACTGGGTACCGAAAAGGATAAATAATTGTAAAATTTCAAACCCGTTCCAGCACGAGCACAAATTCTTAAACCAATTTTATGTTCTACTATGATATCTATTTAATGTAACAGTACACGATTTATTATGTTCTGTTAGGTGCAACTCAAGTAAAAGATTTTGAACTCGTAATAGCTGGGTTCCGCAAAGGATAGATTATTCCAAAATCACATTCTCGTTCCAGAACAAGCAAAAATTCTTACACTTATTCTACATCCTACTAAAATATATAAATTAACTTAATATGTTCGGCTGGCATACTTTAATAAAAAAATTTGAACTCATAAACACTGGGTACCGAAAACGATAAATAATTGTAAAATATCATACACGTTCCAGCACGAGCACAAATTCTTAAAACAATTCTAAATTTTACTATGATATCTATTAAATGTAACAGTATACGATTTATTATATTCTGCTAGGTGCAACTCATGAAAAATATTTTGAACTCGTAAAAGCCAGGTTCTGCAAAGGGTAGATTATTACAAAATCACAATCTAGTTCCTGCACGAGCAATAATTGTTACACTTATTCTACATCCTACTAATATATCTAACTTAACTTATTTTGTTCGGTTTGCATACTTTAAAAAAAAATTGAACTCATAAACACTAGGTACCGAAAAGGATAAATAATTGTAAAATCTCAAACACGTTCCAGCACGAGCACAAATTCATAAACCAATTCTAAATTTTACTACGATATATATTAAATGTAACAGTATACGATTTATTATATTCTGCTAAGTGCAACTCATGAATAATATTTTGAACTCGTAAAAACATTGTGCGATTTAATATGTTCTTCAGGGTATACATAAAAAAAAATTAGGAACTCATAAAAACCGGGTTCCGAAAATGTTCAATAATTGTTAAATCACAAACACGTTTTAGCATGAGCCCAAATTCGTTAACCTAGTCTACATCCTACTATGATATCTAACTAACGTAACAGTATACGATTTATTTTGTTCTGCTGGACATACTTTAAAAAAAAAATTTGGACTCATAAAAACTGGGTACCGAAAAGGATAAATAATTGTAAAATTTCAAACCCGTTCCAGCACGAGCACAAATTCTTAAACCAATTTTATGTTCTACTATGATATCTAGTTAATGTAACAGTACACGATTTATTATGTTCTGTTAGGTGCAACTCAAGTAAAAGATTTTGAACTCGTAATAGCTGGGTTCCGCAAAGGATAGATTATTCCAAAATCACATTCTCGTTCCAGAACAAGCAAAAATTCTTACACTTATTCTACATCCTACTAAAATATATAAATTAACTTAATATGTTCGGCTGGCATACTTTAATAAAAAAATTTGAACTCATAAACACTGGGTACCGAAAACGATAAATAATTGTAAAATATCATACACGTTCCAGCACGAGCACAAACTCTTAAAACCAATTTTATGTGCTAATATGATATCTATTTAATGTAACAGTACACGATTTATTATGTTCTGTTAGGTGCAACTCCAGTAAAAGATTTTGAACTCGTAATAGCTGGGTTCCGCAAAGGATAGATTATTCCAAAATCACATTCTCGTTCCAGAACAAGCAAAAATTCTTACACTTATTCTACATCCTACTAAAATATATAAATTAACTTAATATGTTCGGCTGGCATACTTTAATAAAAAAATTTGAACTCATAAACACTGGGTACCGAAAACGATAAATAATTGTAAAATATCATACACGTTCCAGCACGAGCACAAATTCTTAAAACAATTCTAAATTTTACTATGATATCTATTAAATGTAACAGTATACGATTTATTATATTCTGCTAGGTGCAACTCATGAAAAATATTTTGAACTCGTAAAAGCCAGGTTCTGCAAAGGGTAGATTATTACAAAATCACAATCTAGTTCCTGCACGAGCAATAATTGTTACACTTATTCTACATCCTACTAATATATCTAACTTAACTTATTTTGTTCGGTTTGCATACTTTAAAAAAAAATTGAACTCATAAACACTAGGTACCGAAAAGGATAAATAATTGTAAAATCTCAAACACGTTCCAGCACGAGCACAAATTCATAAACCAATTCTAAATTTTACTACGATATATATTAAATGTAACAGTATACGATTTATTATATTCTGCTAAGTGCAACTCATGAATAATATTTTGAACTCGTAAAAACATTGTGCGATTTAATATGTTCTTCAGGGTATACATAAAAAAAAATTAGGAACTCATAAAAACCGGGTTCCGAAAATGTTCAATAATTGTTAAATCACAAACACGTTTTAGCATGAGCCCAAATTCGTTAACCTAGTCTACATCCTACTATGATATCTAACTAACGTAACAGTATACGATTTATTTTGTTCTGCTGGACATACTTTAAAAAAAAAATTTGGACTCATAAAAACTGGGTACCGAAAAGGATAAATAATTGTAAAATTTCAAACCCGTTCCAGCACGAGCACAAATTCTTAAACCAATTTTATGTTCTACTATGATATCTATTTAATGTAACAGTACACGATTTATTATGTTCTGTTAGGTGCAACTCAAGTAAAAGATTTTGAACTCGTAATAGCTGGGTTCCGCAAAGGATAGATTATTCCAAAATCACATTCTCGTTCCAGAACAAGCAAAAATTCTTACACTTATTCTACATCCTACTAAAATATATAAATTAACTTAATATGTTCGGCTGGCATACTTTAATAAAAAAATTTGAACTCATAAACACTGGGTACCGAAAACGATAAATAATTGTAAAATATCATACACGTTCCAGCACGAGCACAAACTCTTAAAACCAATTTTATGTGCTAATATGATATCTATTTTATGTAACAGTATACGATTTATTATGTTCTATTAGGTGCAACTCAAGTTTAATATTTTGAACTCGTAAAAGCCGGGTTCCGCAAAGGGTAGATTATTACAAAATCACAATCTCGTTCCTGCACGAGCAAACATTCTTACACTTATTCTACATCCTACTAATATATCTAACTTAACTTAATCTGTTCGGTTGGCATACGTAAAAAAAAAATTGAACTCATAAACACTAGGTACCGAAAAGGATAAATAATTGTAAAATCTCAAACACGTTCCAGCACGAGCACAAATTCATAAACCAATTCTAAATTTTACTATGATATCAATTAAATGTAACAGTATACGATTTATTATATTCTTCTAGGTGCAACTCATGAATAATATTTTGAACTGGTAAAAACATTGTGCGATTTAATATGTTCTTCAGGGTATACTTAAAAAAAAATAATAAACTCATAAAAACTGGGTACCGAAAAGGATAAATAATTGTAAAATCTCCAACACGTTCCAGCACGAGCAAAAATTCTTAAACCAATTTTAAGTTCTACTATGATATCTATTTAATGTAACAGTATACGATTTATTATGTTCTATTAGGTGCAACTCAAGTTTAATATTTTGAATTCGTAAAAGCCGGGTTCCGCAAAGGGTAGATTATTACAAAATCACAATCTCGTTCCTGCACGAGCAAAAATTCTTACACTTAATCTACATCCTACTAATATATCTAACTTAACTTAATCTGTTCGGTTGACATACTTTAAAAAAAAAATTGAACTCATAAACACTAGGTACCGAAAAGGATAAATAATTGTAAAATCTCAAACACGTGCCAGTACGAACACAAATTCATAAAACAATTCTAAATTTTACTATGATATCTATTAAATGTAACAGTATACGATTTATTTTGTTCTGTTAGGTGCAACTCAAGTAAAATATTTTGAACTCGTAAAAGCCGGGTTCCGCAAAGGATAGATTATTCCAAAATCACAATCCCGTTCCAGCACGAGCAAAAATTCTTACACTTATTCTACATCCTACTAAAATATCTAACTTAACTTAATATGTTCGGCTGGAATACTTTAATAAAAAAATTTGAACTCATAAACACTGGGTACCGAAAACGATAAATATTTGTAAAATATCAAACACGTTCCAGCACGAGCACAAATTCTTAAACCAATTTTAAGTTATACTATGATATCTATTTAATGTAACAGTATACGATTTATTATGTTCTATTAGGTGCAACTCAAGTTTAATATTTTGATCTCGTAAAAGCCGGGTTCCGCAAAGGGTAGATTATTACAAAATCACAATCTCGTTCCTGCACCAGCAAAAATTCTTACACTTATTCTACATCCTACTAATATATCTAACTTAACTTAATCTGTTCGGTTGACATACTTTAAAAAAAAAAATTGAACTCATAAACACTAGGTACCGAAAAGGATAAATAATTGTAAAATCTCAAACACGTGCCAGTACGAGCACAAATTCTTAAAACAATTTTAAATTTTACTATGATATCTATTAAATGTAACAGTATACGATTTATTATGTTCTGTTAGGTGCAACTCAAGTAAAATATTTTGAACTCGTAAAAGCCGGGATCCGCAAAGGATAGATTATTCCAAAATCACAATCTCGTTCCAGCACGAGCAAAAATTCTTACACTTATTCTGCATCCTTCTAATATATTTAACTTAACTTAATCTGTTCGGTTGACATACGTTAAAAAAAAAATTGAACTCATAAACACTAGGTACCGAAAAGGATAAATAATTGTTAAATCACAAACACGTTTCAGCATGAGCCCTAATTCGTTAACCTATTCTACATCCTACTATGATATCTAACTAACGTAACAGTATACGATTTATTTTGTTCTGCTGGACATACTTTAAAAAAAAATTTTGAACTCATAAAAACTGGGTACCGAAAAGGATAAATAATTGTAAAATTTCAAACCCGTTCCAGCACGAGCACAAATTCTTAAACCAATTTTATGTTCTACTATGATATCTATTTAATGTAACAGTACACGATTTATTATGTTCTGTTAGGTGCAACTCAAGTAAAAGATTTTGAACTCGTAAAAGCTGGGTTCTGCAAAGGATAGATTATTCCAAAATCACATTCTCGTTCCAGAACAAGCAAAAATTCTTACACTTATTCTACATCCTACTAAAATATATAAATTAAGTTAATATGTTCGGCTGGCATACATTAATAAAAAAATTTGAACTCATAAACACTGGGTACCGAAAACGATAAATAATTGTAAAATATCATACACGTTCCAGCACGAGCACAAATTCTTAAAACAATTCTAAATTTTACTATGATATCTATTAAATGTAACAGTATACGACTTATTATATTCTGCTAGGTGCAACTCATGAAAAATATTTTGAACTCGTAAAAGCCGGGTTCCGCAAAGGGGAGTTTATTACAAAATCACAATCTCGTTCCTGCACGAACAATAATTCTTACACTTATTCTACATCCAATTCTAACTTTTACTATGATATCTATTAAATGTAACAGTATACGATTTATTATATTCTGCTAGGTGCAACTCATGAATAATATTTTGAACTCGTAAAACATTTAACGATTTAATATGTTCTTCAGGGTATACATAAAAAAAAATTATGAACTCATAAAAACCGGGTTTCGAAAATGATCAATAATTGTTAAATCACAAACACGTTTCATTATGAGCCCTAATTCGTTAACCTATTCTACATCCTACTATGATATCTAACTAACGTAACAGTATACGATTTATTTTGTTCTGCTGGACATACTTTAAAAAAAAATTTTGAACTCATAAACACTGGGTACCGAAAAGGATAAATAATTGTAAAATTTCACACCCGTTCCAGCACGAGCACAAATTCTTAAACCAATTTTAAGTTCTACTATGATATCTATTTAATGTAACAGTATACGATTTATTATGTTCTGTTAGGTGCAACTCAAGTAAAAGATTTTGAACTCGTAAAAGCCGGGTTCCGCGAAGGATAGCTTATTCCAAAATCACAATCTCGTTCCAGCACGAGCAAAAATTCTTACACTTATTCTCCATCCTACTAAAATATCTAACTTAATATGTTCGGCTGGCATACTTTAATAAAAAAATATTAACTCATAAACACTGGGTACCGAAAACGATAAATAATTGTAAAATATCAAACACGTTCCAGCACGAGCACAAATTCTTAAACCAATTGTAAGTTCTACTATGATATCTATTTAATGTAACAGTATACGATTTATTATGTTCTATTAGTTGCAACTCAAGTTTAATATTTTGAACTCGTAAAAGCCGGGTTCCGCAAAGGGTAGATTATTACAAAATCACAATCTCGTTCCTGCACGAGCAAAAATTCTTACACTTATTCTACATCCTACTAATATATCTAACTTAACTTAATCTGTTCGGTTGACATACTTTAAAAAAAAAATTGAACTCATAAACACTAGGTACCGAAAAGGATAAATAATTGTAAAATCTCAAACACGTGCCAGTACGAACACAAATTCTTAAAAAAATTCTAAATTTTACTATGATATCTATTAAATGTAACAGTATACGATTTATTATGTTCTGTTAGGTGCAACTCAAGTTAATTATTTTGAACTCGTAAAAGCCGGGTTCCGCAAAGGATAGATTATTCCAAAATCACAATCTCGTTCCAACACGAGCAAAAATTCTTACACTTATTCTACATCCTACTAAAATATCTAACTCAACTTAATATGTTCGGCTGGCATACTTTAATAAAAAAATTTGAACTCATAAACACTGGGTACCGAAAACGATAAATAATTGTAAAATATCAAACACGTTCAGGCACGTGCACAAATTCCTAAACCAATTTTAAGTTCTACTATGATATCTATTTAATGTAACAGTATACGATTTATTATGTTCTATTAGGTGCAACTCAAGTTTAATATTTTGAACTCGTAAAAGCCGGGTTCCGCAAAGGGGAGATTATTACAAAATCACAATCTCGTTCCTGCACGAGCAAAAATTCTTACACTTATTCTACATCCTACTAATATATCTAACTTAACGTAATCTGTTCGGTTGACATACTTTAAAAAAAAAATTGAACTCATAAACACTAGGTACCGAAAAGGATAAATAATTGTAAAATCTCAAACACGTGCCAGTACGAGCACACATTCTTAAAACAATTCTAAATTTTACTATGATATCTATTAAATGTAACAGTATACGATTTATTATGTTCTGTTAGGTGCAACTCAAGTAAAATATTTTGAACTCGTAAAAGCCGGGTTCCGCAAAGGATAGATTATTCCAAAATCACAATCTCGTTCCAGCACGAGCAAAAATTCTTACACTTATTCTACATCCTACTAAAATATCTAACTTAACTTAATATGTTCGGCTGGCATACTTTAATAAAAACATTTGAACTCATAAACACTGGGTACCGAAAACGATAAATAATTGTAAAATATCAAACACGTTCCAGCACGAGCACAAATTCTTAAAACCAATTTTATGTGCTACTATGATATCTATTTTATGTAACAGTATACGATTTATTATGTTCTATTAGGTGCAACTCAAGTTTAATATTTTGAACTCGTAAAAGCCGGGTTCCGCAAAGAGTAGATAATTACAAAATCACAATCTCGTTCCTGCACGAGCAAAAATTCTTACACTTATTCTACATCCTACTAATATATCTAACTTAACTTAATCTGTTCGGTTGGCATACGTTAAAAAAAAATTGAACTCATAAACACTAGGTACCGAAAAGGATAAATAATTGTAAAATCTCAAACACGTTCCAGCACGAGCACAAATTCATAAACCAATTCTAAATTTTACTATGATATCTATTTAATGTAACAGTATACGATTTATTATGTTCTATTAGGTGCAACTCAAGTTTAATATTTTGAACTCGTAAAAGCCGGGTTGCGCAAAGGGTAGATTATTACAAAATCACAATCTCGTTCCTGCACGAGCAAAAATTCTTACACTTATTCTACATCCTACTAAAATATCTAACTTAACTTAATATGTTCGTCTGGCATACTTTAATAAAAAAATTTGAACTCATAAACACTGGGTACCGAAAACGATAAATAATTGTAAAATATCAAACACGTTCCAGCACGTGCACAAATTCCTAAACCAATTTTAAGTTCTACTATGATATCTATTTAATGTAACAGTATACGATTTATTATATTCTTCTAGGTGCAACTCATGAATAATATTTTGAACTGGTAAAAACATTGTGCGATTTAATATGTTCTTCAGGGTATACTTAAAAAAAAATAATAAACTCATTAAAACTGGGTACCGAAAAGGATAAACAATTGTAAAATCTCCAACACGTTCCAGCACGAGCAAAAATTCTTAAACCAATTTTAAGTTCTACTATGATATCTATTTAATGTAACAGTATACGATTTATTATGTTCTATTAGGTGCAACTCAAGTTTAATATTTTGAACTCGTAAAAGCCGGGTTCCGCAAAGGGTAGATTATTACAAAATCACAATCTCGTTCCTGCACGAGCGAAAATTCTTACACTTATTCTACATCCTACTAAAATATATAACTTAACTTAATATGTTCGGCTGGCATACTTTAATAAAAACATTTGAACTCATAAACACTGGGTACCGAAAACGATAAATAATTGTAAAATATCAAACACGTTCCAGCACGAGCACAAATTCTTAAACCAATTTTAAGTTATACTATGATATCTATTTAATGTAACAGTATACGATTTATTATGTTCTATTAGGTGCAACTCAAGTTTAATATTTTGAACTCGTAAAAGCCGGTTTCCGCAAAGGGTAGATTATTACAAAATCACAATCTCGTTCCTGCACGAGCGAAAATTCTTACACTTATTCTACATCCTACTAATATATTTAACTTAACTTAATCTGTTCGGTTGACATACTTTAAAAAAAAAATTGAACTCATAAACACTAGGTACCGAAAAGGATAAATAATTGTAAAATCTCAAACACGTTCCAGCACGAGCACAAATTCTTAAAACGATTCTAAATTTTACTATGATATCTATTAAATGTAACAGTATACGATTTATTATATTCTGCTAAGTGCAACTCATGAATAATATTTTGAACTCGTAAAAACATTGTGCGATTTAATATGTTCTTCAGGGTATACATAAAAAAAAATTAGGAACTCATAAAAACCGGGTTCCGAAAATGTTCAATAATTGTTAAATCACAAACACGTTTTAGCATGAGCCCAAATTCGTTAACCTAGTCTACATCCTACTATGATATCTAACTAACGTAACAGTATACGATTTATTTTGTTCTGCTGGACATACTTTAAAAAAAAAATTGAACTCATAAACACTAGGTACCGAAAAGGATAAATAATTGTAAAATCTCAAACACGTTCCAGCACGAGCACAAATTCTTAAAACGATTCTAAATTTTACTATGATATCTATTAAATGTAACAGTATACGATTTATTATATTCTGCTAAGTGCAACTCATGAATAATATTTTGAACTCGTAAAAACATTGTGCGATTTAATATGTTCTTCAGGGTATACATAAAAAAAAATTAGGAACTCATAAAAACCGGGTTCCGAAAATGTTCAATAATTGTTAAATCACAAACACGTTTTAGCATGAGCCCAAATTCGTTAACCTAGTCTACATCCTACTATGATATCTAACTAACGTAACAGTATACGATTTATTTTGTTCTGCTGGACATACTTTAAAAAAAAATTTTGGACTCATAAAAACTGGGTACCGAAAAGGATAAATAATTGTAAAATTTCAAACCCGTTCCAGCACGAGCACAAATTCTTTAACCAATTTTATGTTCTACTATGATATCTATTTAATGTAACAGTACACGATTTATTATGTTCTGTTAGGTGCAACTCAAGTAAAAGATTTTGAACTCGTAATAGCTGGGTTCCGCAAAGGATAGATTATTCCAAAATCACATTCTCGTTCCAGAACAAGCAAAAATTCTTACACTTATTCTACATCCTACTAAAATATATAAATTAGCTTAATATGTTCGGCTGGCAAACTTTAATAAAAAAATTTGAACTCATAAACACTGGGTACCGAAAACGATAAATAATTGTAAAATATCATACCCTGGTACGTGTATGATCAACTCTTAAAACCAATTTTATGTGCTACTATGATATCTATTTTATGTAACAGTATACGATTTATTATGTTCTATTAGGTGCAACACAAGTTTAATACTTTGAACTCGTAAAAGCCGGGTTCCGCAAAGGGTAGATTATTACAAAATCACAATCTCGTTCCTGCACGAGCGAAAATTCTTACACTTATTCTACATCCTACTAATATATCTAACTTAACTTAATCTGTTCGGTTGGCATACGTTAAAAAAAAATTGAACTCATAAACACTAGGTACCGAAAAGGATAAATAATTGTAAAATCTCAAACACGTTCCAGCACGAGCACAAATTCATAAACCAATTCTAAATTTTACTATGATATCAATTAAATGTAACAGTATACGATTTATTATATTCTTCTAGGTGCAACTCATGAATAATATTTTGAACTGGTAAAAACATTGTGCGATTTAATATGTTCTTCAGGGTATACTTATAAAAAAATAATAAACTCATAAAAACTGGGTACCGAAAAGGATAAATAATTGTAAAATCTCCAACACGTTCCAGCACGAGCAAAAATTCTTAAACCAATTTTAAGTTCTACTATGATATCTATTTAATGTAACAGTATACGATTTATTATGTTCTATTAGGTGCAACTCAAGTTTAATATTTTGAACTCGTAAAAGCCGGGTTCCGCAAAGGGTAGATTATTACAAAATCACAATCTCGTTCCTGCACGAGCAAAAATTCTTACACTTATTCTACATCCTACTAATATATCTAACTTAACTTGATCTGTTCGGTTGACATACTTTAAAAAAAAAATTGAACTCATAAACACTAGGTACCGAAAAGGATAAATAATTGTAAAATCTCAAACACGTGCCAGTACGAACACAAATTCTTAAAACAATTCTAAATTTTACTATGATATCTATTAAATGTAACAGTATACGATTTATTATGTTCTGTTAGGTGCAACTCAAGTAAAATATTTTGAACTCGTAAAAGCCGGGTTCCGCAAAGGATAGATTATTCCAAAATCACAATCTCGTTCCAGCACGAGCAAAAATTCTTACACTTATTCTACATCCTACTAATATATCTAACTTAACTTGATCTGTTCGGTTGACATACTTTAAAAAAAAAATTGAACTCATAAACACTAGGTACCGAAAAGGATAAATAATTGTAAAATCTCAAACACGTGCCAGTACGAACACAAATTCTTAAAACAATTCTAAATTTTACTATGATATCTATTAAATGTAACAGTATACGATTTATTATGTTCTGTTAGGTGCAACTCAAGTAAAATATTTTGAACTCGTAAAAGCCGGGTTCCGCAAAGGATAGATTATTCCAAAATCACAATCTCGTTCCAGCACGAGCAAAAATTCTTACACTTATTCTACATCCTACTAAAATATCTAACTTAACTTAATATGTTCGTCTGGCATACTTTAATAAAAAAATTTGAACTCATAAACACTGGGTACCGAAAACGATAAATAATTGTAAAATATCAAACACGTTCCAGCACGTGCACAAATTCCTAAACCAATTTTAAGTTCTACTATGATATCTATTTAATGTAACAGTATACGATTTATTATGTTCTATTAGGTGGAACTCAAGTTTAATATTTTGAAATCGTAAAAGCCGGGTTCCGCAAAGGGTAGATTATTACAAAATCACAATCTCGTTCCTGCACCAGCAAAAATTCTTCCTCATTTATTCTACATCCTACTAATATATCTAACTTAACTTAATCTGTTCGGTTGACATATTTTAAAAAAAAATTGAACTCATAAACACTAGGTACCGAAAAGGATAAATAATTGTAAAATCTCAAACACGTTCCAGCACGAGCACAAATTCATAAACCAATTCTAAATTTTACTATGATATCAATTAAATGTAACAGTATACGATTTATTATATTCTTCTAGGTGCAACTCATGAATAATATTTTGAACTGGTAAAAACATTGTGCGATTTAATATGTTCTTCAGGGTATACTTAAAAAAAAATAATAAACTCATAAAAACTGGGTACCGAAAAGGATAAATAATTGTAAAATCTCCAACACGTTCCAGCACGAGCAAAAATTCTTAAACCAATTTTAAGTTCTACTATGATATCTATTTAATGTAACAGTATACGATTTATTATGTTCTATTAGGTGCAACTCAAGTTTAATATTTTGAACTCGTAAAAGCCGGGTTCCGCAAAGGGTAGATTATTACAAAATCACAAACTCGTTCCTGCACGAGCAAAAATTCTTACACTTATTCTACATCCTACTAATATATCTAACTTAACTTAATCTGTTCGGTTGACATACTTTAAAAAAAAAATTGAACTCATAAACACTAGGTACCGAAAAGGATAAATAATTGTAAAATCTCAAACACGTGCCAGTACGAACACAAATTCTTAAAACAATTCTAAATTTTACTATGATATCTATTAAATGTAACAGTATACGATTTATTATGTTCTGTTAGGTGCAACTCAAGTAAAATATTTTGAACTCGTAAAAGCCGGGTTCCGCAAAGGATAGATTATTACAAAATACAATCTCGTTCCTGCACCAGCAAAAATTCTTACACTTATTCTACATCCTACTAATATATCTAACTTAACTTAATCTGTTCGGTTGACATATTTTAAAAAAAAATTGAACTCATAAACCCTAGGTACCGAAAAGGATAAATAATTGTAAAATCTCAAACACGTTCCAGCACGAGCACAAATTCATAAACCAATTCTAAATTTTACTACGATATCTATTAAATGTAACAGTATACGATTTATTATATTCTGCTAAGTGCAACTCATGAATAATATTTTGAACTCGTAAAAGCCGGGTTCCGCAAAGGGTAGATTATTACAAAATCACAATCTCGTTCCTGCACGAGCAAAAATTCTTACACTTATTCTACATCCTACTAATATATCTAACTTAACTTAATCTGTTCGGTTGGCATACGTTAAAAAAAAATTGAACTCATAAACACTAGGTACCGAAAAGGATAAATAATTGTTCAATCACAAACACGTTTCAGCATGAGCCCTAATTCGTTAACCTATTCTACATCCTACTATGATATCTAACTAACGTAACAGTATACGATTTATTATATTCTTCTAGGTGCAACTCATGAATAATATTTTGAACTGGTAAAAACATTGTGCGATTTAATATGTTCTTCAGGGTATACTTAAAAAAAAATAATAAACTCATAAAAACTGGGTACCGAAAAGGATAAATAATTGTAAAATCTCAAACACGTTCCAGCACGAGCACAAATTCTTAAACCAATTGTCAGTTCTCCTATGATATCTATTTAATGTAACAGTATACGATTTATTATGTTCTATTAGGTGCAACTCAAGTTTAATATTTTGAACTCGTAAAAGCCGGGTTCCGCAAAGGGTAGATTATTACAAAATCACAATCTCGTTCCTGCACGAGCAAAAATTCTTACACTTATTCTACATCCTACTAATATATCTAACATAACTTAATCTGTTCGGTTGACATACTTTAAAAAAAAATTGAACTCATAAACCCTAGGTACCGAAAAGGATAAATAATTGTAAAATCTCAAACACGTTCCAGCACGAGCACAAATTCATAAACCAATTCTAAATTTTACTACGATATCTATTAAATGTAACAGTATACGATTTATTATATTCTGCTAAGTGCAACTCATGAATAATATTTTGAACTCGTAAAAGCCGGGTTCCGCAAAGGGTAGATTATTACAAAATCACAATCTCGTTCCTGCACGAGCAAAAATTCTTACACTTATTCTACATCCTACTAATATATCTAACTTAACTTAATCTGTTCGGTTGGCATACGTTAAAAAAAAATTGAACTCATAAACACTAGGTACCGAAAAGGATAAATAATTGTTCAATCACAAACACATTTCAGCATGAGCCCTAATTCGTTAACCTATTCTACATCCTACTATGATATCTAACTAACGTAACAGTATACGATTTATTATATTCTTCTAGGTGCAACTCATGAATAATATTTTGAACTGGTAAAAACATTGTGCGATTTAATATGTTCTTCAGGGTATACTTAAAAAAAAATAATAAACTCATAAAAACTGGGTACCGAAAAGGATAAATAATTGTAAAATCTCAAACACGTTCCAGCACGAGCACAAATTCTTAAACCAATTGTCAGTTCTCCTATGATATCTATTTAATGTAACAGTATACGATTTATTATGTTCTATTAGGTGCAACTCAAGTTTAATATTTTGAACTCGTAAAAGCCGGGTTCCGCAAAGGGTGGATTATTACAAAATCACAATCTCGTTCCTGCACGAGCAAAAATTCTTACACTTATTCTACATCCTACTAATATATCTAACTTAACTTAATCTGTTCGGTTGGCATACGTTAAAAAAAATTGAACTCATAAACACTAGGTACCGAAAAGGATAAATAATTGTAAAATCTCAAACACGTGCCAGTACGAGCACAAATTCCTAAACCAATTTTAAGTTCTACTATGATATCTATTTAATGTAACAGTATACGATTTATTATGTTCTATTAGGTGCAACTCAAGTTTAATATTTTGAACTCGTAAAAGCCGGGTTCCGCAAAGGGTAGATTATTACAAAATCACAATCTCGTTCCTGCACGAGCAAAAATTCTTACACTTATTCTACATCCTACTAATATATCTAACTTAACTTAATCTGTTCGGTTGACATACTTTAAAAAAAAAATTGAACTCATAAACACTAGGTACCGAAAAGGATAAATAATTGTAAAATCTCAAACACGTGCCAGTACGAGCACAAATTCTTAAAACAATTCTAAATTTTACTATGATATCTATTAAATGTAACAGTATACGATTTATTATGTTCTGTTAGGTGCAACTCAAGTAAAATATTTTGAACTCGTAAAAGCCGGGTTCCGCAAAGGATAGATTATTCCAAAATCACAATCTCGTTCCAGCACGAGCAAAAATTCTTACACTTATTCTACATCCTACTAAAATATCTAACTTAACTTAATATGTTCGGCTGGCATACTTTAATAAAAACATTTGAACTCATAAACACTGGGTACCGAAAACGATAAATAATTGTAAAATATCAAACACGTTCCAGCACGAGCACAAATTCTTAAACCAATTCTAAATTTTACTATGATATCTATTAAATGTAACAGTATACGATTTATTATGTTCTATTAGGTGCAACTCAAGTTTAATATTTTGAACTCGTAAAAGCCGGGTTCCGCAAAGGGTAGATTATTACAAAATCACAAACTCGTTCCTGCACGATCAAAAATTCTTACACTTATTCTACATCCTACTAATATATCTAACTTAACTTAATCTGTTCGGTTGACATACTTTAAAAAAAAAATTGAACTCATAAACACTAGGTACCGAAAAGGATAAATAATTGTAAAATCTCAAACACGTTCCAGCACGAGCAGAAATTCTTAAAACAATTCTAAATTTTACTATGATATCTATTAAATGTAACAGTATACGATTTATTATATTCTGCTAGGTGCAACTCATGAAAAATATTTTGAACTCGTAAAAGCCAGGTTCTGCAAAGGGTAGATTATTACAAAATCACAATCTAGTTCCTGCACGAGCAATAATTGTTACACTTATTCTACATCCTACTAATATATCTAACTTAACTTATTTTGTTCGGTTTGCATACTTTAAAAAAAAATTGAACTCATAAACACTAGGTACCGAAAAGGATAAATAATTGTAAAATCTCAAACACGTTCCAGCACGAGCACAAATTCATAAACCAATTCTAAATTTTACTACGATATATATTAAATGTAACAGTATACGATTTATTATATTCTGCTAAGTGCAACTCATGAATAATATTTTGAACTCATAAAAACATTGTGCGATTTAATATGTTCTTCAGGGTATACATAAAAAAAAATTAGGAACTCATAAAAACCGGGTTCCGAAAATGTTCAATAATTGTTAAATCACAAACACGTTTTAGCATGAGCCCAAATTCGTTAACCTAGTCTACATCCTACTATGATATCTAACTAACGTAACAGTATACGATTTATTTTGTTCTGCTGGACATACTTTAAAAAAAAAATTTGGACTCATAAAAACTGGGTACCGAAAAGGATAAATAATTGTAAAATTTCAAACCCGTTCCAGCACGAGCACAAATTCTTAAACCAATTTTATGTTCTACTATGATATCTATTTAATGTAACAGTACACGATTTATTATGTTCTGTTAGGTGCAACTCAAGTAAAAGATTTTGAACTCGTAATAGCTGGGTTCCGCAAAGGATAGATTATTCCAAAATCACATTCTCGTTCCAGAACAAGCAAAAATTCTTACACTTATTCTACATCCTACTAAAATATATAAATTAAGTTAATATGTTCGGCTGGCATACTTTAATAAAAAAATTTGAACTCATAAACACTGGGTACCGAAAACGATAAATAATTGTAAAATATCATACACGTTCCAGCACGAGCACAAATTCTTAAAACAATTCTAAATTTTACTATGATATCTATTAAATGTAACAGTATACGATTTATTATATTCTGCTAGGTGCAACTCATGAAAAATATTTTGAACTCGTAAAAGCCAGGTTCTGCAAAGGGTAGATTATTACAAAATCACAATCTAGTTCCTGCACGAGCAATAATTGTTACACTTATTCTACATCCTACTAATATATCTAACTTAACTTATTTTGTTCGGTTTGCATACTTTAAAAAAAAATTAGGAACTCATAAAAACCGGGTTCCGAAAATGTTCAATAATTGTTAAATCACAAACACGTTTTAGCATGAGCCCAAATTCGTTAACCTAGTCTACATCCTACTATGATATCTAACTAACGTAACAGTATACGATTTATTTTGTTCTGCTGGACATACTTTAAAAAAAAAATTTGGACTCATAAAAACTGGGTACCGAAAAGGATAAATAATTGTAAAATTTCAAACCCGTTCCAGCACGAGCACAAATTCTTAAACCAATTTTATGTTCTACTATGATATCTATTTAATGTAACAGTACACGATTTATTATGTTCTGTTAGGTGCAACTCAAGTAAAAGATTTTGAACTCGTAATAGCTGGGTTCCGCAAAGGATAGATTATTCCAAAATCACATTCTCGTTCCAGAACAAGCAAAAATTCTTACACTTATTCTACATCCTACTAAAATATATAAATTAACTTAATATGTTCGGCTGGCATACTTTAATAAAAAAATTTGAACTCATAAACACTGGGTACCGAAAACGATAAATAATTGTAAAATCTCAAACACGTTCCAGCACGAGCACAAATTCATAAACCAATTCTAAATTTTACTATGATATCAATTAAATGTAACAGTATACGATTTATTATATTCTTCTAGGTGCAACTCATGAATAATATTTTAAACTGGTAAAAACATTGTGCGATTTAATATGTTCTTCAGGGTATACTTAAAAAAAAAAAATAAACTCTTAAAAACTGGGTACCGAAAAGGATAAATAATTGTAAAATCTCCAACACGTTCCAGCACGAGCAAAAATTCTTAAACCAATTTTAAGTTCTACTATGATATCTATTTAATGTAACAGTATACGATTTATTATGTTCTATTAGGTGCAACTCAAGTTTAATATTTTGAATTCGTAAAAGCCGGGTTCCGCAAAGGGTAGATTATTACAAAATCACAATCTCGTTCCTGCACGAGCAAAAATTCTTACACTTAATCTACATCCTACTAATATATCTAACTTAACTTAATCTGTTCGGTTGACATACTTTAAAAAAAAAATTGAACTCATAAACACTAGGTACCGAAAAGGATAAATAATTGTAAAATCTCAAACACGTGCCAGTACGAACACAAATTCATAAAACAATTCTAAATTTTACTATGATATCTATTAAATGTAACAGTATACGATTTATTTTGTTCTGTTAGGTGCAACTCAAGTAAAATATTTTGAACTCGTAAAAGCCGGGTTCCGCAAAGGATAGATTATTCCAAAATCACAATCCCGTTCCAGCACGAGCAAAAATTCTTACACTTATTCTACATCCTACTAAAATATCTAACTTAACTTAATATGTTCGGCTGGAATACTTTAATAAAAAAATTTGAACTCATAAACACTGGGTACCGAAAACGATAAATATTTGTAAAATATCAAACACGTTCCAGCACGAGCACAAATTCTTAAACCAATTTTAAGTTATACTATGATATCTATTTAATGTAACAGTATACGATTTATTATGTTCTATTAGGTGCAACTCAAGTTTAATATTTTGATCTCGTAAAAGCCGGGTTCCGCAAAGGGTAGATTATTACAAAATCACAATCTCGTTCCTGCACCAGCAAAAATTCTTACACTTATTCTACATCCTACTAAAATATCTAACTTAACTTAATATGTTCGGCTGGCATACTTTAATAAAAAAATTTGAAATCATAAACACTGGGTACCGAAAACGATAAATAATTGTAAAATATCAAACACGTTCAGGCACGTGCACAAATTCCTAAACCAATTTTAAGTTCTACTATGATATCTATTTAATGTAACAGTATACGATATATTATGTTCTGTTAGGTGCAACTCAAGTAAAATATTTTGAACTCGTAAAAGCCGGGATCCGCAAAGGATAGATTATTCCAAAATCACAATCTCGTTCCAGCACGAGCAAAAATTCTTACACTTATTCTGCATCCTTCTAATATATTTAACTTAACTTAATCTGTTCGGTTGACATACGTTAAAAAAAAAATTAAACTCATAAACACTAGGTACCGAAAAGGATAAATAATTGTTAAATCACAAACACGTTTCAGCATGAGCCCTAATTCGTTAACCTATTCTACATCCTACTATGATATCTAACTAACGTAACAGTATACGATTTATTTTGTTCTGCTGGACATACTTTAAAAAAAAATTTTGAACTCATAAAAACTGGGTACCGAAAAGGATAAATAATTGTAAAATTTCAAACCCGTTCCAGCACGAGCACAAATTCTTAAACCAATTTTATGTTCTACTATGATATCTATTTAATGTAACAGTACACGATTTATTATGTTCTGTTAGGTGCAACTCAAGTAAAAGATTTTGAACTCGTAAAAGCTGGGTTCTGCAAAGGATAGATTATTCCAAAATCACATTCTCGTTCCAGAACAAGCAAAAATTCTTACACTTATTCTACATCCTACTAAAATATATAAATTAAGTTAATATGTTCGGCTGGCATACATTAATAAAAAAATTTGAACTCATAAACACTGGGTACCGAAAACGATAAATAATTGTAAAATATCATACACGTTCCAGCACGAGCACAAACTCTTAAAACCAATTTTATGTGCTACTATGATATCTATTTTATGTAACAGTATACGATTTATTATGTTCTATTAGGTGCAACTCAAGTTTAATATTTTGAACTCGTAAAAGCCGGGTTCCGCAAAGGGTAGATTATTACAAAATCACAATCTCGTTCCTGCACGAGCAAAAATTCTTACACTTATTCTACATCCTACTAATATATCTAACTTAACTTAATCTGTTCGGTTGGCATACGTTAAAAAAAAATTGAACTCATAAACACTAGGTACCGAAAAGGATAAATAATTGTAAAATCTCAAACACGTTCCAGCAGGAGCACAAATTCATAAACCAATTCTAAATTTTACTATGATATCAATTAAATCTAACAGTATACGATTTATTATATTCTTCTAGGTACAACTCATGAATAATATTTTGAACTGGTAAAAACATTGTGCGATTTAATATGTTCTTCAGGGTATACTTAAAAAAAAATAATAAACTCATAAAAACTGGGTACCAAAAAGGATAAATAATTGTAAAATCTCCAACACGTTCCAGCACGAGCAAAAATTCTTAAACCAATTTTAAGTTCTACTATGATATCTATTTAATGTAACAGTATACGATTTATTATGTTCTATTAGGTGCAACTCAAGTTTAATATTTTGAACTCGTAAAAGCTGGGTTCCGCAAAGGGTAGATTATTACAAAATCACAATCTCGTTCCTGCACGACAAAAATTCTTACACTTATTCTACATCCTACTAATATATCTAACTTAACTTAATCTGTTCGGTTGACATACTTTAAAAAAAAAATTGAACTCATAAACACTAGGTACCGAAAAGGATAAATAATTGTAAAATCTCAAACACGTGCCAGTACGAGCACAAATTCTTAAAACAATTCTAAATTTTACTATGATATCTATTAAATGTAACAGTTTACGATTTATTATGTTCTGTTAGGTGCAACTCAAGTAAAATATTTTGAACTCGTAAAAGCCGGGTTCCGCAAAGGGTAGATTATTACAAAATCACAATCTCGTTCCTGCACGAGCAAAAATTCTTACACTTATTCTACATCCTACTAATATATCTAACATAACTTAATCTGTTCGGTTGACATACTTTAAAAAAAAAATTGAACTCATAAACACTAGGTACCGAAAAGGATAAATAATTTTTCAATGAGTTGCACCTAGCAGAATATAATAAATCGTATACTGTTACATTTAATAGATATCATAGTAAAATTTAGAATTGTTTTAAGAATTTGTGCTCGTGCTGGAACGTGTTTGAGATTTTACAATTATTTATCCTTTTCGGTACCTAGTGTTTATGAGTTCAATTTTTTTTTTAAAGTATGTCAACCGAACAGATTAAGTTAAGTTAAATATATTAGTAGGATGTAGAATAAGTGTAAGAATTTTCGCTCGTGCAGGAACGAGATTGTGATTTTGTAATAATCTACCCTTTGCGGAACCCGGCTTTTACGAGTTCAAAATATTAAACTTGAGTTGCACCTAATAGAACATAATAAATCGTATACTGTTACATTAAATAGATATCATAGTATAACTTAAAATTGGTTTAAGAATTTGTGCTCGTGCTGGAACGTGTTTGATATTTTACAATTATTTATCGTTTTCGGTACCCAGTGTTTATGAGTTCAAATGTTTTTATTAAAGTATGCCAGCCGAACATATTAAGTTAAGTTATATATTTTAGTAGGATGTAGAATAAGTGTAAGAATTTTCGCTGGTGCAGGAACGAGATTGTGATTTTGTAATAATCTACCCTTTGCGGAACCCGGCTTTTACGAGTTCAAAATATTAAACTTGAGTTGCACCTAATAGAACATAATAAATCGTATACTGTTACATTAAATAGATATCATAGTATAACTTAAAATTGGTTTAAGAATTTGTGCTCGTGCTGGAACGTGTTTGATATTTTACAATTATTTATCGTTTTCGGTACCCAGTGTTTATGAGTTCAAATGTTTTTATTAAAGTATGCCAGCCGAACATATTAAGTTAAGTTAGATATTTTAGTAGGATGTAGAATAAGTGTAAGAATTTTTGCTCGTGCTGGAACGAGGTTGTGATTTTGGAATAATCTATCCTTTGCGGAACCCGGCTTTTACGAGTTCAAAATATTTTACTTGAGTTGCACCTAACAGAACATAATAAATCGTATACTGTTACATTTAATAGATATCATAGTAAAATTTAGAATTGTTTTAAGAATTTGTGCTCGTACTGGCACGTGTTTGAGATTTTACAATTATTTATCCTTTTCGGTACCTAGTGTTTATGAGTTCAATTTTTTTTTTAAAGTATGTCAACCGAACAGATTAAGTTAAGTTAGATATATTAGTAGGATGTAGAATAAGTGTAAGAATTTTTGCTCGTGCAGGAACGAGATTGTGATTTTGTAATAATCTACCCTTTGCGGAACCCGGCTTTTACGAGTTCAAAATATTAAACTTGAGTTGCACCTAATAGAACATAATAAATCGTATACTGTTACATTAAATAGATATCATAGTAGAACTTAAAATTGGTTTAGGAATTTGTGCACGTGCCTGAACGTGTTTGATATTTTACAATTATTTATCGTTTTCGGTACCCAGTGTTTATGATTTCAAATTTTTTTATTAAAGTATGCCAGCCGAACATATTAAGTTAAGTTAGATATTTTAGTAGGATGTAGAATAAGTGTAAGAATTTTTGCTCGTGCAGGAACGAGATTGTGATTTTGTAATAATCTACCCTTTGCGGAACTCGGCTTTTACGAGTTCAAAATATTTTACTTGAGTTGCACCTAACAGAACATAATAAATCGTAAACTGTTACATTTAATAGATATCATAGTAAAATTTAGAATTGTTTTAAGAATTTGTGCTCGTACTGGCACGTGTTTGAGATTTTACAATTATTTATCCTATTCGGTACCTAGTGTTTATGAGTTCAATTTTTTTTTTAAAGTATGTCAACCGAACAGATGAAGTTAAGTTAGATATATTAGTAGGATGTAGAATAAGTGTAAGAATTTTTGCTCGTGCAGGAACGAGATTGTGATTTTGTAATAATCTACCCTTTGCGGAACCCGGCTTTTACGAGTTCAAAATATTAAACTTGAGTTGCACCTAATAGAACATAATAAATCGTATACTGTTACATTAAATAGATATCATAGTTGAACTTAAAATTGGTTTAGGAATTTGTGCACGTGCCTGAACGTGTTTGATATTTTACAATTATTTATCGTTTTCGGTACCCAGTGTTTATGAGTTCAAATTTTTTTATTAAAGTATGCCAGCCGAACATATTAAGTTAAGTTAGATATTTTAGTAGGATGTAGAATAAGTGTAAGAATTTTTGCTCGTGCAGGAACGAGATTGTGATTTTGTAATAATCTACCCTTTGCGGATCCCGGCTTTTACGAGTTCAAAATATTTTACTTGAGTTGCACCTAACAGAACATAATAAATCGTAAACTGTTACATTTAATAGATATCATAGTAAAATTTAGAATTGTTTTAAGAATTTGTGCTCGTACTGGCACGTGTTTGAGATTTTACAATTATTTATCCTATTCGGTACCTAGTGTTTATGAGTTCAATTTTTTTTTTAAAGTATGTCAACCGAACAGATTAAGTTAAGTTGGATATATTAGTAGGATGTAGAATAAGTGTAAGAATTTACGCTCGTGCAGGAACGAGATTGTGATTTTGTAATAATCTACCCTTTGCGGAACCCGGCTTTTACGAGTTCAAAATATTAAACTTGAGTTGCACCTAATAGAACATAATAAATCGTATACTGTTACATTAAATAGATATCATAGTAGAACTTAAAATTGGTTTAAGAATTTTTGCTCGTGCTGGAACGTGTTGGAGATTTTACAATTATTTATCCTTTTCGGTACCCAGTTTTTATGAGTTTATTATTTTTTTTTAAGTATACCCTGAAGAACATATTAAATTGCACAATGTTTTTGCCAGTTCAAAATATTATTCATGAGTTGCACCTAGAAGAATATAATAAATCGTATACTGTTACATTTAATTGATATCATAGTAAAATTTAGAATTGGTTTATGAATTTGTGCTCGTGCTGGAACGTGTTTGAGATTTTACAATTATTTATCCTTTTCGGTACCTAGTGTTTATGAGTTCAATTTTTTTTTAACGTATGCCAACCGAACAGATTAAGTTAAGTTAGATATATTAGTAGGATGTAGAATAAGTGTAAGAATTTTTGCTCGTGCAGGAACGAGATTGTGATTTTGTAATAATCTACCCTTTGCGGAATCCGGCTTTTACGAGTTCAAAATATTAAACTTGAGTTGCACCTAATAGAACATAATAAATCGTATACTGTTACATAAAATAGATATCATAGTAGCACATAAAATTGGTTTTAAGAGTTTGTGCTCGTGCTGGAACGTGTATGATATTATACAATTATTTATCGTTTTCGGTACCCAGTGTTTATGAGTTCAAATTTTTTTATTAATGTATGCCAGCCGAACATATTAACTTAATTTATATATTTTAGTAGGATGTAGAATAAGTGTAAGAATTTTTGCTTGTTCTGGAACGAGAATGTGATTTTGGAATAATCTATCCTTTGCAGAACCCAGCTTTTACGAGTTCAAAATCTTTTACTTGAGTTGCACCTAACAGAACATAATAAATCGTGTACTGTTACATTAAATAGATATCATAGTAGAACATAAAATTGGTTTAAGAATTTGTGCTCGTGCTGGAACGGGTTTAAATTTTACAATTATTTATCCTTTTCGGTACCCAGTTTTTATGAGTTCAAAATTTTTTTTTAAAGTATGTCCAGCAGAACAAAATAAATCGTATACTGTTACGTTAGTTAGATATCATAGTAGGATGTAGAATAGGTTAACGAATTAGGGCTCATGCTGAAACGTGTTTGTGATTTAACAATTATTTATCCTTTTCGGTACCTAGTGTTTATGAGTTTAATTTTTTTTTTAACGTATGTCAACCGAACAGATTAAGTTAAGTTAAATATATTAGAAGGATGCAGAATAAGTGTAAGAATTTTTTCTCGTGCTGGAACGAGATTGTGATTTTGGAATAATCTATCCTTTGCGGATCCCGGCTTTTACGAGTTCAAAATATTAAACTTGAGTTGCACCTAATAGAACATAATAAATCGTATACTGTTACATTAAATAGATATCATAGTAAAATTTAGAATTGTTTTAAGAATTTGTGCTCGTACTGGCACGTGTTTGAGATTTTACAATTATTTATCCTATTCGGTACCTAGTGTTTATGAGTTCAATTTTTTTTTTAAAGTATGTCAACCGAACAGATTAAGTTAAGTTAGATATATTAGTAGGATGTAGAATAAGTGTAAGAATTTTTGCTCGTGCAGGAACGAGATTGTGATTTTGTAATAATCTACCCTTTGCGGAACCCGGCTTTTACGAGTTCAAAATATTAAACTTGAGTTGCACCTAATAGAACATAATAAATCGTATACTGTTACATTAAATAGATATCATAGTAGAACTTAAAATTGGTTTAGGAATTTGTGCACGTGCCTGAACGTGTTTGATATTTTACAATTATTTATCGTTTTCGGTACCCAGTGTTTATGAGTTCAAATTTTTTTATTAAAGTATGCCAGCCGAACATATTAAGTTAAGTTAAATATTTTAGTAGGATGTAGAATAAGTGTAAGAATTTTTGCTCGTGCAGGAACGAGATTGTGATTTTGTAATAATCTACCCTTAGCGGATCCCGGCTTTTACGAGTTTAAAATATTTTACTTGAGTTGCACCTAACAGAACATAATAAATCGTAAACTGTTACATTTAATAGATATCATAGTAAAATTTAGAATTGTTTTAAGAATTTGTGCTCGTACTGGCACGTGTTTGAGATTTTACAATTATTTATCCTATTCGGTACCTAGTGTTTATGAGTTCAATTTTTTTTTTAAAGTATGTCAACCGAACAGATTAAGTTAAGTTAGATATATTAGTAGGATGTAGAATAAGTGTAAGAATTTTTGCTCGTGCAGGAACGAGATTGTGATTTTGTAATAATCTACCCTTTGCGGAACCCGGCTTTTACGAGTTCAAAATATTAAACTTGAGTTGCACCTAATAGAACATAATAAATCGTATACTGTTACATTAAATAGATATCATAGTAGAACTTAAAATTGGTTTAAGAATTTTTGCTCGTGCTGGAACGTGTTGGAGATTTTACAATTATTTATCCTTTTCGGTACCCAGTTTTTATGAGTTTATTATTTTTTTTTAAGTATACCCTGAAGAACATATTAAATCGCACAATGTTTTTACCAGTTCAAAATATTATTCATGAGTTGCACCTAGAAGAATATAATAAATCGTATACTGTTACATTTAATTGATATCATAGTAAAATTTAGAATTGGTTTATGAATTTGTGCTCGTGCTGGAACGTGTTTGAGATTTTACAATTATTTATCCTTTTCGGTACCTAGTGTTTATGAGTTCAATTTTTTTTTAACGTATGCCAACCGAACAGATTAAGTTAAGTTAGATATATTAGTAGGATGTAGAATAAGTGTAAGAATTTTTGCTCGTGCAGGAACGAGATTGTGATTTTGTAATAATCTACCCTTTGCGGAACCCGGCTTTTACGAGTTCAAAATATTAAACTTGAGTTGCACCTAATAGAACATAATAAATCGTATACTGTTCCATAAAATAGATATCATAGTAGCACATAAAATTGGTTTTAAGAGTTTGTGCTCGTGCTGGAACGTGTATGATATTATACAATTATTTATCGTTTTCGGTACCCAGTGTTTATAAGTTCAAATTTTTTTATTAATGTATGCCAGCCGAACATATTAACTTAATTTATATATTTTTAGTAGGATGTAGAATAAGTGTAAGAATTTTTGCTTGTTCTGGAACGAGAATGTGATTTTGGAATAATCTATCCTTTGCAGAACCCAGCTTTTACGAGTTCAAAATCTTTTACTTGAGTTGCACCTAACAGAACATAATAAATCGTGTACTGTTACATTAAATAGATATCATAGTAGAACATAAAATTGGTTTAAGAATTTGTGCTCGTGCTGGAACGGGTTTGAAATTTTACAATTATTTATCCTTTTCGGTACCCAGTTTTTATGAGTTCAAAATTTTTTTTTAAAGTATGTCCAGCAGAACAAAATAAATCGTATACTGTTACGTTAGTTAGATATCATAGTAGGATGTAGAATAGGTTAACGAATTAGGGCTCATGCTGAAACGTGTTTGTGATTTAACAATTATTTATCCTTTTCGGTACCTAGTGTTTATGAGTTCAATTTTTTTTTTAACGTATGTCAACCGAACAGATTAAGTTAAATATATTAGAAGGATGCAGAATAAGTGTAAGAATTTTTGCTCGTGCTGGAACGAGATTGTGATTTTGGAATAATCTATCCTTTGTGGATCCCGGCTTTTACGAGTTCAAAATATTAAACTTGAGTTGCAGCTAATAGAACATAATAAATCGTATACTGTTACATTAAATAGATATTATAGTATAACTTAAAATTGGTTTAAGAATTTATGCTCGTGCTGGAACGTGTTTGATATTTTACAATTATTTATCCTATTCGGTACCTAGTGTTTATGAGTTCAATTTTTTTTTTAAAGTATGTCAACCGAACAGATTAAGTTAAGTTAGATATATTAGTAGGATGTAGAATAAGTGTAAGAATTTTTGCTCGTGCAGGAACGAGATTGTGATTTTGTAATAATCTACCCTTTGCGGAACCCGGCTTTTACGAGTTCAAAATATTAAACTTGAGTTGCACCTAATAGAACATAATAAATCGTATACTGTTACATTAAATAGATATCATAGTAGAACTTAAAATTGGTTTTTAGTTTTTTTAAGAATTTTTGCTCGTGCTGGAACGTGTTGGAGATTTTACAATTATTTATCCTTTTCGGTACCCAGTTTTTATGAGTTTATTATTTTTTTTTAAGTATACCCTGAAGAACATATTAAATCGCACAATGTTTTTACCAGTTCAAAATATTATTCATGAGTTGCACCTAGAAGAATATAATAAATCGTATACTGTTACATTTAATTGATATCATAGTAAAATTTAGAATTGGTTTATGAATTTGTGCTCGTGCTGGAACGTGTTTGAGATTTTACAATTATTTATCCTTTTCGGTACCTAGTGTTTATGAGTTCAATTTTTTTTTAACGTATGCCAACCGAACAGATTAAGTTAAGTTAGATATATTAGTAGGATGTAGAATAAGTGTAAGAATTTTTGCTCGTGCAGGAACGAGATTGTGATTTTGTAATAATCTACCCTTTGCGGAACCCGGCTTTTACGAGTTCAAAATATTAAACTTGAGTTGCACCTAATAGAACATAATAAATCGTATACTGTTCCATAAAATAGATATCATAGTAGCACATAAAATTGGTTTTAAGAGTTTGTGCTCGTGCTGGAACGTGTATGATATTATACAATTATTTATCGTTTTCGGTACCCAGTGTTTATAAGTTCAAATTTTTTTATTAATGTATGCCAGCCGAACATATTAACTTAATTTATATATTTTAGTAGGATGTAGAATAAGTGTAAGAATTTTTGCTTGTTCTGGAACGAGAATGTGATTTTGGAATAATCTATCCTTTGCAGAACCCAGCTTTTACGAGTTCAAAATCTTTTACTTGAGTTGCACCTAACAGAACATAATAAATCGTGTACTGTTACATTAAATAGATATCATAGTAGAACATAAAATTGGTTTAAGAATTTGTGCTCGTGCTGGAACGGGTTTGAAATTTTACAATTATTTATCCTTTTCGGTACCCAGCTTTTATGAGTTCAAAATTTTTTTTTAAAGTATGTCCAGCAGAACAAAATAAATCGTATACTGTTACGTTAGTTAGATATCATAGTAGGATGTAGAATAGGTTAACGAATTAGGGCTCATGCTGAAACGTGTTTGTGATTTAACAATTATTTATCCTTTTCGGTACCTAGTGTTTATGAGTTCAATTTTTTTTTTAACGTATGTCAACCGAACAGATTAAGTTAAATATATTAGAAGGATGCAGAATAAGTGTAAGAATTTTTGCTCGTGCTGGAACGAGATTGTGATTTTGGAATAATCTATCCTTTGCGGATCCCGGCTTTTACGAGTTCAAAATATTAAACTTGAGTTGCACCTAATAGAACATAATAAATCGTATACTGTTACATTAAATAGATATTATAGTATAACTTAAAATTGGTTTAAGAATTTATGCTCGTGCTGGAACGTGTTTGATATTTTACAAATATTTATCGTTTTCGGTACCCAGTGTTTATGAGTTCAAATGTTTTTATTAAAGTATGCCAGCCGAACATATTAAGTTAAGTTAGATATTTTAGTAGGATGTAGAATAAGTGTAAGAATTTTTGCTCGTGCTGGAACGAGATTGTGATTTTGGAATAATCTATCCTTTGCGGAACCCGGCTTTTACCAGTTCAAAATATTTTACTTGAGTTGCACCTAACAGAACAAAATAAATCGTATACTGTTATATTCTTCTAGGTGCAACTCATGAATAATATTTTGAACTGGTAAAAACATTGTGCGATTTAATATGTTCTTCAGGGTATACTTAAAAAAAAATAATAAACTCATAAAAACTGGGTACCGAAAAGGATAAATAATTGTAAAATCTCCAACACGTTCCAGCACGAGCAAAAATTCTTAAACCAATTTTAAGTTCTACTATGATATCTATTTAATGTTACAGTATACGATTTATTATGTTCTATTAGGTGCAACTCAAGTTTAATATTTTGAACTCGTAAAAGCCGGGTTCCGCAAAGGGTAGATTTTTACAAAATCACAATCTCGTTCCTGCACGAGCAAAAATTCTTACACTTATTCTACATCCTACTAATATATCTAACTTAACTTAATCTGTTCGGTTGACATACTTTAAAAAAAAAATTGAACTCATAAACACTAGGTACCGAAAAGGATAAATAATTGTAAAATCTCAAACACGTGCCAGTACGAACACAAATTCATAAAACAATTCTAAATTTTACTATGATATCTATTAAATGTAACAGTATACGATTTATTTTGTTCTGTTAGGTGCAACTCAAGTAAAATATTTTGAACTCGTAAAAGCCGTGTTCCGCAAAGGATAGATTATTCCAAAATCACAATCTTGTTCCAGCACGAGCAAAAATTCTTACACTTATTCTACATCCTACTAAAATATCTAACTTAACTTAATATGTTCGGCTGGCATACTTTAATAAAAACATTTGAACTCATAAACACTGGGTACCGAAAACGATAAATATTTGTAAAATTTCAAACCCGTTCCAGCACGAGCACAAATTCTTAAACCAATTTTATGTGCTACTATGATATCTATTTTATGTAACAGTATACGATTTATTATGTTCTATTAGGTGCAACTCATGTTTAATATTTTGAACTCGTAAAAGCCGGGTTCCGCAAAGGGTAGATTATTACAAAATCACAATCTCGTTCCTGCACGAGCAAAAATTCTTACACTTATTCTACATCCTACTAATATATCTAACTTAACTTAATCTGTTCGGTTGGCATACGTTAAAAAAAAATTGAACTCATAAACACTAGGTACCGAAAAGGATAAATAATTGTAAAATCTCAAACACGTTCGAGGACGAGCACAAATTCATAAACCAATTCTAAATTTTACTATGATATCAATTAAATGTAACAGTATACGATTTATTATATTCTTCTAGGTGCAACTCATGAATAATATTTTGAACTGGTAAAAACATTGTGCGATTTAATATGTTCTTCAGGGTATACTTAAAAAAAATAATAAACTCATAAAAACTGGGTACCGAAAAGGATAAATAATTGTAAAATCTCCAACACGTTCCAGCACGAGCAAAAATTCTTAAACCAATTTTAAGTTCTACTATGATATCTATTTAATGTAACAGTATACGATTTATTATGTTCTATTAGATGCAACTCAAGTTTAATATTTTGAACTCGTAAAAGCCGGGTTCCGCAAAGGGTAGATTATTACAAAATCACAATCTCGTTCCTGCACGAGCAAAAATTCTTACACTTATTCTACATCCTACTAATATATCTAACTTAACTTAATCTGTTCGGTTGACATACTTTAAAAAAAAAATTGAACTCATAAACACTAGGTACCGAAAAGGATAAATAATTGTAAAATCTCAAACACGTGCCAGTACGAACACAAATTCTTAAAACAATTCTAAATTTTACTATGATATCTATTAAATGTAACAGTATACGATTTATTATGTTCTGTTAGGTGCAACTCAAGTAAAATATTTGGAACTCGTAAAAGCCGGGTTCCGCAAAGGATAGATTATTCCAAAATCACAATCTCGTTCCAGCACGAGCAAAAATTCTTACACTTATTCTGCATCCTTCTAATATATTTAACTTAACTTAATCTGTTCTGTTGACATACTTTAAAAAAAATTTGAACTCATAAACACTGGGTACCGAAAACGATAAATAATTGTAAAATATCATACACGTTCCAGCACGAGCACAAACTCTTAAAACCAATTTTATGTGCTACTATGATATCTATTTTATGTAACAGTATACGATTTATTATGTTCTATTAGGTGCAACTCAAGTTTAATATTTTGAACTCGTAAAAGCCGGGTTCCGCAAAGGGTAGATTATTACAAAATCACAATCTCGTTCCTGCACGAGCAAAAATTCTTACACTTATTCTACATCCTACTAATATATCTAACTTAACTTAATCTGTTCGGTTGGCATACGTTAAAAAAAAATTGAACTCATAAACACTAGGTACCGAAAAGGATAAATAATTGTAAAATCTCAAACACGTTCCAGCACGAGCACAAATTCATAAACCAATTCTAAATTTTACTATGATATCAATTAAATGTAACAGTATACGATTTATTATATTCTTCTAGGTGCAACTCATGAATAATATTTTGAACTGGTAAAAACATTGTGCGAATTAATATGTTCTTCAGGGTATACTTAAAAAAAAATAATAAACTCATAAAAACTGGGTACCGAAAAGGATAAATAATTGTAAAATCTCCAACACGTTCCAGCACGAGCAAAAATTCTTAAACCAATTTTAAGTTCTACTATGATATCTATTTAATGTAACAGTATACGATTTATTATGTTCTATTAGGTGCAACTCAAGTTTAATATTTTGAACTCGTAAAAGCCGGGTTCCGCAAAGGGTAGATTATTACAAAATCACAATCTCGTTCCTGTACGAGCAAAAATTCTTACACTTATTCTACATCCTACTAATATATCTAACTTAACTTAATCTGTTCGGTTGACATACTTTAAAAAATAAATTGAACTCATAAACACTAGGTACCGAAAAGGATAAATAATTGTAAAATCTCAAACACGTGCCAGTACGAACACAAATTCTTAAAACAATTCTAAATTTTACTATGATATCTATTAAATGTAACAGTATACGATTTATTATGTTCTGTTAGGTGCAACTCAAGTAAAATATTTTGAACTCGTAAAAGCCGGGTTCCGCAAAGGATAGATTATTCCAAAATCACAATCTCGTTCCAGCAAGAGCAAAAATTCTTACACTTATTCTACATCCTACTAAAATATCTAACTTAACTTAATATGTTCGTCTGGCATACTTTAATAAAAAAATTTGAACTCATAAACACTGGGTACCGAAAACGATAAATAATCGTAAAATATCAAACACGTTCCAGCACGTGCACAAATTCCTAAACCAATTTTAAGTTCTACTATGATATCTATTTAATGTAACAGTATAAGATTTATTATGTTCTATTAGGTGGAACTCAAGTTTAATATTTTGAAATCGTAAAAGCCGGGTTCCGCAAAGGGTAGATTATTACAAAATCACAATCTCGTTCCTGCACCAGCAAAAATTCTTACACTTATTCTACATCCTACTAATATATCTAACTTAACTTAATCTGTTCGGTTGACATATTTTAAAAAAAAATTGAACTCATAAACACTAGGTACCGAAAAGGATAAATAATTGTAAAATCTCAAACACGTTCCAGCACGAGCACAAATTCATAAACCAATTCTAAATTTTACTACGATTTCTATTAAATGTAACAGTATACGATTTATTATATTCTGCTAAGTGCAACTCATGAATAATATTTTGAACTGGTAAAAACATTGTGCGATTTAATATGTTCTTCAGGGTATACTTAAAAAAAAATAATAAACTCATAAAAACTGGGTACCGAAAAGGATAAATAATTGTAAAATCTCCACACGTTCCAGCACGAGCAAAAATTCTTAAACCAATTTTAAGTTCTACTATGATATTTATTTAATGTAACATTATACGATTTATTATGTTCTATTAGGTGCAACTCAAGTTTAATATTTTGAACTCGTAAAAGCCGGGTTCCGCAAAGGGTAGATTATTACAAAATCACAATCTCGTTCCTGCACGAGCAAAAATTCTTACACTTATTCTACATCCTACTAATATATCTAACTTAACTTAATCTGTTCGGTTGACATACTTAAAAAAAAATTGAACTCATAAACACTAGGTACCGAAAAGGATAAATAATTGTAAAATCTCAAACACGTGCCAGTACGAACACAAATTCTTAAAACAATTCTAAATTTTACTATGATATCTATTAAATGTAACAGTATACGATTTATTATGTTCTGTTAGGTGCAACTCAAGTAAAATATTTTGAACTCGTAAAAGCCGGGTTCCGCAAAGGATAGATTATTCCAAAATCACAATCTCGTTCCAGCAAGAGCAAAAATTCTTACACTTATTCCACATTCTACTAAAATATCTAACTTAACTTAATATGTTCGTCTGGCATACTTTAATAAAAAAATTTGAACTCATAAACGCTGGGTACCGAAAACGATAAATAATTGTAAAATATCAAACACGTTCCAGCACGTGCACAAATTCCTAAACCAATTTTAAGTTCTACTATGATATCTATTTAATGTAACAGTATACGATTTATTATGTTCTATTAGGTGGAACTCAAGTTTAATATTTTGAAATCGTAAAAGCCGGGTTCCGCAAAGGGTAGATTATTACAAAATCACAATCTCGTTCCTGCACCAGCAAAAATTCTTACACTTATTCTACATCCTACTAATATATCTAACTTAACTTAATCTGTTCGGTTGACATATTTTAAAAAAAAATTGAACTCATAAACACTAGGTACCGAAAAGGATAAATAATTGTAAAATCTAAAACACGTTCCAGCACGAGCACAAATTCATAAACCAATTCTAAATTTTACTACGATATCTATTAAATGTAACAGTATACGATTTATTATATTCTGCTAAGTGCAACTCATGAATAATATTTTGAACTGGTAAAAACATTGTGCGATTTAATATGTTCTTCAGGGTATACATAAAAAAAAAATTATGAACTCATAAAAACCGGGTTCCGAAAATGTTCAATAATTGTTAAATCACAAACACGTTTTAGCATGAGCCCAAATTCGTTAACCTAGTCTACATCCTACTATGATATCTAACTAACGTAACAGTATACGATTTAATTTGTTCTGCTGGACATACTTTAAAAAAAAATTTTGAACTCATAAAAACTGGGTACCGAAAAGGATAAATAATTGTAAAATTTCAAACCCGTTCCAGCACGAGCACAAATTCTTAATCCAATTCTAAATTTTAGTACGATATCTATTAAATGTAACAGTATACGATTTATTATAATCTGCTAGGTGCAACTCATGAATAATATTTTGAACTCGTAAAAACATTGTGCGATTTAATATGTTCTTCAGGGTATACATAAAAAAAAAATTATGAACTCATAAAAACCGGGTTCCGAAAATGTTCAATAATTGTTAAATCACAAACACGTTTTAGCATGAGCCCAAATTCGTTAACCTAGTCTACATCCTACTATGATATCTAACTAACGTAACAGTATACGATTTAATTTGTTCTGCTGGACATACTTTAAAAAAAAATTTTGAACTCATAAAAACTGGGTACCGAAAAGGATAAATAATTGTAAAATTTCAAACCCGTTCCAGCACGAGCACAAATTCTTAAACCAATTTTATGTTCTACTATGATATCTATTTAATGTAACAGTACACGATTTATTATGTTCTGTTAGGTGAACTCAAGTAAAAGATTTTGAACTCGTAAAAGCTGGGTTCCGCAAAGGATAGATTACTCCAAAATCACATTCTCGTTCCAGAACAAGCAAAAATTTTTTGCTTCCTAAACCAATTTTAAGTTCTACTATGATATCTATTTAATGTAACAGTATACGATTTATTATGTTCTATTAGGTGGAACTCAAGTTTAATATTTTGAAATCGTAAAAGCCGGGTTCCGCAAAGGGTAGATTATTACAAAATCACAATCTCGTTCCTGCACGAGCAAAAATTCCTACACTTATTCTACATCCTACTAATATATCTAACTTAACTTAATCTGTTCGGTTGACATACTTTAAAAAAAAAATAGAACTCATAAACACTAGGTACCGAAAAGGATATATAATTGTAAAATCTCAAACACGTGCCAGTACGAGCACAAATTCTTAAAACAATTCTAAATTTTACTATGATATCTATTAAATGTAACAGTATACGATTTATTATGTTCTGTTAGGTGCAACTCAAGTAAAATATTTGGAACTCGTAAAAGCCGGGTTCCGCAAAGGATAGATTATTCCAAAATCACAATCTCGTTCCAGCACGAGCAAAAATTCTTACACTTATTCTGCATCCTTCTAATATATTTAACTTAACTTAATCTGTTCTGTTGACATACTTTAAAAAAAAAATTGATCTCATAAACACTAGGTACCGAAAAGGATAAATAATTGTTAAATCACAAACACGTTTCAGCATGAGCCCTAATTCGTTAACCTATTCTACATCCTACTATGATATCTAACTAACGTAACAGTATACGATTTATTATATTCTTCTAGGTGCAACTCATGAATAATATTTTGAACTGGTAAAAACATTGTGCGATTTAATATGTTCTTCAGGGTATACTTAAAAAAAAATAATAAACTCATAAAAACTGGGTACCGAAAAGGATAAATAATTGTAAAATCTCCAACACGTTCCAGCACGAGCAAAAATTCTTAAACCAATTTTAAGTTCTACTATGATATTTATTTAATGTAACATTATACGATTTATTATGTTCTATTAGGTGCAACTCAAGTTTAATATTTTGAACTCGTAAAAGCCGGGTTCCGCAAAGGGTAGATTATTACAAAATCACAATCTCGTTCCTGCACGAGCAAAAATTCTTACACTTATTCTACATCCTACTAATATATCTAACTTAACTTAATCTGTTCGGTTGACATACTTAAAAAAAAATTGAACTCATAAACACTAGGTACCGAAAAGGATAAATAATTGTAAAATCTCAAACACGTGCCAGTACGAACACAAATTCTTAAAACAATTCTAAATTTTACTATGATATCTATTAAATGTAACAGTATACGATTTATTATGTTCTGTTAGGTGCAACTCAAGTAAAATATTTTGAACTCGTAAAAGCCGGGTTCCGCAAAGGATAGATTATTCCAAAATCACAATCTCGTTCCAGCAAGAGCAAAAATTCTTACACTTATTCCACATTCTACTAAAATATCTAACTTAACTTAATATGTTCGTCTGGCATACTTTAATAAAAAAATTTGAACTCATAAACGCTGGGTACCGAAAACGATAAATAATTGTAAAATATCAAACACGTTCCAGCACGTGCACAAATTCCTAAACCAATTTTAAGTTCTACTATGATATCTATTTAATGTAACAGTATACGATTTATTATGTTCTATTAGGTGGAACTCAAGTTTAATATTTTGAAATCGTAAAAGCCGGGTTCCGCAAAGGGTAGATTATTACAAAATCACAATCTCGTTCCTGCACCAGCAAAAATTCTTACACTTATTCTACATCCTACTAATATATCTAACTTAACTTAATCTGTTCGGTTGACATATTTTAAAAAAAAATTGAACTCATAAACACTAGGTACCGAAAAGGATAAATAATTGTAAAATCTAAAACACGTTCCAGCACGAGCACAAATTCATAAACCAATTCTAAATTTTACTACGATATCTATTAAATGTAACAGTATACGATTTATTATATTCTGCTAAGTGCAACTCATGAATAATATTTTGAACTCGTAAAAACATTGTGCGATTTAATATGTTCTTCAGGGTATACATAAAAAAAAAATTATGAACTCATAAAAACCGGGTTCCGAAAATGTTCAATAATTGTTAAATCACAAACACGTTTTAGCATGAGCCCAAATTCGTTAACCTAGTCTACATCCTACTATGATATCTAACTAACGTAACAGTATACGATTTAATTTGTTCTGCTGGACATACTTTAAAAAAAAATTTTGAACTCATAAAAACTGGGTACCGAAAAGGATAAATAATTGTAAAATTTCAAACCCGTTCCAGCACGAGCACAAATTCTTAATCCAATTCTAAATTTTAGTACGATATCTATTAAATGTAACAGTATACGATTTATTATAATCTGCTAGGTGCAACTCATGAATAATATTTTGAACTCGTAAAAACATTGTGCGATTTAATATGTTCTTCAGGGTATACATAAAAAAAAAATTATGAACTCATAAAAACCGGGTTCCGAAAATGTTCAATAATTGTTAAATCACAAACACGTTTTAGCATGAGCCCAAATTCGTTAACCTAGTCTACATCCTACTATGATATCTAACTAACGTAACAGTATACGATTTAATTTGTTCTGCTGGACATACTTTAAAAAAAAATTTTGAACTCATAAAAACTGGGTACCGAAAAGGATAAATAATTGTAAAATTTCAAACCCGTTCCAGCACGAGCACAAATTCTTAAACCAATTTTATGTTCTACTATGATATCTATTTAATGTAACAGTACACGATTTATTATGTTCTGTTAGGTGAACTCAAGTAAAAGATTTTGAACTCGTAAAAGCTGGGTTCCGCAAAGGATAGATTACTCCAAAATCACATTCTCGTTCCAGAACAAGCAAAAATTTTTTGCTTCCTAAACCAATTTTAAGTTCTACTATGATATCTATTTAATGTAACAGTATACGATTTATTATGTTCTATTAGGTGGAACTCAAGTTTAATATTTTGAAATCGTAAAAGCCGGGTTCCGCAAAGGGTAGATTATTACAAAATCACAATCTCGTTCCTGCACGAGCAAAAATTCCTACACTTATTCTACATCCTACTAATATATCTAACTTAACTTAATCTGTTCGGTTGACATACTTTAAAAAAAAAATTGAACTCATAAACACTAGGTACCGAAAAGGATAAATAATTGTAAAATCTCAAACACGTGCCAGTACGAGCACAAATTCTTAAAACAATTCTAAATTTTACTATGATATCTATTAAATGTAACAGTATACGATTTATTATGTTCTGTTAGGTGCAACTCAAGTAAAATATTTGGAACTCGTAAAAGCCGGGTTCCGCAAAGGATAGATTATTCCAAAATCACAATCTCGTTCCAGCACGAGCAAAAATTCTTACACTTATTCTGCATCCTTCTAATATATTTAACTTAACTTAATCTGTTCTGTTGACATACTTTAAAAAAAAAATTGATCTCATAAACACTAGGTACCGAAAAGGATAAATAATTGTTAAATCACAAACACGTTTCAGCATGAGCCCTAATTCGTTAACCTATTCTACATCCTACTATGATATCTAACTAACGTAACAGTATACGATTTATTATATTCTTCTAGGTGCAACTCATGAATAATATTTTGAACTGGTAAAACATTGTGCGATTTAATATGTTCTTCAGGGTATACTTAAAAAAAAATAATAAACTCATAAAAACTGGGTACCGAAAAGGATAAATAATTGTAAAATCTCCAACACGTTCCAGCACGAGCAAAAATTCTTAAACCAATTTTAAGTTCTACTATGATATCTATTTAATGTAACAGTATACGATTTATTATGTTCTATTAGGTGCAACTCAAGTTTAATATTTTGAACTCGTTAAAGCCGGGTTCCGCAAAGGATAGATTATTCCAAAATCACAATCTCGTTCCAGCACGAGCAAAAATTCTTACACTTATTCTACATCCTACTAAAATATCTAACTTAACTTAATATGTTCGGCTGGCATACTTTAATAAAAAAATTTGAACTCATAAACACTGGGTACCGAAAACGATAAATAATTGTAAAATATCAAACACGTTCCAGCACGTGCACAAATTCCTAAACCAATTTTAAGTTCTACTATGATATCTATTTAATGTAACAGTACACGATTTATTATGTTCTGTTAGGTGCAACTCAAGTAAAAGATTTTGAACTCGTAAAAGCTGGGTTCTGCAAAGGATAACCTAGTCTACATCCTACTATGATATCTAACTAACGTAACAGTATACGATTTATTTTGTTCTGCTGGACATACTTTAAAAAAAAATTTTGAACTCATGAAAACTGGGTACCGAAAAGGATAAATAATTGTAAAATTTCAAACCCGTTCCAGCACGAGCACAAATTCTTAAACCAATTTTATGTTCTACTATGATATCTATTTAATGTAACAGTACACGATTTATTATGTTCTGTTAGGTGCAACTCAAGTAAAAGATTTTGAACTCGTAAAAGCTGGGTTCCGCAAAGGATAGATTATTCCAAAATCACATTCTCGTTCCAGAACAAGCAAAAATTTTTTGCTTCCTAAACCAATTTTAAGTTCTACTATGATATCTATTTAATGTAACAGTATACGATTTATTATGTTCTATTAGGTGGAACTCAAGTTTAATATTTTGAAATCGTAAAAGCCGGGTTCCGCAAAGGGTAGATTATTACAAAATCACAATCTCGTTCCTGCACCAGCAAAAATTCTTACACTTATTCTACATCCTACTAATATATTTAACTTAACTTAATCTGTTCGGTTGACATACTTTAAAAAAAAAATTGAACTCATAAACACTAGGTACCGAAAAGGATAAATAATTGTAAAATCTCAAACACGTGCCAGTACGAGCACAAATTCTTAAAACAATTCTAAATTTTACTACGATATCTATTAAATGTAACAGTATACGATTTATTATGTTCTGTTAGGTGCAACTCAAGTAAAATATTTGGAACTCGTAAAAGCCGGGTTCCGCAAAGGATAGATTATTCCAAAATCACAATCTCGTTCCAGCACGAGCAAAAATTCTTACACTTATTCTGCATCCTTCTAATATATTTAACTTAACTTAATCTGTTCTGTTGACATACTTTAAAAAAAAAATTGAACTCATAAACACTAGGTACCGAAAAGGATAAATAATTGTTAAATCACAAACACGTTTCAGCATGAGCCCTAATTCGTTAACCTATTCTACATCCTACTATGATATCTAACTAACGTAACAGTATACGATTTATTATATTCTTCTAGGTGCAACTCATGAATAATATTTTGAACTGGTAAAAACATTGTGCGATTTAATATGTTCTTCAGGGTATACTTAAAAAAAAATAATAAACTCATAAAAACTGGGTACCGAAAAGGATAAATAATTGTAAAATCTCCAACACGTTCCAGCACGAGCAAAAATTCTTAAACCAATTTTAAGTTCTACTATGATATCTATTTAATGTAACAGTATACGATTTATTATGTTCTATTAGGTGCAACTCAAGTTTAATATTTTGAACTGGTAAAAACATTGTGCGATTTAATATGTTCTTCAGGGTATACTTAAAAAAAAATAATAAACTCATAAAAACTGGGTACCGAAAAGGATAAATAATTGTAAAATCTCCAACACGTTCCAGCACGAGCAAAAATTCTTAAACCAATTTTAAGTTCTACTATGATATCTATTTAATGTAACAGTATACGATTTATTATGTTCTATTAGGTGCAACTCAAGTTTAATATTTTGAACTCGTAAAAGCCGGGTTCCGCAAAGGATAGATTATTCCAAAATCACAATCTCGTTCCAGCACGAGCAAAAATTCTTACACTTATTCTACATCCTACTAAAATATCTAACTTAACTTAATATGTTCGGCTGGCATACTTTAATAAAAAAATTTGAACTCATAAACACTGGGTACCGAAAACGATAAATAATTGTAAAATATCAAACACGTTCCAGCACGTGCACAAATTCCTAAACCAATTTTAAGTTCTACTATGATATCTATTTAATGTAACAGTACACGATTTTTTATGTTCTGTTAGGTGCAACTCAAGTAAAAGATTTTGAACTCGTAAAAGCTGGGTTCTGCAAAGGATAGATTATTCCAAAATCACATTCTCGTTCCAGAACAAGCAAAAATTCTTACACTTATTCTACATCCTACTAAAATATATAAATTAAGTTAATATGTTCGGCTGGCATACATTAATAAAAAAATTTGAACTCATAAACACTGGGTACCGAAAACGATAAATAATTGTATAATATCATACACGTTCCAGCACGAGCACAAACTCTTAAAACCAATTTTATGTGCTACTATGATATCTATTTTATGTAACAGTATACGATTTATTATGTTCTATTAGGTGCAACTCAAGTTTAATATTTTGAACTCGTAGAAGCCGGGTTCCGCAAAGGATGGATTATTCCAAAATCACAATCTCGTTCCAGCACGAGCAAAAATTCTTACACTTATTCTACATCCTTCTAATATATTTAACTTAACTTAATCTGTTCGGTTGACATACTTTAAAAAAAAAATTGAACTCATAAACACTAGGTACCGAAAAGGATAAATAATTGTAAAATCTCAAACACGTTCCAGCACGAGCACAAATTCTTAAAACAATTCTAAATTTTACTATGATATCTATTAAATGTAACAGTATACGATTTATTATATTCTGCTAGGTGCAACTCATGAAAAATATTTTGAACTCGTAAAAGCCGGGTTCCGCAAAGGGTAGATTATTACAAAATCACAATCTCGTTCCTGCACGAGCAATAATTCTTACACTTATTCTACATCCTACTAATATATCTAACTTAACTTATTATGTTCGGTTGGCATACTTTAAAAAATAATTGAACTCATAAACACTAGGTACCGAAAAGGATAAATAATTGTAAAATCTCAAACACGTTCCAGCCTGAGCACAAATTCATAATCCAATTCTAAATTTTAGTACGATATCTATTAAATGTAACAGTATACGATTTATTATAATCTGCTAGGTGCAACTCATGAATAATATTTTGAACTCGTAAAACATTGTGCGATTTAATATGTTCTTCAGGGTATACATAAAAAAAAAATATGAACTCATAAAAACCGGGTTTCGAAAATGATCAATAATTGTTAAATCACAAACACGTTTCAGCATGAGCCCTAATTCGTTAACCTATTCTACATCCTACTATGATATCTAACTAACGTAACAGTATACGATTTATTTTGTTCTGCTGGACATACTTTAAAAAAAAAAAATTTGAACTCATAAACACTAGGTACTGAAAAGGATAAATAATTGTAAAATTTCAAACCCGTTCCAGCACGAGCACAAATTCTTAAACAAATTTTAAGTTCTACTATGATATCTATTTAATGTAACAGTATACGATTTATTATATTCTGCTAGGTGCAACTCATGATAAATATTTTGAACTCGTAAAAGCCGGGTTCCGCAAAGGGTAGATTATTACAAAACCACAATCTCGTTCCTGCACGAGCAATAATTCTTACACTTATTCGACATCCTACTAATATATCTAACTTAACTTATTATGTTCGGTTGGCATACTTTAAAAAAAAAATTGAACTCATAAACACTAGGTACCGAAAAGGATAAATAATTGTAAAAACAAAAACACGTTCCAGCACGAGCACAAATTCATAAACCAATTCTAAATTTTACTATGATATCTATTAAATGTAACAGTATACGATTTATTATATTCTGCTAGGTGCAACTCATGAAAAATATTTTGAACTCGTAAAAACATTGTGCGATTTAATATGTTCTTCAGGGTATACATAAAAAAAAAATTATGAACTCATAAAAACCGGGTTCCGAAAATGATCATTAATTGTTAAATCACAAACACGTTTCAGCATGAGCCCAAATTCGTTAACCTATTCTACATCCTACTATGATAACTAACTAACGTAACAGTATACGATTTATTTCGTTCTGCTGGACATACTTTAAAAAAAAATTTTAAACTCATAAACACTAGGTACCGAAAAGGATAAATAATTGTAAAATCTCAAACACGTTCCAGCACGAGCACAAATTCATAAACCAATTCTATATTTTACTATGATATCTATTAAATGTAACAGTATACGATTTATTATATTCTGCTAGGTGCAACTCATAATAAATATTTTGAACTCGTAAAAGCCGGGTTCCGCAAAGGGTAGATTATTACAAAACCACAATCTCGTTCCTGCACGAGCAATAATTCTTACACTTATTCGACATCCTACTAATATATCTAACTTAACTTATTATGTTCGGTTGGCATACTTTAAAAAAAAAATTGAACTCATAAACACTAGGTTATTTATATACAATTATTTATCCGAAAAGGATAAATAATTGTAAAATCTCAACACGTTCCAGCACGAGCACAACTTCGTTAACCTATTCTACATCCTACTATGATATCTAACTAACGTAACAGTATACGATTTATTTTGTTCTGCTGGACATACTTTAAAAAAAAAAAATTTGAACTCATAAACACTAGGTACTGAAAAGGATAAATAATTGTAAAATTTCAAACCCGTTCCAGCACGAGCACAAATTCTTAAACAAATTTTAAGTTCTACTATGATATCTATTTAATGTAACAGTATACGATTTATTATATTCTGCTAGGTGCAACTCATGATAAATATTTTGAACTCGTAAAAGCCGGGTTCCGCAAAGGGTAGATTATTACAAAACCACAATCTCGTTCCTGCACGAGCAATAATTCTTACACTTATTCGACATCCTACTAATATATCTAACTTAACTTATTCTGTTCGGTTGGCATACGTTAAAAAAAAATTGAACTCATAAACACTAGGTACCGAAAAGGATAAATAATTGTAAAATCTCAAACACGTTCCAGCACGAGCACAAATTCATAAACCAATTCTATATTTTACTATGATATCTATTAAATGTAACAGTATACGATTTATTATATTCTGCTAGGTGCAACTCATGATAAATATTTTGAACTCGTAAAAGCCGGGTTCCGCAAAGGGTAGATTATTACAAAACCACAATCTCGTTCCTGCACGAGCAATAATTCTTACACTTATTCGACATCCTACTAATATATCTAACTTATTATGTTCGGTTGGCATACTTTAAAAAAAAAATTGAACTCTTAAACACTAGGTACCGAAAAGGATAAATAATTGTAAAATCTCAAACACGTTCCAGCACGTGCACAAATTCATAAACCAATTCTAAATTTTACTATGATATCTATTAAATGTAACAGTATACGATTTATTATATTCTGCTAGATGCAACTCATGAATAATATTTTGAACTCGTAAAAACATTGTGCGATTTAATATGTTCTTCAGGGTATACATAAAAAAAAAATATGAACTCATAAAAACCGGGTTTCGAAAATGATCAATAATTGTTAAATCACAAACACGTTTCAGCATGAGCCCTAATTCGTTAACCTATTCTACATCCTACTATGATATCTAACTAACGTAACAGTATACGATTTATTTTGTTCTGCTGGACATACTTTAAAAAAAAAAAATTTGAACTCATAAACACTAGGTACTGAAAAGGATAAATAAATGTAAAATTTCAAACCCGTTCCAGCACGAGCACAAATTCTTAAAAAAATTTTAAGTTCTACTATGATATCTATTTAATGTAACAGTATACGATTTATTATATTCTGCTAGGTGCAACTCATGATAAATATTTTGAACTCGTAAAAGCCGGGTTCCGCAAAGGGTAGATTATTACAAAACCACAATCTCGTTCCTGCACGAGCAATAATTCTTACACTTATTCGACATCCTACTAATATATCTAACTTAACTTATTATGTTCGGTTGGCATACTTTAAAAAAAAATTGAACTCATAAACACTAGGTACCGAAAAGGATAAATAATTGTAAAATCTCAAACACGTTCCAGCACGAGCACAAATTCATAAACCAATTCTATATTTTACTATGATATCTATTAAATGTAACAGTATACGATTTATTATATTCTGCTAGGTGCAACTCATAATAAATATTTTGAACTCGTAAAAGCCGGGTTCCGCAAAGGGTAGATTATTACAAAACCACAATCTCGTTCCTGCACGAGCAATAATTCTTACACTTATTCGACATCCTACTAATATATCTAACTTAACTTATTATGTTCGGTTGGCATACTTTAAAAAATAAATTGAACTCATAAACACTAGGTTATTTATATACAATTATTTATCCGAAAAGGATAAATAATTGTAAAATCTCAACACGTTCCAGCACGAGCACAAATTCTTAAACCAATTCTAAATTTTACTATGATATCTATTAAATGTAACAGTATACGATTTATTTCGTTCTGCTGGACATACTTTAAAAAAAAAATTTGAACTCATAAACACTGGGTACCGAAAAGGATAAATAATTGTAAAATTTCAAACCCGTTCCAGAACGAGCACATATTCTTAAACCAATTTTAAGTTCTACTATGATATCTATTTAATGTAACAGTATACGATTTATTATGTTCTGTTGGGTGCAACTCAAGTAAAATATTTTGAACTCCTAAAAACTGGGTTCCGCAAAGGATAGATTATTCCAAAATCACAATCTCGTTCCAGAACGAGCTAAAATTCTCTCACTTATTCTACATCCTACTAAAATATCTAACTTAACTTAAAATGTTCGGCTGGCATACTTTAATAAAAAAATTTAAACTCATAAACACTGGGTACCGAAAACGATAAATAATTGTAAAATATCAAACCCGGTCCAGCACTCGCACAAATTCTTAAAACAATTCTACATTTTACTATGATATCTATTAAATGTAACAGTATACGATTTATTATATTCTGCTAGGTGCAACTCATGAAAAATATTTTGAACTCGTAAAAGCCGGGTTCCGCACAGGGTAGATTATTACAAAACCACAATCTCGTTCCTGCACGAGCAATAATTCTTACACTTATTCGACATCCTACTAATATATCTAACTTATTATGTTTGGTTGGCATACTTTAAAAAAAAAATTGAACTCTTAAACACTAGGTACCGAAAAGGATAAATAATTGTAAAATCTCAAACACGTTCCAGCACGTGCACAAATTCATAAACCAATTCTAAATTTTACTATGATATCTATTAAATGTAACAGTATACGATTTATTATATTCTGCTAGATGCAACTCATGAATAATATTTTGAACTCGTAAAAACATTGTGCGATTTAATATGTTCTTCAGGGTATACATAAAAAAAAATTATGAACTCATAAAAACCGGGTTCCGAAAATGATCATAATTGTTAAATTACAAACACGTTCCAGCATCAGCCCAAATTCGTTAACCTATTCTACATCCTACTATGATATCTAACTAACGTAACAGTATACGATTTATTTCGTTCTGCTGGACATACTTTAAAAAAAAATTTTGAACTCATAAACACTGGGAACCGAAAAGGATAAATAATTGTAAAATCTCAAACACGTTCCAGCACGAGCACAAATTCTTAAACCAATTTTAAGTTCTAATATGGTATCTATTTAATGATACAGTATACGATTTATTATGTTCTATTAGGTGCAACTCACCTAAATAATTGTAAAATCACAAACACGTTCCAGCTTGAGCCCAAATTCGTTAACCTATTTTACATCCTACTATGATATCTAACTAATGTAACAGTATACGAATTATTTTGTTCTGCTGGACATACTTTAAAAAAAAATTTTGATCTCGTAAAAGCCGAGTTCCGCAAAGAAAAACTTATTACAAAATCACAATCTCGTTCCAGCATGAGCAACAATTCTTACACTTCTTCTACATCCTACAAAAATATCTAACTAGTGTAATATTATACGATTTAATATGTTCGGCTAGCAGACTTTAAAAATATAAAATTATGAACTCGTAAGAACCGGGTTCCGAAAAGAATAAATGATTGTAAAATCACAAACACGTTCCAGTATGAGCCCAAATTCATTAACCAATTCTAAATTCTACTATGATATCTATTTAATGTACCAGTATACGATTTATTATATTCTGCTAGGTGCAACTCATGAAAAATATTTTGATCTCGTAAAAGCCGGGTTCCGCAAAGGGTAGATTATTACAAAACCACAATCTCGTTCCTGCACGAGCAATAATTCTTACACTTATTCGACATCCTACTAATATATCTAACTTAACTTATTATGTTCGGTTGGCATACTTTAAAAAAAAAATTGAACTCATAAACACTAGGTACCGAAAAGGATAAATAATTGTAAAATCTCAAACACGTTCCAGCACGAGCACAAATTCATAAACCAATTCTAAATTTTACTATGATATTGTGGTTGATGTTTGGTCTTAAACCACAATATTGTAAAAATAATTGAACATTTTAATAATGAGAATTAACTCAGAACATTTTTATTTTCACAATAACACAATATTTTGAATGTAATATTAACAACACATGTTAAAAAAGTCATATGAGTTGCAAAGCACCACATACTCCCTCCCCAGTGATAACGGAGAGAAACTTTGAAGGAAATGTTACTCTGCGTCCTGAACGTGTTCGGTTGGTCTTGGGAGGCAAAGTTGCTTTAAAAACAGGAGCAGCAGATGAATTCTGTTGCGATCCCTCTGTTGTTGAATTCTGTTGCTGCTGGTGGTGCGATGTTCCGTCCTCCGATAACAAATATGCCGGTTTAAGGCGGTCAATAGAGATCCTTTTCGTGCCTCTGGGAGTTTCAAGATCAAAGAATTTGTCGGTCCGTGAAATTACCTTAAATGGTCCTTCATAAATAGGTTGTAAGGGTTTTCTCACAGCGTCTTGTCGCACGAAAACATGGGAGGTTTTTTTAATATTCTGGTGAATGTAGGGTAGCTTAGCTGAGTGATGGCTTGTAATTACCGGTCTAAGCGCTTGGATGTGTTCCTTTAATTTATGTACCAGCATAGGTAGGTCATTTGATGTTGCTCCATCTTCGAAGAAGTCTGCTGGTAGTCTCAAAGGTTCTCCGTACACTATTGACGCTGGTGTCGCTTGGAGGTGAGGTACCAAGAGGGAACGTAGACCAAGAAGAACTGTGGGTAGTTTGGTAATCCAGTCATTTACCAGCTGAGCACGTAGGGATGCCTTAAGCTGCCGATGCCATCTTTCTATTTTGCCATTAGACGCAGGATGATATGCCGTAGTTTTACAATGTTGGATGCCCAGAAGATTGGTTAGGTGGGCGAAGAGTGAGCAATCAAATTGTCTGCCACGATCTGTCGTAATCTTAGATGGAACTCCAAACCTGGCGATCCATGAAAATATGAGAGACCGTGCGACTGATTCCGCTGAAATGTCCTTTAAAGGTATTGCTTCCGTCCAGCTAGAAAAACGGTCAATGATTGTTAGTAAATAGATATACCCATCGGAAGGTGGCAGAGGACCAACAATATCCAGATTTAGGTGAGAAAATCTACTACTGGCTGGTTCGTAGGCACCTATTTCGCTAAAAATATGTTTGGTAACTTTTGAACGTTGACAACCCATACATGTTTTAGCCCATAGTCTGACATCTTTTTTAAGGGAAGGCCACACATATCGTTGCTTGACGAGCTCGATGGACGCTTTTATTCCAGGGTGTGCCATGTTATGGAGAGAGTCGAAAGCTGGTTTCCGAAATGCTAGCGGTAAGTAAGGCCTCAAACGACTTGTAGATGTGTCTACTATCAATTCTGCTCCTGATGTTAATGCGATTGGTGCAAATTTAAGGGAACAATTTTTATTAGCCTTTAGCTGTTGTAGTTCCTCGTCCGTACTTTGTAGTTTCGCTACGTCGTCAAAGGAAATCACGGATGGGACAGATATAGCGGATAGGCGAGAAAAGAAGTCGGCCGGAGTGTTGGATTTGCCAGGAAGGTACTGGAGGTTTGTGGTGAACTGCCCTATGAAATCCAATTGTCGTAATTGGCGTGGGGAAGCCTTGTCAAGCCGTTGCTTAAACGCGTATGTCAGAGGCCTATGATCCGTATATAATACAAAATCCCTACCTTCTAATATGTAACGAAAGTGTTTAACGGACATATATGCGGCAAGTAACTCTCTATCATACGTACTATACCGCTTTTGAGTGTCTGTTAATGATTTTGAAAAGAACCCAAGTGGTTCTAAAACACCGTTACGAAGTTGGTTGAGCGACGATCCAACTGCATAATCTGAAGCATCAACGAGAAGCGCTAATGGTAAGTCGTCTGATGGGTGGGCTAAGAGTGTTGCGTTTGTGATTTGAGTTTTAAGTTTCTCAAAAGCACACAAAGCCTCAGGAGTCCATTCCACGTTGCGTTTATCATTTTTGCGCGTATCTTTGCAAAGGTTAAATAACAGCTGTTGCGTTTCGGCGGTTGCAGGCAACGATCTTCTGTAGAAATTTATTAACCCAAGAAAACGTCTGAGATCGGCAATGGTTTTAGGTTGTTTGTACGAGACGATCTTGTCAACTCGATCAGGTAACGGCTCAATACCCTCGACAGATACAGAGTAACCTAAAAACGAAATTTTTGTTATCCCGAATTCACATTTTGCTATATTAATGTTTATGCGGTATTCGTTCAAGCGCCTGAATAGTGAGGTGAGATGACAAATATGTTGTTCTTCATTATTTGAAAACACGAGAATGTCATCTAAATAACAAAAAACAAAATCTAAATCTCGTAAAATGCTATCGATGTATCTCTGGAAAGATTGAGCGGCATTTCTCAATCCAAAAGGCATCTTTAGAAACTCAAATAATCCGAAAGGGGTAATCACAGCTGTTTTAGGTACATCTTCTGGTGCAATCGGAATATGGTGGTAGGCGCGAACTAAATCGATTTTAGAAAAGAAAGTCTTACCGGCGAGTCTGGAGTTAAAATCGTTTAAATATGGTATAGGGTAGCGGTCGGGAACTGTTATGGCATTAAGTGCCCTATAATCGCCGCAAGGCCTCCATGACCCATCTTTTTTAGCTACCATATGTAAGGGACTCGACCATGGACTTTTGGAGGGCCTACATATTCCCAAGTCGATCATTTTTTGAAATTCTAATTTAGCCTGTTCCAATTTTGTGCGAGGTAGACGTCTGGGCCTAGCAACAACGGGTGGACCGGTTGTCTTAATGCTATGAAAATATTTTATATCCGTGGCACAGAAATTTGGATCTTCGCGCAGTAATGTTGGGAACTTTTGAAGTAGTTCAGTGTATTTGCTAAGCGGATCTAATAAGTGAATTTCACTCTCGGGTGAGTTAACCGTAGTCAATGTAGAAGTAGATATCTGTGTTGTATTGTCAATAAGCCGCCTATTTTTTAGATCAATTAATAGTCCAAAATGATTTAAAAAATCAGCTCCAATAATAGGAGTCTGAACTTTAGCGATTGTGAAAGGCCAACAATAAGAACGTCTCGTACCTATATTCAGGTTAATTAGACGCTCACCATAAGTGTTTATAGGCGTTCCATTAGCCGCAAAGAGTACCCGTTTGGTTGGTCGCATTTGGGGAGAGGAAGGAACGACAGAAATATCTGCCCCGGAATCCACAAGGTATTTTGTTCCAGTAGGAATATCCGTGACGAACAGACGGCGTGTAAGTATTTGGCCTGTGCTCTCCTGCGCCATCTCAAGAGAGTGGCCTACTCGTTTTCCGATTTAGAAGGAGATGTTTGTTTATAAGAGCAAGGTTGGTTACATTTTGTGGCTTTTTCACGAAATTTACGGTGATACCAGCAAAGAAGACCATTAGAGGAAGGGCGGGATCGTGAACGAGACCGCGAACGTGAACGACCTGCAGCAGATAAGCTACTAATAGCAGCGGTTAATTCGGCAATTTGTGATTCTAAACGCGATAGCCTATCAGTGGGTAAGATGCTAGAAGATGAACTATGGGAAGGATTATTATTTATAGAGGTTATGTTAGGCGAGGAATGTGTGTAATCGAGAATCCTGTCAGCCATAATGGCAGTGTTGTCTAGTGTGTCATTGCTAGAGGCTAATATTGATCTCAAATTAACTGGGAGACGTTGCATGAAAATAGTTTTTAGAAAATCATCATTGACTTGCGAACCAGCAAGGGTACGCATTTCGCGTAACAACTGACTGGGCCGTTTGTCTCCAAGATCTATTTCAGTAAGTAATTTGGTTACCTTCCGTCCTTCAGATTCTTCGAATTCGCGTTGCAGCCTTTCCATAAGATGAGTATATGGGGTTGTAGAAAGTTCCTTACCTAAAAAATCTGCGATTAGCTCCGCGACGTCTGAATCCAATGAAGCTAAAACATAATTAAATTTAGTTAATTCGGAGGTTATTTTATAATTGTAAAATTGAGCTTCCACCTGCATTTTCCAGATCTTGATGTTTTTTCGCCAAATAGGTGGAATTTTAATTGATACCCGGCTGATTTCTTCATAACTGCTACGTTGGGGCCTTGTCTCCGTGTTCTCGGAATCATACATTATAAATGAAAATATCTAAAGTCTTCAACTTACAGATTGTAGCTGTCCAAATCGGTGGTCACCACTGTGGTTGATGTTTGGTCTTAAACCACAATATTGTAAAAATAATTGAACATTTTAATAATGAGAATTAACTCAGAACATTTTTATTTTCACAATAACACAATATTTTGAATGTAATATTAACAACACATGTTAAAAAAGTCATATGAGTTGCAAAGCACCACAATATCTATTAAATGTAACAGTATACGATTTATTATATTCTGCTAGATGCAACTCATGAATAATATTTTGAACTCGTAAAAACATTGTGCGATTTAATATGTTCTTCAGGGTATACATAAAAAAAAATTATGAACTCATAAAAACCGGGTTCCGAAAATGATCAATAATTGTTAAATCACAAACACGTTTCAGCATGAGCCCAAATTCGTTAACCTATTCTACATCCTACTATGATATCTAACTAACGTAACAGTATACGATTTATTTCGTTCTGCTGGACATACTTTAAAAAAAAATTTTGAACTCATAAACACTGGGTACTGAAAAGGATAAATAATTGTAAAATTTCAAACCCGTTCCAGCACGCGCAAAAATTCTTAAACCAATTTTAAGTTCTACTATGATATCTATTTAATGTAACACTAAACGATTTATTATGTTCTGTTAGGTGCAACTCAAGTAAAATATTTTGAACTCGTAAAAGCCGGGTTCCGCAAAGGATAGATTATTCCAAAATCACTATCTCGTTCCAGCACGAGCAAAAATTCGTACACTTATTCTACATCCTACTAAAATATCTAACTTAACTTAATATGTTCGGCTGGCAACCTTTAATAAAAAAATTTAAACTCATAAACACTGGGTACCGAAAACGATAAATAATTGTAAAATATCGAACCCGTTCCAGCACGAGCACAAATTCTTAAAACAATTCTAAATTTTACTATGATATCTATTAAATGTAACAGTATACGATTTATTATATTCTGCTAGGTGCAACTCATGAAAAATATTTTGAGCTCGTAAAAACATTGTGCGATTAAATATGTTCTTCAGGGTAAACTTAAATAAAAATTATGAACTCATAAAAACCGGGTTCCGCAAAGGATAGATTATTCCAAAATCACAATCTCGTTCCAGAACGAGCAAAAATTCTTACACTTATTCTACATCCTACTAAAATATCTAACTTAACTTAATATGTTCGGCTCGCATACCTTAATAAAAAAATTTGAACTCATAAACACTGGGTACCGAAAACGATAAATAATTGTAATAATAACGTTCCAGCACGAGCACAAATTCTTAAACCAATTCTAAATTTTACTATGATATCTATTAAATGTAACAGTATACGATTTATCATATTCTGCTAGGTGCTACTCATGAAAAATATTTTGAACTCGTAAAAGCCGGGTTCCGCAAAGGGTAGATGATTACAAAACCACAATCTCGTTCCTGCACGAGCAATAATTCTTACACTTATTCTACATCCTACTAATATATCTAACTTAACTTATTATGTTCGGTTGGCATACTTTAAAAAAAAAATGAACTCATAAACACTAGGTACCGAAAATGATAAATAATTGTAAAATCTCAAACACGTTCCAGTACGAGCACAAATTCATAAACCAATTCTAAATTCTACTATGATATCTATTAAATGTAACAGTATACGATTTATTATATTCTGCTAGATGCAACTCATGAATAATATTTTGAACTCGTAAAAACATTGTGCGATTTAATATGTTCTTCAGGGTATACATAAAAAAAAAATTATGAACTCATAAAAACCGGGTTCCGAAAATGATCAATAATTGTTAAATCACAAACACGTTTCAGCATGAGCCCAAATTCGTTAACCTATTCTACATCCTACTATGATATCTAACTAACGTAACAGTATACGATTTATTTCGTTCTGCTAGACATACTTTAAAAAAAAATTTTGAACTCATAATCACTGGGTACTGAAAAGGATAAATAATTGTAAAATTTCAAACCCGTTCCAGCACGAGCACATATTCTTAAACCAATTTTAAGTTCTACTATGATATCTATTTAATGTATCAGTATACGATTTATTATGTTCTGTTAGGTGCAACTCAAGTAAAATATTTTAAACTCCTAAAAACTGGGTTCCGCAAAGGATAGATTATTCCAAAATCACAATCTTGTTCCAGAACGAGCTAAAATTCTCTCACTTATTATACATCCTACTAAAATATCTAACTTAACTTAAAATGTTCGGCTGGCATACTTTAATAAAAAAATTTAAACTCATAAACACTGGGTACCGAAAATGATAATTAATTGTAAAATATCAAACCCGGTCCAGCACGAGCACAAATTCTTAAAACAATTCTACATTTTACTATGATATCTATTATATGTAACAGTATTCGATTTATTATATTCTGCTAGGTGCAACTCATAAAAAATATTTTGAACTCGTAAAAGCCGGGTTCCGCAAAGGGTAGATTATTACAAAACCACAATCTCGTTCCTGCACGAGCAATAATTCTTACACTTATTCGACATCCTACTAATATATCTAACTTAACTTATTATGTTCGGTTGGCATACTTTAAAAAAAAAATTGAACTCATAAACACTAGGTACCGAAAAGGATAAATAATTGTAAAATCTCAAACACGTTCCAGCACGAGCACAAATTCATAAACCAATTCTAAATTTTACTATGATATCTATTAAATGTAACAGTATACGATTTATTATATTCTGCTAGATGCAACTCATGAATAATATTTTGAACTCGTAAAAACATTGTGCGATTTAATATGTTCTTCAGGGTATACATAAAAAAAAATTATGAACTCATAAAAACCGGGTTCCGAAAATGATCAATAATTGTTAAATCACAAACACGTTTCAGCATGAGCCCAAATTCGTTAACCTATTCTACATCCTACTATGATATCTAACTAACGTAACAGTATACGATTTATTTCGTTCTGCTGGACATACTTTAAAAAAAAATTTTGAACTCATAAACACTGGGTACTGAAAAGGATAAATAATTGTAAAATTTCAAACCCGTTCCAGCACGAGCTTAAATTTTTAAACCAATTTTAAGTTCTACTATGATATCTATTTAATGTAACAGTATACGATTTATTATGTTCTGTTAGGTGCAACTCAAGTAAAATATTTTGAACTCCTAAAAGCCGGGTTCCGCAAAGGATGGATTATTCCAAAATCACTATCTCGTTCCAGCACGAGCAAAAATTCGTACACTTATTCTACATCCAACTAAAATATCTAACTTAACTTAATATGTTCGGCTGGCATACTTTAATAAAAAAATTTAAACTCATAAACACTGGGTACCGAAAACGATAAATAATTGTAAAATATCGAACCCGTTCCAGCACGAGCACAAATTCTTAAAACAATTCTAAATTTTACTATGATATCTATTAAATGTAACAGTATACGATTTATTATATTCTGCTAGGTGCAACTCATGAAAAATATTTTGAGCTCGTAAAAACATTGTGCGATTAAATATGTTCTTCAGGGTAAACTTAAAAAAAAATTATGAACTCATAAAAACCGGGTTCCGCAAAGGATAGATTATTCCAAAATCACAATCTCGTTCCAGAACGAGCAAAAATTCTTACACTTATTCTACATCCTACTAAAATATCTAACTTAACTTAATATGTTCGGCTCGCATACCTTAATAAAAAAATTTGAACTCATAAACACTGGGTACCTAAAACGATAAATAATTGTAAAATATCAAACACGTTCCAGCACGAGCACAAATTCTTAAACCAATTCTAAATTTTACTATGATATCTATTAAATGTAACAGTATACGATTTATCATATTCTGCTAGGTGCTACTCATGAAAAATATTTTGAACTCGTAAAAGCCGGGTTCCGCAAAGGGTAGATTATTACAAAACCACAATCTCGTTCCTGCACGAGCAATAATTCTTACACTTATTCTACATCCTACTAATATATCTAACTTAACTTATTATGTTCGGTTGGCATACTTTAAAAAAAAATTGAACTCATAAACACTAGGAACCGAAAAGGATAAATAATTGTAAAATCTCAAACACGTTCCAGTACGAGCACAAATTCATAAACCAATTCTAAATTTTACTATGATATCTATTAAATGTAACAGTATACGATTTATTATATTCTGCTAGATGCAACTCATGAAAAATATTTTGAACTCGTAAAAACATTGTGCGATTTAATATGTTCTTCAGGGTATACATAAAAAAAAAATTATGAACTCATAAAAACCGGGTTCCGAAAATGATCAATAATTGTTAAATCACAAACACGTTTCAGCATGAGCCCAAATTCGTTAACCTATTCTACATCCTACTATGATATCTAACTAACGTAACAGTATACGATTTATTTCGTTCTGCTGGACATACTTTAAATAAAAATTTTGAACTCATAATCACTGGGTACTGAAAAGGATAAATAATTGTAAAATTTCAAACCCGTTCCAGCACGAGCACAAATTCTTAAACCAATTTTATGTTCTACTATGATATCTATTTAATGTAACAGTATACGATTTATTATGTTCTGTTAGGTGCAACTCAAGTAAAATATTCTGAACTTCTAAAAACTGGGTTCCGCAAAGGATAGATTATTCCAAAGTCACAATCTCGTTCCAGAACGAGCAAAAATTCTTACACATATTCTACATCCTACTAAAATATCTAACTTAACTTAATATGTTCGGCTCGCATACCTTAATAAAAAAATTTAAACTCATAAACACTGGGTATCGAAAACGATAAATAATTGTAAAATATCAAACACGTTCCAGCACGATCACAAATTCTTAAACCAATTCTATATTTTACTATGATATCTATTAAATATAACAGTATACGATTTATCATATTCTGCTAGGTGCTACTCATGAAAAATATTTTGAACTCGTAAAGGCCGGGTTCCGCAAAGGGTAGATTATTACAAAACCACAATCTCGTTCCTGCACGAGCAATAATTCTTACACTTATTCTACATCCTACTAATATATCTAACTTAACTTATTATGTTCGGTTGGCATACTTTAAAAAAAAAATTGAACTCATAAACACTAGGTACCGAAAAGGATAAATAATTGTAAAATCTCAAACACGTTCCAGCACGAGCACAAATTCATGAACCAATTCTAAATTTTACTATGATATCTATTAAATGTAACAGTATACGATTTATTATATTCTGCTAGCTGCAACTCATGAATAATATTTTGAACTCGTAAAAAAATTGTGCGATTTAATATGTTCTTCAGGGTATACATAAAAAAAAATTATGAACTCATAAAAACCGGGTTCCGAAAATGATCAATAATTGTTAAATCACAAACACGTTTCAGCATGAGCCCAAATTCGTTAACCTATTCTACATCCTACTATGATATCTAACTAACGTAACAGTATACGATTTATATCGTTCTGCTGGACATACTTTAAATAAAAATTTTGAACTCATAAACACTGGGTACTGAAAAGGATAAATAATTGTAAAATTTCAAACCCGTTCCAGCACGAGCACAAATTCATAAACCAATTCTAAATTTTACTATGATATCTATTAAATGTAACAGTATACGATTTATTATGTTCTGTTAGGTGCAACTCAAGTAAAATATTTTGAACTCGTAAAAGCCGGGTTCCGCAAAGGATAGATTATTCCAAAATCACTATCTCGTTCCAGCACGAGCAAAAATTCGTACACTTATTCTACATCCTACTAAAATATCTAACTTAACTTAATATGTTCGGCTGGCATACTTTAATAAAAAAATTTAAACTCATAAACACTGGGTACCGAAAACGATAAATAATTGTAAAATATCGAACCCGTTCCAGCACGAGCACAAATTCTTAAAACAATTCTAAATTTTACTATGATATCTATTAAATGTAACAGTATACGATTTATTATATTCTGCTAGGTGCAACTCATGAAAAATATTTTGAGCTCGTAAAAACATTGTGCGATTAAATATGTTCTTCAGGGTAAACTTAAAAAAAAATTATGAACTCATAAAAACCGGGTTCCGCAAAGGATAGATTATTCCAAAATCACAATCTCGTTCCAGAACGAGCAAAAATTCTTACACTTATTCTACATCCTACTAAAATATCTAACTTAACTTAATATGTTCGGCTCGCATACCTTAATAAAAAAATTTGAACTCATAAACACTGGGTACCTAAAACGATAAATAATTGTAAAATATCAAACACGTTCCAGCACGAGCACAAATTCTTAAACCAATTCTAAATTTTACTATGATATCTATTAAATGTAACAGTATACGATTTATCATATTCTGCTAGGTGCTACTCATGAAAAATATTTTGAACTCGTAAAAGCCGGGTTCCGCAAAGGGTAGATTATTACAAAACCACAATCTCGTTCCTGCACGAGCAATAATTCTTACACTTATTCTACATCCTACTAATATATCTAACTTAACTTATTATGTTCGGTTGGCATACTTTAAAAAAAAATTGAACTCATAAACACTAGGAACCGAAAAGGATAAATAATTGTAAAATCTCAAACACGTTCCAGTACGAGCACAAATTCATAAACCAATTCTAAATTTTACTATGATATCTATTAAATGTAACAGTATACGATTTATTATATTCTGCTAGATGCAACTCATGAAAAATATTTTGAACTCGTAAAAACATTGTGCGATTTAATATGTTCTTCAGGGTATACATAAAAAAAAAATTATGAACTCATAAAAACCGGGTTCCGAAAATGATCAATAATTGTTAAATCACAAACACGTTTCAGCATGAGCCCAAATTCGTTAACCTATTCTACATCCTACTATGATATCTAACTAACGTAACAGTATACGATTTATTTCGTTCTGCTGGACATACTTTAAATAAAAATTTTGAACTCATAATCACTGGGTACTGAAAAGGATAAATAATTGTAAAATTTCAAACCCGTTCCAGCACGAGCACAAATTCTTAAACCAATTTTATGTTCTACTATGATATCTATTTAATGTAACAGTATACGATTTATTATGTTCTGTTAGGTGCAACTCAAGTAAAATATTCTGAACTTCTAAAAACTGGGTTCCGCAAAGGATAGATTATTCCAAAATCACAATCTCGTTCCAGAACGAGCAAAAATTCTTACACATATTCTACATCCTACTAAAATATCTAACTTAACTTAATATGTTCGGCTCGCATACCTTAATAAAAAAATTTAAACTCATAAACACTGGGTATCGAAAACGATAAATAATTGTAAAATATCAAACACGTTCCAGCACGATCACAAATTCTTAAACCAATTCTATATTTTACTATGATATCTATTAAATATAACAGTATACGATTTATCATATTCTGCTAGGTGCTACTCATGAAAAATATTTTGAACTCGTAAAGGCCGGGTTCCGCAAAGGGTAGATTATTACAAAACCACAATCTCGTTCCTGCACGAGCAATAATTCTTACACTTATTCTACATCCTACTAATATATCTAACTTAACTTATTATGTTCGGTTGGCATACTTTAAAGAAAAAATTGAACTCATAAACACTAGGTACCGAAAAGGATAAATAATTGTAAAATCTCAAACACGTTCCAGCACGAGCACAAATTCATGAACCAATTCTAAATTTTACTATGATATCTATTAAATGTAACAGTATACGATTTATTATATTCTGCTAGCTGCAACTCATGAATAATATTTTGAACTCGTAAAAAAATTGTGCGATTTAATATGTTCTTCAGGGTATACATAAAAAAAAATTATGAACTCATAAAAACCGGGTTCCGAAAATGATCAATAATTGTTAAATCACAAACACGTTTCAGCATGAGCCCAAATTCGTTAACCTATTCTACATCCTACTATGATATCTAACTAACGTAACAGTATACGATTTATATCGTTCTGCTGGACATACTTTAAATAAAAATTTTGAACTCATAAACACTGGGTACTGAAAAGGATAAATAATTGTAAAATTTCAAACCCGTTCCAGCACGAGCACAAATTCATAAACCAATTCTAAATTTTACTATGATATCTATTAAATGTAACAGTATACGATTTATTATGTTCTGTTAGGTGCAACTCAAGTAAAATATTTTGAACTCGTAAAAGCCGGGTTCCGCAAAGGATAGATTATTCCAAAATCACTATCTCGTTCCAGCACGAGCAAAAATTCGTACACTTATTCTACATCCTACTAAAATATCTAACTTAACTTAATATGTTCGGCTGGCATACTTTAATAAAAAAATTTAAACTCATAAACACTGGGTACCGAAAACGATAAATAATTGTAAAATATCGAACCCGTTCCAGCACGAGCACAAATTCTTAAAACAATTCTAAATTTTACTATGATATCTATTAAATGTAACAGTATACGATTTATTATATTCTGCTAGGTGCAACTCATGAAAAATATTTTGAACTCGTAAAAGCCGGGTTCCGCAAAGGGTAGATTATTACAAAACCACAATCTCGTTCCTGCACGAGCAATAATTCTTACACTTATTCGACATCCTACTAATATATCTAACTTAACTTATTATGTTCGGTTGGCATACTTTAAAAAAAAATTGAACTCATAAACACTAGGTACCGAAAATGATAAATAATTCTAAAATCTCAAACACGTTCCAGTACGAGCACAAATTCATAAACCAATTCTGAATTTTACTATGATATCTATTAAATGTAACAGTATACGATTTATTATATTCTGCTAGATGCAACTCATAAATAATATTTTGAACTCGTAAAAACATTGTGCGATTTAATATGTTCCTCAGGGTATACATAAAAAAAAAATTATGAACTCATAAAAACCGGGTTCCGAAAATGATCAATAATTGTTAAATCACAAACACGTTTCAGCATGAGCCCAAATTCGTTAACCTATTCTACATCCTACTATGATATCTAACTAACGTAACAGTATACGATTTATTTCGTTCTGCTAGACATACTTTAAAAAAAAATTTTGAACTCATAATCACTGGGTACTGAAAAGGATAAATAATTGTAAAATTTCAAACCCGTTCCAGCACGAGCACAAATTCTTAAACCAATTTTAAGTTCTACTATATCTATTTAATGTAACAGTATACGATTTATTATGTTCTGTTAGGTGCAACTCAAGTAAAATATTTTGAACTTCTAAAAACTGGGTTCCGCAAAGGATAGATTATTCCAAAATCACAATCTCGTTCCAGAACGAGCTAAAATTCTTACACTTATTCTACATCCTACTAAAATATCTAACTTAACTTAATATTTTCGGCTGGCATACTTTAATAAAAAAATTTAAACTCATAAACACTGGGTACCGAAAAGGATAAATAATTGTAAAATATCAAACCCGTTCCAGCACGAGCTCGAATTCTTAAAACAATTCTAAATTTTACTATGATATCTATTAAATGTAACCGTATACGATTTATTATATTCTGCTAGGTGCAACTCATGAAAAATATTTTGAACTCGTAAAAACATTGTGCGATTGAATATGTTCTTCAGGGTAAACTTAAAAAAAAATTATGAACTCATAAAAACCGGGTTCCGCAAAGGATAGATTATTCCAAAATCACAATCTCGTTCCAGAACGAGCAAAAATTCTTACACTTATTCTACATCCTACTAAAATATCTAACTTAACTTAATATGTTCGGCTCGCATACTTTAATAAAAAAATTTGAACTAATAAACACTGGGTACCGAAAACGATAAATAATTGTAAAATATCAAACACGTTCCAGCACGAGCACAAATTCTTAAACCAATTCTATATTTTACTATGATATCTATTAAATGTAACAGTATACGATTTATTATATTCTGCTAGGTGCAACTCATGATAAATATTTTGAACTCGTAAAAACATTGTGCGATTAAATATGTTCTTCAGGGTAAACTTAAAAAAAAAATTATGAACTCATAAAAACCGGGTTCCGCAAAGGATAGATTATTCCAAAATCACAATCTCGTTCCAGAACGAGCAAAAATTCTTACACTTATTCTACATCCTACTAAAATATCTAACTTAACTTAATATGTTCGGCTCGCATACCTTAATAAAAAAATTTGAACTCATAAACACTGGGTACCGAAAAGGATAAATAATTGTAAAATATCAAACACGTTCCAGCACGAGCACAAATTCTTAAACCAATTCTATATTTTACTATGATATCTATTAAATGTAACAGTATACGATTTATTATATTCTGCTAGGTGCAACTCATGATAAATATTTTGAACTCGTAAAAACATTGTGCGATTAAATATGTTCTTCAGGGTAAACTTAAAAAAAAAATTATGAACTCATAAAAACCGGGTTCCGCAAAGGATAGATTATTCCAAAATCACAATCTCGTTCCAGAACGAGCAAAAATTCTTACACTTATTCTACATCCTACTAAAATATCTAACTTAACTTAATATGTTCGGCTCGCATACCTTAATAAAAAAATTTGAACTCATAAACACTGGGTACCGAAAAGGATAAATAATTGTAAAATATCAAACACGTTCCAGCACGAGCACAAATTCTTAAACCAATTCTAAATTTTACTATGATATCTATTAAATGTAACAGTATACGATTTATCATATTCTGCTAGGTGCTACTCATGAAAAATATTTTGAACTCGTAAAAGCCGGGTTCCGCAAAGGGTAGATTATTACAAAACCACAATCTCGTTCCTGCACGAGCAATAATTCTTACACTTATTCTACATCCTACAAATATATCTAACTTAACTTATTATGTTCGGTTGGCATACTTTAAAAAAAAATTGAACTCATAAACACTAGGTACCGAAAATGATAAATAATTGTAAAATCTCAAACACGTTCCAGTACGAGCACAAATTCATAAACCAATTCTAAATTTTACTATGATATCTATTAAATGTAACAGTATACGATTTATTATATTCTGCTAGATGCAACTCATAAATAATATTTTGAACTCGTAAAAACATTGTGCGATTTAATATGTTCCTCAGGGTATACATAAAAAAAAAATTATGAACTCATAAAAACCGGGTTCCGAAAATGATCAATAATTGTTAAATCACAAACACGTTTCAGCATGAGCCCAAATTCGTTAACCTATTCTACATCCTACTATGATATCTAACTAACGTAACAGTATACGATTTATTTCGTTCTGCTAGACATACTTTAAAAAAAATTTTTGAACTCATAATCACTGGGTACTGAAAAGGATAAATAATTGTAAAATTTCAAACCCGTTCCAGCACGAGCACAAATTCTTAAACCAATTTTAAGTTCTACTATATCTATTTAATGTAACAGTATACGATTTATTATGTTCTGTTAGGTGCAACTCAAGTAAAATATTTTGAACTTCTAAAAACTGGGTTCCGCAAAGGATAGATTATTCCAAAATCACAATCTCGTTCCAGAACGAGCTAAAATTCTTACACTTATTCTACATCCTACTAAAATATCTAACTTAACTTAATATTTTCGGCTGGCATACTTTAATAAAAAAATTTAAACTCATAAACACTGGGTACCGAAAAGGATAAATAATTGTAAAATATCAAACCCGTTCCAGCACGAGCTCGAATTCTTAAAACAATTCTAAATTTTACTATGATATCTATTAAATGTAACCGTATACGATTTATTATATTCTGCTAGGTGCAACTCATGAAAAATATTTTGAACTCGTAAAAACATTGTGCGATTAAATATGTTCTTCAGGGTAAACTTAAAAAAAAATTATGAACTCATAAAAACCGGGTTCCGCAAAGGATAGATTATTCCAAAATCACAATCTAGTTCCAGAACGAGCAAAAATTCTTACACTTATTCTACATCCTACTAAAATATCTAACTTAACTTAATATGTTCGGCTCGCATACTTTAATAAAAAAATTTAAACTAATAAACACTGGGTACCGAAAACGATAAATAATTGTAAAATATCAAACACGTTCCAGCACGAGCACAAATTCTTAAACCAATTCTATATTTTACTATGATATCTATTAAATGTAACAGTATACGATTTATTATATTCTGCTAGGTGCAACTCATGATAAATATTTTGAACTCGTAAAAGCCGGGTTCCGCAAAGGGTAGATTATAACAAAACCACAATCTCGTTTCTGCACGAGCAATAATTCTTACACTTATTCGACATCCTACTTATATATCTAACTTAACTTATTATGTTCGGTTGGCATACTTTAAAAAAAAATTGAACTCATAAACACTAGGTACCGAAAATGATAAATAATTGTAAAATCTCAAACACGTTCCAGTACGAGCACAAATTCATAAACCAATTCTAAATTTTACTATGATATCTATTAAATGTAACAGTATACGATTTATTATATTCTGCTAGATGCAACTCATAAATAATATTTTGAACTCGTAAAAACATTGTGCGATTTAATATGTTCCTCAGGGTATACATAAAAAAAAAATTATGAACTCATAAAAACCGGGTTCCGAAAATGATCAATAATTGTTAAATCACAAACACGTTTCAGCATGAGCCCAAATTCGTTAACCTATTCTACATCCTACTATGATATCTAACTAACGTAAGAGTATACGATTTATTTCGTTCTGCTAGACATACTTTAAAAAAAATTTTTGAACTCATAATCACTGGGTACTGAAAAGGATAAATAATTGTAAAATTTCAAACCCGTTCCAGCACGAGCACAAATTCTTAAACCAATTTTAAGTTCTACTATATCTATTTAATGTAACAGTATACGATTTATTATGTTCTGTTAGGTGCAACTCAAGTAAAATATTTTGAACTTCTAAAAACTGGGTTCCGCAAAGGATAGATTATTCCAAAATCACAATCTCGTTCCAGAACGAGCTAAAATTCTTAAACTTATTCTACATTCTACTAAAATATCTAACTTAACTTAATATTTTCGGCTGGCATACTTTAATAAAAAAATTTAAACTCATAAACACTGGGTACCGAAAAGGATAAATAATTGTAAAATATCAAACACGTTCCAGCACGAGCACAAATTCTTAAACCAATTCTAAATTTTACTATGATATCTATTAAATGTAACAGTATACGATTTATCATATTCTGCTAGGTGCTACTCATGAAAAATATTTTGAACTCGTAAAAGCCGGGTTCCGCAAAGGGTAGATTATTACAAAACCACAATCTCGTTCCTGCACGAGCAATAATTCTTACACTTATTCTACATCCTACAAATATATCTAACTTAACTTATTATGTTCGGTTGGCATACTTTAAAAAAAAATTGAACTCATAAACACTAGGTACCGAAAATGATAAATAATTGTAAAATCTCAAACACGTTCCAGTACGAGCACAAATTCATAAACCAATTCTAAATTTTACTATGATATCTATTAAATGTAACAGTATACGATTTATTATATTCTGCTAGATGCAACTCATAAATAATATTTTGAACTCGTAAAAACATTGTGCGATTTAATATGTTCCTCAGGGTATACATAAAAAAAAAATTATGAACTCATAAAAACCGGGTTCCGAAAATGATCAATAATTGTTAAATCACAAACACGTTTCAGCATGAGCCCAAATTCGTTAACCTATTCTACATCCTACTATGATATCTAACTAACGTAACAGTATACGATTTATTTCGTTCTGCTAGACATACTTTAAAAAAAATTTTTGAACTCATAATCACTGGGTACTGAAAAGGATAAATAATTGTAAAATTTCAAACCCGTTCCAGCACGAGCACAAATTCTTAAACCAATTTTAAGTTCTACTATATCTATTTAATGTAACAGTATACGATTTATTATGTTCTGTTAGGTGCAACTCAAGTAAAATATTTTGAACTTCTAAAAACTGGGTTCCGCAAAGGATAGATTATTCCAAAATCACAATCTCGTTCCAGAACGAGCAAAAATTCTTACACTTATTCTACATCCTACTAAAATATCTAACTTAACTTAATATTTTCGGCTGGCATACTTTAATAAAAAAATTTAAACTCATAAACACTGGGTACCGAAAAGGATAAATAATTGTAAAATATCAAACCCGTTCCAGCACGAGCTCGAATTCTTAAAACAATTCTAAATTTTACTATGATATCTATTAAATGTAACCGTATACGATTTATTATATTCTGCTAGGTGCAACTCATGAAAAATATTTTGAACTCGTAAAAACATTGTGCGATTAAATATGTTCTTCAGGGTAAACTTAAAAAAAAATTATGAACTCATAAAAACCGGGTTCCGCAAAGGATAGATTATTCCAAAATCACAATCTCGTTCCAGAACGAGCAAAAATTCTTACACTTATTCTACAACCTACTAAAATATCTAACTTAACTTAATATGTTCGGCTCGCATACTTTAATAAAAAAATTTGAACTAATAAACACTGGGTACCGAAAACGATAAATAATTGTAAAATATCAAACACGTTCCAGCACGAGCACAAATTCTTAAACCAATTCTATATTTTACTATGATATCTATTAAATGTAACAGTATACGATTTATTATATTCTGCTAGGTGCAACTCATGATAAATATTTTGAACTCGTAAAAGCCGGGTTCCGCAAAGGGTAGATTATAACAAAACCACAATCTCGTTTCTGCACGAGCAATAATTCTTACACTTATTCGACATCCTACTTATATATCTAACTTAACTTATTATGTTCGGTTGGCATACTTTAAAAAAAAATTGAACTCATAAACACTAGGTACCGAAAATGATAAATAATTGTAAAATCTCAAACACGTTCCAGTACGAGCACAAATTCATAAACCAATTCTAAATTTTACTATGATATCTATTAAATGTAACAGTATACGATTTATTATATTCTGCTAGATGCAACTCATAAATAATATTTTGAACTCGTAAAAACATTGTGCGATTTAATATGTTCCTCAGGGTATACATAAAAAAAAAATTATGAACTCATAAAAACCGGGTTCCGAAAATGATCAATAATTGTTAAATCACAAACACGTTTCAGCATGAGCCCAAATTCGTTAACCTATTCTACATCCTACTATGATATCTAACTAACGTAACAGTATACGATTTATTTCGTTCTGCTAGACATACTTTAAAAAAAATTTTTGAACTCATAATCACTGGGTACTGAAAAGGATAAATAATTGTAAAATTTCAAACCCGTTCCAGCACGAGCACAAATTCTTAAACCAATTTTAAGTTCTACTATATCTATTTAATGTAACAGTATACGATTTATTATGTTCTGTTAGGTGCAACTCAAGTAAAATATTTTGAACTTCTAAAAACTGGGTTCCGCAAAGGATAGATTATTCCAAAATCACAATCTCGTTCCAGAACGAGCTAAAATTCTTAAACTTATTCTACATTCTACTAAAATATCTAACTTAACTTAATATTTTCGGCTGGCATACTTTAATAAAAAAATTTAAACTCATAAACACTGGGTACCGAAAAGGATAAATAATTGTAAAATATCAAACCCGTTCCAGCACGAGCTCGAATTCTTAAAACAATTCTAAATTTTACTATGATATCTATTAAATGTAACCGTATACGATTTTTTATATTCTGCTAGGTGCAACTCATGAAAAATATTTTGAACTCGTAAAAACATTGTGCGATTAAATATGTTCTTCAGGGTAAACTTAAAAAAAAATTATGAACTCATAAAAACCGGGTTCCGCAAAGGATAGATTATTCCAAAATCACAATCTCGTTCCAGAACGAGCAAAAATTCTTACACTTATTCTACATCCTACTAAAATATCTAACTTAACTTAATATGTTCGGCTCGCATACTTTAATAAAAAAATTTGAACTAATAAACACTGGGTACCGAAAACGATAAATAATTGTAAAATATCAAACACGTTCCTGCACGAGCACAAATTCTTAAACCAATTCTATATTTTACTATGATATCTATTAAATGTAACAGTATACGATTTATTATATTCTGCTAGGTGCAACTCATGATAAATATTTTGAACTCGTAAAAGCCGGGTTCCGCAAAGGGTAGATTATAACAAAACCACAATCTCGTTCCTGCACGAGCAATAATTCTTACACTTATTCGACATCCTACTTATATATCTAACTTAACTTATTATGTTCGGTTGGCATACTTGAAAAAAAAATTGAACTCATAAACACTAGGTACCGAAAAGGATAAATAATTGTAAAATCTCAAACACGTTCCAGCACGAGCACAAATTCTTAAACCAATTTTAAGTTCTACTATGATATCTATTTAATGTAACAGTATACGATTTATTATATTCTATTAGGTGCAACTCAAGTTTAATATTTTGAACTCGTAAAAACATTGTGCGATTTAATATGTTCTTCAGGTTATACTTAAAAAAAAAATTATGAACTCATATAAACCGGGTTCCGAAAATGATCAATAATTGTTAAATCACAAACACGTTCCAGCATGAGCCCAAATTTGTTAACCTATTCTACATCCTACTATGATATCTAACTAACGTAACAGTATACGGTTTATTTTGTTCTGCTGGACATACTTTAAAAAAATATTTTGAACTCATAAACACTGGGTACCGAAAAGGATAAATAATTCTAAAATCTCAAACCCGTTCCAGCACGAGCACCAATTCTTAAACCAATTTTAAGTTTTAATATGATATCTATTTAATGTAACAGTATACGATTTATTATGTTCTGTTAGGTGCAACTCAAGTAAAATATTTTGAACTCGTAAAAGCCGGGTTCCGCAAAGGATAGATTATTCCAAAATCTTAATCTCGTTCCAGCACAAGCAAAAATTCTTACACTTATTCTACATCCTACTAAAATATCTAACTTAACTTAATATGTTCGGCTGACATACTTTAATAAAAAAATTTGAACTCATAAACACTGGTTACCGAAAAGGATAAATAATTGTAAAATCTCAAACACGTTCCAGCACGAGCACAAATTCTTAAACCAATTCTAAATTTTACTATGATATCTATTTAATGTAACAGTATACGATTTATTATATTCTGCTAGGTGAACTCATGAAAAATATTTTGATCTGGTAAAAACATTGTGTGATTTAATATGTTCTTCAGGGTATACTTAAAAAAAATTATAAACTCATAAAAACTGGGTACCGAAAAGGATAAATAATTGTAAAATCTCCAACACGTTCCAGCACGAGCACAAATTCTTAAACCAATTTTAAGTTCTACTATGATATCTATTTAAAGTAAAAGTATACGATTTATTTTGTTCTGTTGGACATACTTAAAAAAAAAAAATTGAACTCATAAACACTGGGTACCGAAAAGGATAAATAATTGTAAAATCTCAAACACTTTCCAGCACTATCACATATTCTTAAACCAATTTTAAGTTCTACTGTGATATCTTTTTAATGTAACAGAATACGATTTATTATGTTCTATTAGGAGAAACTCACCTAAATAATTGTAAAATCAAAAACACGTTCCAGAAGAAGCCCAAATTCGTTAACCTATCCATCATCCCACTATGATATCTAACTAATGTAACAGTATACGATTTATTTTGTTCGGCTGGACATACTTTAAAAAAAAAATTTGTACTCGTAAAAGCTGGGTTCCGGAAAGGATAACTTATTACAAAATCATAATCTCGTTCCAGCATAAAAAAAAATTCTTAAACTTATTCTACATCCTACTAAAATATCTAACTTAACTTAATATGTTCGGCTGACATACTTTAATAAAAAAATTTGAACTCATAAACACTGGGTACCGAAAAGGATAAATAATTGTAAAATCTCAAACACGTTCCAGCACGAGCACAAATTCTTAAACCAATTCTAAATTTTACTATGATATCTATTTAATGTAACAGTATACGATTTATTATATTCTGCTAGGTGAACTCATGAAAAATATTTTGTTCTGGTAAAAACATTGTGTGATTTAATATGTTCTTCAGGGTATACTTAAAAAAAATTATAAACTCATAAAAACTGGGTACCGAAAAGGATAAATAATTGTAAAATCTCCAACACGTTCCAGCACGAGCACAAATTCTTAAACCAATTTTAAGTTCTACTATGATATCTATTTAAAGTAACAGTATACGATTTATTTTGTTCTGTTGGACATACTTTAAAAAAAAAAATTGAACTCATAAACACTGGGTACCGAAAAGGATAAATAATTGTAAAATTTAAACACTTTCCAGCACTATCACATATTCTTAAACCAATTTTAAGTTCTACTGTGATATCTTTTTAATGTAACAGAATACGATTTATTATGTTCTATTAGGAGAAACTCACCTAAATAATTGTAAAATCAAAAACACGTTCCAGAAGAAGCCCAAATTCGTTAACCTATCCATCATCCCACTATGATATCTAACTAATGTAACAGTATACGATTTATTTTGTTCGGCTGGACATACTTTAAAAAAAAAATTTGTACTCGTAAAAGCTGGGTTCCGGAAAGGATAACTTATTACAAAATCATAATCTCGTTCCAGCATGAAAAAAAATTCTTACACTTATTCTACATCCTACTAAAATATCTAACTTAACTTAATATGTTCGGCTGACATACTTTAATAAAAAAATTTGAACTCATAAACACTGGGTACCGAAAAGGATAAATAATTGTAAAATCTCAAACACGTTCCAGCACGAGCACAAATTCTTAAACCAATTCTAAATTTTACTATGATATCTATTTAATGTAACAGTATACGATTTATTATATTCTGCTAGGTGAACTCATGAAAAATATTTTGTTCTGGTAAAAACATTGTGTGATTTAATATGTTCTTCAGGGTATACTTAAAAAAAATTATAAACTCATAAAAACTGGGTACCGAAAAGGATAAATAATTGTAAAATCTCCAACACGTTCCAGCACGAGCACAAATTCTTAAACCAATTTTAAGTTCTACTATGATATCTATTTAAAGTAACAGTATACGATTTATTTTGTTCTGTTGGACATACTTTAAAAAAAAAAATTGAACTCATAAACACTGGGTACCGAAAAGGATAAATAATTGTAAAATTTAAACACTTTCCAGCACTATCACATATTCTTAAACCAATTTTAAGTTCTACTGTGATATCTTTTTAATGTAACAGAATACGATTTATTATGTTCTATTAGGAGAAACTCACCTAAATAATTGTAAAATCAAAAACACGTTCCAGAAGAAGCCCAAATTCGTTAACCTATCCATCATCCCACTATGATATCTAACTAATGTAACAGTATACGATTTATTTTGTTCGGCTGGACATACTTTAAAAAAAAAATTTGTACTCGTAAAAGCTGGGTTCCGGAAAGGATAACTTATTACAAAATCATAATCTCGTTCCAGCATGAAAAAAAATTGTTACACTTATTCTACATCCTACTAAAATATCTAACTAGTGTAATATTATACGATTTAATATGTTCGGCTAGCATACTTTAAAAATATAAAATTATGAACTCATAAGAACCGGGTTCCGCAAAGGATAGATTATTCCAAAATCACAATCTAGTTCCAGAACGAGCAAAAATTCTTACACTTATTCTACATCCTACTAAAATATCTAACTTAACTTAATATGTTCGGCTCGCATACTTTAATAAAAAAATTTGAACTAATAAACACTGGGTACCGAAAACGATAAATAATTGTAAAATATCAAACACGTTCCTGCACGAGCACAAATTCTTAAACCAATTCTATATTTTACTATGATATCTATTAAATGTAACAGTATACGATTTATTATATTCTGCTAGGTGCAACTCATGATAAATATTTTGAACTCGTAAAAGCCGGGTTCCGCAAAGGGTAGATTATAACAAAACCACAATCTCGTTCCTGCACGAGCAATAATTCTTACACTTATTCGACATCCTACTTATATATCTAACTTAACTTATTATGTTCGGTTGGCATACTTGAAAAAAAAATTGAACTCATAAACACTAGGTACCGAAAAGGATAAATAATTGTAAAATCTCAAACACGTTCCAGCACGAGCACAAATTCTTAAACCAATTTTAAGTTCTACTATGATATCTATTTAATGTAACAGTATACGATTTATTATATTCTATTAGGTGCAACTCAAGTTTAATATTTTGAACTCGTAAAAACATTGTGCGATTTAATATGTTCTTCAGGTTATACTTAAAAAAAAAATTATGAACTAATATAAACCGGGTTCCGAAAATGATCAATAATTGTTAAATCACAAACACGTTCCAGCATGAGCCCAAATTTGTTAACCTATTCTACATCCTACTATGATATCTAACTAACGTAACAGTATACGGTTTATTTTGTTCTGCTGGACATACTTTAAAAAAATATTTTGAACTCATAAACACTGGGTACCGAAAAGGATAAATAATTCTAAAATCTCAAACCCGTTCCAGCACGAGCACCAATTCTTAAACCAATTTTAAGTTTTAATATGATATCTATTTAATGTAACAGTATACGATTTATTATGTTCTGTTAGGTGCAACTCAAGTAAAATATTTTGAACTCGTAAAAGCCGGGTTCCGCAAAGGATAGATTATTCCAAAATCACAATCTCGTTCCAGCACAAGCAAAAATTCTTACACTTATTCTACATCCTACTAAAATATCTAACTTAACTTAATATGTTCGGCTGACATACTTTAATAAAAAAATTTGAACTCATAAACACTGGTTACCGAAAAGGATAAATAATTGTAAAATCTCAAACACGTTCCAGCACGAGCACAAATTCTTAAACCAATTCTAAATTTTACTATGATATCTATTTAATGTAACAGTATACGATTTATTATATTCTGCTAGGTGAACTCATGAAAAATATTTTGATCTGGTAAAAACATTGTGTGATTTAATATGTTCTTCAGGGTATACTTAAAAAAAATTATAAACTCATAAAAACTGGGTACCGAAAAGGATAAATAATTGTAAAATCTCCAACACGTTCCAGCACGAGCACAAATTCTTAAACCAATTTTAAGTTCTACTATGATATCTATTTAAAGTAAAAGTATACGATTTATTTTGTTCTGTTGGACATACTTTAAAAAAAAAAATTGAACTCATAAACACTGGGTACCGAAAAGGATAAATAATTGTAAAATCTCAAACACTTTCCAGCACTATCACATATTCTTAAACCAATTTTAAGTTCTACTGTGATATCTTTTTAATGTAACAGAATACGATTTATTATGTTCTATTAGGAGAAACTCACCTAAATAATTGTAAAATCAAAAACACGTTCCAGAAGAAGCCCAAATTCGTTAACCTATCCATCATCCCACTATGATATCTAACTAATGTAACAGTATACGATTTATTTTGTTCGGCTGGACATACTTTAAAAAAAAAATTTGTACTCGTAAAAGCTGGGTTCCGGAAAGGATAACTTATTACAAAATCATAATCTCGTTCCAGCATAAAAAAAAATTCTTAAACTTATTCTACATCCTACTAAAATATCTAACTTAACTTAATATGTTCGGCTGACATACTTTAATAAAAAAATTTGAACTCATAAACACTGGGTACCGAAAAGGATAAATAATTGTAAAATCTCAAACACGTTCCAGCACGAGCACAAATTCTTAAACCAATTCTAAATTTTACTATGATATCTATTTAATGTAACAGTATACGATTTATTATATTCTGCTAGGTGAACTCATGAAAAATATTTTGTTCTGGTAAAAACATTGTGTGATTTAATATGTTCTTCAGGGTATACTTAAAAAAAATTATAAACTCATAAAAACTGGGTACCGAAAAGGATAAATAATTGTAAAATCTCCAACACGTTCCAGCACGAGCACAAATTCTTAAACCAATTTTAAGTTCTACTATGATATCTATTTAAAGTAACAGTATACGATTTATTTTGTTCTGTTGGACATACTTTAAAAAAAAAAATTGAACTCATAAACACTGGGTACCGAAAAGGATAAATAATTGTAAAATTTAAACACTTTCCAGCACTATCACATATTCTTAAACCAATTTTAAGTTCTACTGTGATATCTTTTTAATGTAACAGAATACGATTTATTATGTTCTATTAGGAGAAACTCACCTAAATAATTGTAAAATCAAAAACACGTTCCAGAAGAAGCCCAAATTCGTTAACCTATCCATCATCCCACTATGATATCTAACTAATGTAACAGTATACGATTTATTTTGTTCGGCTGGACATACTTTAAAAAAAAAATTTGTACTCGTAAAAGCTGGGTTCCGGAAAGGATAACTTATTACAAAATCATAATCTCGTTCCAGCATGAAAAAAAATTCTTACACTTATTCTACATCCTACTAAAATATCTAACTTAACTTAATATGTTCGGCTGACATACTTTAATAAAAAAATTTGAACTCATAAACACTGGGTACCGAAAAGGATAAATAATTGTAAAATCTCAAACACGTTCCAGCACGAGCACAAATTCTTAAACCAATTCTAAATTTTACTATGATATCTATTTAATGTAACAGTATACGATTTATTATATTCTGCTAGGTGAACTCATGAAAAATATTTTGTTCTGGTAAAAACATTGTGTGATTTAATATGTTCTTCAGGGTATACTTAAAAAAAATTATAAACTCATAAAAACTGGGTACCGAAAAGGATAAATAATTGTAAAATCTCCAACACGTTCCAGCACGAGCACAAATTCTTAAACCAATTTTAAGTTCTACTATGATATCTATTTAAAGTAACAGTATACGATTTATTTTGTTCTGTTGGACATACTTTAAAAAAAAAAATTGAACTCATAAACACTGGGTACCGAAAAGGATAAATAATTGTAAAATTTAAACACTTTCCAGCACTATCACATATTCTTAAACCAATTTTAAGTTCTACTGTGATATCTTTTTAATGTAACAGAATACGATTTATTATGTTCTATTAGGAGAAACTCACCTAAATAATTGTAAAATCAAAAACACGTTCCAGAAGAAGCCCAAATTCGTTAACCTATCCATCATCCCACTATGATATCTAACTAATGTAACAGTATACGATTTATTTTGTTCGGCTGGACATACTTTAAAAAAAAAATTTGTACTCGTAAAAGCTGGGTTCCGGAAAGGATAACTTATTACAAAATCATAATCTCGTTCCAGCATGAAAAAAAATTCTTACACTTATTCTACATCCTACTAAAATATCTAACTAGTGTAATATTATACGATTTAATATGTTCGGCTAGCATACTTTAAAAATATAAAATTATGAACTCATAAGAACCGGGTTCCAAAAAGGATAAATGATTATAAATCACAAAAACGTTCCAGCATGAGCCCAAATTCGTTAACCTATTCTACATCCTACTGTGATATCTAACTAATGTAACAGTATACGATTTATTATGTTCTGCTGGACATACTTTAAAAAAAAAAAATTGAACTTATAAACACTGGGTACCGAAAAGGATAAATAATTGTAAAATCTCAAACACTTTCCAGCACGATCACAAATTCTTAAACCAATTTTAAGTTCTACTATGATATCTATTTAAGGTAACAGTATACGATTTATAATGTTCTATTAGGTGCAACTCACTTAAATAATTGTAAAATCACAAACACGTTCCAGCATGAGCCCAAATTCGTTAAACTATTCTACATCCTACTATTATATCTTACTAATGTAACAGTATACGATTTAATATGTTCGGCTGGCATACATTTAAAATATAAAATTATGAACACATAAAAACCGGGTTCCAAAAATGATCAATAATTGTAAAAACACAAACACGTTCCAGCATGAGCCCAAATTCGTTAATCTATTCTACATCCTACCATGATATCTAACTAATGTAACAGTATACGATTAATTTTGTTCTGCTGGACATACTTTAAAAAAAAATTTGAACTCATAAACACTGGGAACCGAAAAGGATAAATAATTGTAAAATCTCAAACACGTTCCAGCACGTGCACAAATTATTAAACCAATTTTAAGTTCTACTATGATATCTATTTAATGTTACAGTATACCATTTATTATGTTCTATTAGGTGCAACTCACCTAAATAATTGTAAAATCACAAACACGTTCCAGCATGAGCCCAAATTCGTTAACCTATTCTACATCCTACTATGATATCTAACTAATGTAACAGTATACGATTTATTTCGTTCTGCTAGACATACTTAAAAAAAAAAAAAATTGAACTCATAAACACAGGGTACCGAAAAGGATAAATAATTGTAAAATCTCAAACACTTTCCAGCACGATCACAAATTCTTAAACCAATTTTAAGTTCTACTATGATATCTATTTAAGGTAACAGTATACGATTTAAAATGTTCTATTAGGTGCAACTCACTTAAATAATCTTAAAATCACAAACACGTTCCAGCATGAGCCCAAATTCGTTAAACTATTCTACATCCTACTGTGATATCTAACTAATGTAACAGTATACGATTTAACATGTTCGGCTGGCATACTTTTAAAATATAAAATTATGAACACATAAAAACCGGGTTCCGAAAATGATCAATAATTGTAAAATCTCAAACACTTTCCAGCACGATCACAAATTCTTAAACCAATTTTAAGTTCTACTATGATATCTATTTAAGGTAACAGTATACGATTTATTATATTCTGCTAGGTGCAACTCACCTAAATAATTGTAAAATCACAAACACGTTCCAGCATAAGCCCAAATTCGTTAACCTATTCTACATCCTACTATGATATCTAACTAATGTAACAGTATACGAATTATTTTGTTCTGCTGGACATACTTTAAAAAAAAATTTTGATCTCGTAAAAGCCGAGTTCCGCAAAGGATAACTTATTACAAAATCACAATCTCGTTCCAGCATGAGGAACAATTCTTACACTTATTCTACATCCTACAAAAATATCTAACTAGTGTAATATTATACGATTTAATATGTTCGGCTAGCATACTGTTTAAGCATTGAAATAAGTCTAGGGTGAAGTTAAATACAAACGACTGCTGATAAACTTACATGAACCACACATTTATTATAGAATAAAAGAAACAGAACATTAGAATGATTTAGTTGAAATGGTTAAGAAAATAAATAGAAATAAAAGAACAATACTTATATATCTATACCTTGAATAAAGAAAATAAAATGACGTATGTAAATTAATAAAGGTCAATAAGAAACATGTGATCAGTGAATTTATATATAATGTCTATTTAATAAACAAAATTTTTACAATTAAAAGGCTTTTTCGATAACATTTTAAAAGGAGTAACGTAGAGAATGACAAACAAAAAAAGTGGATGGCCACCACAATGAAATATGAATGATAGTTTGATTCAATTGTCTTTAAGTATAGGCGAACAAAACAAGCAGCTTCCCTAATCCGGTGAGAATGAGACCTCATTGGCGAACTACACTCTGATATCCGTGAACAATTCACTGGCGAACAAAACAACTTAAAGATAATCTCCTGGATTATTCAGAAGAAAGTGAAAGAGTACTCACAAATTTTTCTAGCAATCAAACTCTCGTAATTAGTGATCATACAACTCCAAATCTGGGAGAGGTGCAGCGCAGAGAGCCAGATGGGAAGGCGGTCATTTAGCTCAAAATGGTAGACCGAAGAGTGGATGCGTTCGGTTCCAGCCTTGAGAGCAGAATGAGTCGGGGTGGGGATGACGCACGTGGCGGTTGATATCCGACAGCTGTTTCATAGCCTTCTTACTTGAGCTTAAGCCAAACAAAATAAGTTTGGGAGGCATTGGATGACGGGAAAACCTCGGTTTTTAAGTTCAAAACAATTTAAGACTGAACATCCCCCCCCCATGGCGCGGATGTGGCATTATGGAGAGGGTAAGGAGCATAGGTGATTAACTGGACGTTTAAGCAAGCCTGAAGGGGTTAAGATGCTGGCCACTCGGGCAACATTGTCAGTACCCGGAAACAGCTCGACGACGCGGGCGAGGGACCAGTTAAAGGGAGGTTGATTGTCCATTTTGACTAGGACTAGAGAACCCGGAGCTAACTCAGGAGAGGAGTCCGTCCAGCGGGAACGCTGTTCAAGAGTGTGCAGAAACTCTACCGTCCACCGTTTCCAAAATGATTGGTGAAGTTTATCAACTAGTTTCCATCTTGTTAACCGATTAACCGGGGTGTCGGAAACATCAAGACTAGGTGGCGCGTTAAGAGGTCGGTGAATAAGAAAATGGCCAGGGGTTAAGGCTTCTAAGTCTTGAGGATCTGGAGAGAGAGCGCACAAGGGGCGACTATTGAGAACGGCCTCTACTTGCGTCAAGAGAGTAGAAAATTCCGCGAAAGAAAGAATCTGGGAACCCATAACAGTACGGAGATGTCGCTTGGTGGATTTGACTGCAGCCTCCCAAAGACCTCCGAAATGGGGGGCTCTAGGCGGGATAAAATGCCATTGAATTCCCAGAGCGGATGAGCGTTGTGATATTGCCTCGCGGGTATCAGCTTGTCGCAGGAAACGCCCAATTTCATTCAGCTGGCGACTAGCCCCTACAAAATTAGTTCCGTTGTTACTATAGATGTCAGAGGGAACGCCGCGGCGACTGCAGAATCGTGCGAAAGCGGCAAGAAATGCGGGGATGGAGAGTTCGGAGGCGAGTTCTAGATGCACAGCTTTGGTGGAAAAGCAGACAAAGGCGCAGATATAGGCTTTGGTAACGCGGCATCCCCGAATGCGGGCAGAAGAAACCGAAAAGGGACCGGCGTAATCTACTCCTACCTTAAGAAAGGCATGCGTGGATGAAACACGGTCTTTAGGGAGCGAACCCATGGTGGGAATGAGTGGTTGGGGATTAACTTGAAAACATCGGTTACATTTTGCTAGGCGATAGCGAACAACGTTCTTTCCGTCTAAAATCCAAAACCTCTGGCGAATGAATGAATGAGTAGCAGGCGTGTAGACTGGTAAGATGAGCATTATCGATTATTAAGTGGGTGAGGGGGTGATCCTTTGGAAGTAATGCCGGGTGTTTAACATGAAGATGAAGACGACCGCCCACGCGCAGAAGGCCGTGGGAATCGATGAACAGTTGTAAAGTGCGTTTAATGCGCAACTTGGAGGCGGGTTCTGACGCGGCTTTATATTCATCTGCTAACGAGACTTGTTGGACTCCCCGGACTAGGGTATCAAGTGCCATGTTTAGTTTAACGGCGGAGAGAAACCCGGTGTATCGGCGATCAGGATTCTTACAATTGTGGGCGAAGCGGAGGCACCAGGCGGTGATTCTCTTGAGTTGAGTCAGGGAGGAATATCGACTTTCCAAGTCGAGGGAGGTTAGGGCGATACAAGTGATGATCTCTTTAGAGATTCGACGCTCCTTGTTAACGGCGTCAGGCGGGGAATCTATGTGCGATTTAGGCCATTGGCTTGGCGGTTTTGATAACCAGGAGGGACCTGTCCACCACAGAGGATGACGGGTTAATTGATTGGGGAATAGACCACGAGAGGCACAATCTGCGGGATTTTCCTTACCGTCAATGTGACGCCATTGAGAAGGAGGGGTAACTTCCTGTATTTCAGTGACGCGATTGGCCACGAAAGTTTTCCATCGATGCGGTTCGCCGCGAATCCAGGTGAGGGCTACCGCGGAGTCCGAGAAGGCAACAATATCTTCAAACGGTTTAGGGAATATACCGAGAGTCTTAGTGGCTAATTTTGCTAAAAGGTGAGCTCCGCATAATTCTAACCTGGGAAGGGATACCTTTTTGTGGGGAGCTACGCGGGACTTAGGTATGAGTAGATGAACCGCGATTTCACCGGCGGATGAGGTAGAGTGGAGATAAATGGTGGCGGCGTATCCTAATTCTGAAGCGTCGCAGAGGCGACCAATCGTTGACTGCTGCGGGATTCCTGATAAAAGGGGCAACGGCGAGGGATGGATATCTTTGATACAGATTCAAGTTCGTTTTGAAAAACGTCCCAGTCGCGGGTAACATCGACGGGGGCAGGTTCATCCCAATCGGAGTGTCCAATCCACAGGCGTTGGATCAACAGCTTGGCGGTGAATGCAACAGGAACTAACAATCCAGGCGGGTCATAAATGCGAGCCAGTTTAGATAATATCAACCGCTTGGTAGCCGGTAATTTATTGGAACAGAACCGGTATGAGAAGGCATCGGTATCGGCAGTCCATATTAAACCTAGAATTTTAATGGTGGGCTCATCAGTCGTGTCAAATCTCGTTCCAGCACGAGCAAAAATTCTTACACTTATTCTACATCATACTAAAATATCTAACTTAACTTAATATGTTCGGCTGGCATACTTTAATAAAAAAATTTGAACTCATAAACACTGGGTACCGAAAACGATAAATTGTAATATATCAAACACGTTCCAGCACGAGCACAAATTCTTAAACCAATTTTAAGTTCTACTATGATATCTATTTAATGTAACAGTATACGATTTATTATATTCTGCTAGGTGCAACTCATGATAAATATTTTAAACTCGTAAAAGCCGGGTTCCGCAAAGGGTAGATTATTACAAAACCACAATCTCGTTCCTGCACGAGCAATAATTCTTACACTTATTCGACATCCTACTAATATATCTAACTTAACTTATTATGTTCGGTTGGCATACTCTAAAAAAAAAATTGAACTCATAAACACTAGGTACCGAAAAGGATAAATAATTGTAAAATCTCAAACACGTTCCAGCACGAGCACAAATTCATAAACCAATTCTATATTTTACTATGATATCTATTAAATGTAACAGTATACGATTTATTATATTCTGCTAGGTACAACTCATGATAAATATTTTGAACTCGTAAAAGCCGGGTTCCGCAAAGGGTAGATTATTACAAAACCACAATCTCGTTCCTGCACGAGCAATAATTCTTACACTTATTCGACATCCTACTAATATATCTAACTTAACTTATTATGTTCGGTTGGCATACTTTAAAAAAAAAATTGAACTCATAAACACTAGGTACCGAAAAGGATAAATAATTGTAAAAACTCAAACACGTTCCAGCACAAGCACAAATTCATAAACCAATTCTAAATTTTACTATGATATCTATTAAATGTAACAGTATACGATTTATTATATTCTGCTAGGTGCAACTCATGAAAAATATTTTGAACTCGTAAAAACATTGTGCGATTTAATATGTTCTTCAGGGTATACATAAAAAAAAATTATGAACTCATAAAAACCGGGTTCCGAAAATGATCAATAATTGTTAAATCACAAACACGTTTCAGCATGAGCCCAAATTCGTTAACCTATTCTACATCCTACTATGATATCTAACTAACGTAACAGTATCCGATTTATTTCGTTCTGCTGGACATACTTTAAAAAAAAATTTTGAACTCATAATCACTGGGTACTGAAAAGGATAAATAATTGTAAAATTTCAAACCCGTTCCAGCACGATCACAAATTCTTAAACCAATTTTAAGTTCTACTATGATATCTATTTAATGTAACAGTATACGATTTATTATGTTCTGTTAGGTGCAACTCAAGTAAAATATTTTGAACTTCTAAAAACTGGGTTCCGCAAAGGATAGATTATTCCAAAATCACAATCTCGTTCCAGAACGAGCTAAAATTCTTACACTTATTCTACATCCTACTAAAATATCTAACTTAACTTAATATTTTCGGCTGGCATACTTTAATAAAAAAATTTAAACTCATAAACACTGGGTACCGAAAACGATAAATAATTGTAAAATATCAAACCCGTTCCAGCACGAGCACGAATTCTTAAAACAATTCTAAATTTTACTATGATATCTATTAAATGTAACAGTATACGATTTATTATATTCTGCTAGGTGCAACTCATGAAAAATATTTTGAACTGGTAAAAACATTGTGCGATTAAATATGTTCTTCAGGGTAAACTTAAAAAAAAATTACGAACTCATAAAAACCGGGTTCCGCAAAGGATAGATTATTCCAAAATCACAATCTCGTTCCAGAACGAGCAAAAATTCTTACACTTATTCTACATCCTACTAAAATATCTAACTTAACTTAATATGTTCGGCTCCCATACTTTAATAAAAAAATTTGAACTCATAAACACTAGGTACCGAAAACGATAAATAATTGTAAAATATCAAACACGTTCCAGCACGAGCACAAATTCTTAAACCAATTCTATATTTTACTATGATATCTATTAAATGTAACAGTATACGATTTATTATATTCTGCTAGGTGCAACTCATGATAAATATTGTGAACTCGTAAAAGCCGGGTTCCGCAAAGGGTAGATTATTACAAAATCATAATCTCGTTCCAGCATGAAAAAAAATTCTTACACTTATTCTACATCCTACTAAAATATCTAACTTAACTTAATATGTTCGGCTGACATACTTTAATAAAAAAATTTAAACTCATAAACACTGGGTACCGAAAACGATAAATAATTGTAAAATATCAAACCCGTTCCAGCACGAGCACGAATTCTTAAAACAATTCTAAATTTTACTATGATATCTATTAAATGTAACAGTATACGATTTATTATATTCTGCTAGGTGCAACTCATAAAAAATATTTTGAACTGGTAAAAACATTGTGCGATTAAATATGTTCTTCAGGGTAAACTTAAAAAAAAATTACGAACTCATAAAAACCGGGTTCCGCAAAGGATAGATTATTCCAAAATCACAATCTCGTTCCAGAACGAGCAAAAATTCTTACACTTATTCTACATCCTACTAAAATATCTAACTTAACTTAATATGTTCGGCTCCCATACTTTAATAAAAAAATTTGAACTCATAAACACTAGGTACCGAAAACGATAAATAATTGTAAAATATCAAACACGTTCCAGCACGAGCACAAATTCTTAAACCAATTCTATATTTTACTATGATATCTATTAAATGTAACAGTATACGATTTATTATATTCTGCTAGGTGCAACTCATGATAAATATTTTGAACTCGTAAAAGCCGGGTTCCGCAAAGGGTAGATTATTACAAAACCACAATCTCGTTCCTGCACGAGCAATAATTCTTACACTTATTCGACATCCTACTAATATATCTAACTTAACTTATTATGTTCGGTTGGCATACTTTAAAAAAAAAATTGAACTCATAAACACTAGGTACCGAAAAGGATAAATAATTGTAAAATCTCATACACGTTCCAGCACGAGCACAAATTCATAAACCAATTCTATATTTTACTATGATATCTATTAAATGTAACAGTATACGATTTATTATATTCTGCTAGGTGCAACTCATAATAAATATTTTGAACTCGTAAAAGCCGGGTTCCGCAAAGGGTAGATTATTACAAAACCACAATCTCGTTCCTGCACGAGCAATAATTCTTACACTTATTCGACATCCTACTAATATATCTAACTTAACTTATTATGTTCGGTTGGCATACTTTAAAAAAAAAATTGAACTCATAAACACTAGGTACCGAAAAGGATAAATAATTGTAAAATCTCAAACACGTTCCAGCGCGAGCACAAATTCTTAAACCAATTCTAAATTTTACTATGATATTTATTAAATGTAACAGTATACGATTTATTTCGTTCTGCTGGACATACTTTAAAAAAAAAATTTGAACTCATAAACACTGGGTACCGAAATGGATAAATAATTGTAAAATTTCAAACCCGTTCCAGAACGAGCACATATTCTTAAACCAATTTTAGGTTCTACTATGATATCTTTTTAATGTAACAGTATACGATTTATTATGTTCTGTTAGGTGCAACTCAAGTAAAATATTTTGAACTCCTAAAAACTGGGTTCCGCAAAGGATAGATTATTCCAATATCACAATCTCGTTCCAGAACAAGCTAAAATTCTCTCACTTATTCTACATCCTACTAAAATATCTAACTTAACTTAAAATGTTCGGCTGGCATACTTTAATAAAAAAATTTAAACTCATAAACACTGGGTACCGAAAACGATAAATAATTGTAAAATATCAAACCCGGTCCAGCACGAGCACAAATTCTTAAAACAATTCTACATTTTACTATGATATCTATTAAATGTAACAGTATACGATTTATTATTTTCTGCTAGGTGCAACTCATGAAAAATATTTTGAAATCGTAAAAGCCGGGTTCCGCAAAGGGTAGATTATTACAAAACCACAATCTCGTTCCTGCACGAGCAATAATTCTTACACTTATTCGACATCCTACTAATATATCTAACTTAACTTATTATGTTCGGTTGGCATACTTTAAAAAAAAAATTGAACTCTTAAACACTAGGTACCGAAAAATATAAATAATTGTAAAAACTCAAACACGTTCCAGCACGAGCACAAATTCATAAACCAATTCTAAATTTTACTATGATATCTATTAAATGTAACAGTATACGATTTATTATATTCTGCTAGGTGCAACTCATGAAAAATATTTTGAACTCGTAAAAACATTGTGCGATTTAATATGTTCTTCAGGGTATACGTAAAAAAAAATTATGAACTCATAAAAACCGTTTTCCGAAAATGATCAATAATTGTTAAATCACAAACACGTTTCAGCATGAGCCCAAATTCGTTAACCTATTCTACATCCTACTATGATATCTAACTAACGTAACAGTATACGATTTATTTCGTTCTGCTCGACATACTTTAAAAAAAAATTTTGAACTCATAAACACTGGGTACCGAAAAGGATAAATAATTGTAAAATCTTAAACCCGTTCCAGCACGAGCACAAATTCTTAAACCAATTTTAAGTTCTACTATGATATCTATTTAATGCAACAGTGTACGTTTTATTATGTTCTGTTAGGTGCAACTCAAGTAAAATATTTTGAACTCGTAAAAGCCGGGTTCCGCAAAGGATAGATTATTCCAAAATCACAATCTTGTTCCAGAACGAGCAAAAATTCTTACACTTATTCTACATCCTACTAAAATATCTATTAAATGTAACAGTTTACGATTTATTATATTCTGCTAGGTGCAACTTATGAAAAATATTTTGAATTCGTAAAAACATTGTGCGATTAAATATGTTCTTCAGGGTAAACTTAAAAAAAAATTATAAACACATAAAAACTGGGTACCGAAAAGGATAAATAATTGTAAAATCTCCAACACGTTCCAGCACGAGCAAAAATTCTTAAACCAATTTTAAGTTCTACTATGATATCTATTTAATGTAACAGTATACGATTTATTATGTTCTGTTGGACATACTTTAAAAAAAAAATTTGAACTAATAAACACTGGGTACCGAAAAGGATAAATAAATGTAAAATCTCAAACCCGTTCCAGCACGAGCAGAACTTCTTAAACCAATTTTAAGTTCTACTATGATATCAATTTAATGTAACAGTATACGATTTATTATGTTCTGTTAGGTGCAACTCAAGTAAAATATTTTGAACTCGTAAAAGCCGGGTTCCGCAAAGGATAGATTATTCCAAAATCACAATCTCGTTCCAGCACGAGCAAAAATTCTTACACTTATTCTACATCCTACTAAAATATCTAACTTAACTTGATATGTTCGGCTGGCATACTTTAATAAAAAAATTTGAACTCATAAACACTAGGTACCGAAAACGATAAATAATTGTAAAATATCAAACACGTTCCAGCACGAGCACAAATTCTTAAAACCAATTTTAAGTTCTACTATGATATCTATTTAATGTAACAGTATACGATTTATTATGTTCTATTAGGTGCAACTCAAGTTTAATATTTTGAACTCGTAAAAGCCGGGTTCCGCAAAGGATAGATTATTAAAAAATCACAATCTCGTTCCTGCACGAGCAAAAATTCTTACACTTATTCTACATCCTACTAAAATATCTAACTTAACTTAATATGTTCGGCTGGCATACTTTAATAAAAAAATTTGAACTCATAAACACTAGGTACCGAAAACGATAAATAATTGTAAAATATCAAACACGTTCCAGCACGAGCACAAATTCTTAAAACCAATTTTAAGTTCTACTATGATATCTATTTAATGTAACAGTATACGATTTATTATGTTCTATTAGGTGCAACTCAAGTTTAATATTTTGAACTCGTAAAAGCCGGGTTCCGCAAAGGATAGATTATTAAAAAATCACAATCTCGTTCCAGCACGAGCACAAATTCTTAAAACAATTCTAAATTTTACTATGATATCTATTAAATGTAAAGGTATACGATTTATTATATTCTGCTAGGTGCAACTTATGAAAAATATTTTGAACTCGTAAAAACATTGTGCGATTAAATATGTTCTTCAGGGTAAACTTAAAAAAAAATTATGAACTCATAAAAACCGGGTTCCGCAAAGGATAGATTATTCCAAAATCACAATCTCGTTCCAGAACTAGCAAAAATTCTTACACTTATTCTACATCCTACTAAAATATCTAACTTAACTTAATATGTTCGGCTCGCATACTTTAATAAAAAAATTTGAACTCATAAACACTGGGTACCGAAAACGATAAATAATTGTAAAATATCAAACACGTTCTAGCACGAGCACAAATTCTTAAACCAATTCTAAATTTTACTATGATATCTATTAAATGTAACAGTATACGATTTATTATATTCTGCTAGATGCAACTCATGAATAATATTATGAACTCGTAAAAACATTGTGCGATTTAATATGTCCTTATAAATATTTTGAACTCGTAAAAGCCGGGTTCCGCAAAGGATTGATTATTCCAAAATCACAACCTCTTTCCAGCACGAGCAAAAATTCTTACACTTATTCTACATCCTACTAATATATCTAAATTACCTTAATATGTTCGGTTGGCATACTTTAAAAAAAAAATTCAACTCATAAACACTAGGTACCGAAAAGGATAAATAATTGTAAAATCTCAAACACGTTCCAGCACGAGCACAAATTCTTAAACCAATTCTAAATCTTACTATGATATCTATTTAATGTATCAGTATACGATTTATTATATTCTGCTAGGTGAATTCATGAAAAATATTTTGAACTTGTAAAAGCATTGTGCGATTTAATATGTTCTTCAGGGTAAACTTAAAAAAAAATTATAAACAAATAAAAACTGGGTACCGAAAAGGATAAATAATTGTAAAATCTCCAGCACGTTCCAGCACGAGCAAAAATTATTAAACCAATTTTAAGTTCTACTATGATATCTATTTAATGTAACAGTATACGATTTATTATTTTCTGTTGGACATACTTTAAAAAAAAAATTTGAACTAATAAACACTGGGTACCGAAAAGGATAAATAAATGTAAAATCTCAAACCCGTTCCAGCACGAGCAGAACTTCTTAAACCAATTTTAAGTTCTACTATGATATCAATTTAATGTAACAGTATACGATTTATTATGTTCTGTTAGGTGCAACTCAAGTAAAATATTTTGAACTCGTAAAAGCCGGGTTCCGCAAAGGATAGATTATTCCAAAATCACAATCTCGTTTCAGCACGAACAAAAATTCTTACACTTATTCTACATCCTACTAAAATATCTAACTTAACTTAATATGTTCGGCTGGCATACTTTAATAAAAAAATTTGAACTCATAAACACTGGGTACCGAAAACGATAAATAATTGTAAAATATCAAACACGTTCCAGCACGAGCACAAATTCTTAAACCAATTTTAAGTTCTACCATGATATCTATTTAATGTAACAGTATACGATTTATTATGTTCTATTAGGTGCAAATCAAGTTTAATATTTTGAACACGTAATAGCCGGGTTCCGCAAAGGATTGATTAATACAAAATCACAATCTCGTTCCAGCACGAGCAAAAATTCTTACACTTATTCTACATCCTACTAAAATATCTAATATAACTTAATATGTTCGGCTGGCATACTTTGATAAAAAAAATTGAACTTATAAACACTGGGTACCGAAAACGATAAATAATTGTAAAATATCAAACACGTTCCAGCACGAGCACAAATTCTTAAACCAATTTTAAGTTCTACTATGATATCTATTTAATGTAACAGTATACGATTTATTATGTTCTATTAGGTGCAACTTAAGTTTAATATTTTGATCTCGTAATAGCCGGGTTCCGCAAAGGATTGATTAATACAAAATCACAATCTCGTTCCTGCACGAGCAAAAATTCTTACACTTATTCTACATCCTACTAAAATATCTTATATAACTTAATATGTTCGGCTGGCATACTTTAATAAAAAAAGTTGAACTCATAAACACTGGGTACCGAAAACGATAAATAATTGTAATATATCAAACACGTTCCAGCACGAGCACAAATTCTTAAACCAATTTTAAGTTCTACTATGATATCTATTTAATGTAACAGTATACGATTTATTATATTCTGTTAGGTGCAACTCAAGTTTAATATTTTGAACTCGTAAAAACATTGTGCGATTTAATATGTTCTTCAGGTTATGAAAAAAAAAAATTATGAACTCATATAAACCGGGTTCCGAAAATGATCAATAATTGTTAAATCACAAACACGTTCCAGCATGAGCCCAAATTCGTTAAACTATTCTACATCCTACTATGATATCTAACTAATGTAACAGTATACGATTTAATATGTTTGGCTGGACATACTTTAAAAAAAAATTTTGAACTCATAAACACTGGGTACTGAAAAGGATAAATAATTGTAAAATCTCAAACACTTTCCAGCACGAGCAAAAATTCTTAAACCAATTTTAAGTTCTACTATGATATCTATTTAATATAATAGTATACGATTTATTAAGTTCTGTTAGGTGCAACTCAAGTAAAATATTTTGAACTCGTAAAAGCCGGGTTCCGCAAAGGATAGATTATTCCAAACTCACTATCTCGTTCCGGCACGAGCAAAAATTCGTACACTTATTCTACATCCTACTAAAATATCTAACTTAACTTAATATGTTCGGCTGGCATACTTTAATAAAAAAATTTAAACTCATAAACACTGGGTACCGAAAACGATAAATAATTGTAAAATATCAAACCCGTTCCAGCACGAGCACAAATTCTTAAAACAATTCTAAATTTTACTATGATATCTATTAAATGTAACAGTATACGATTTATTATATTCTGCTAGGTGCAACTCATGAAAAATATTTTGAACTCGTAAAAACATTGTGCGATTAAATATGTTCTTCAGGGTAAACTTAAAAAAAAATTATGAACTCATAAAAACCGCGTTCCGCAAAGGATAGATTATTCCAAAATCACAATCTCGTTCCAGAACGAGCAAAAATTCTTACACTTATTCTACATCCTACTAAAATATCTAACTAACGTAACAGTATACGATTTATTTCGTTCTGCTGGACATACTTTAAAAAAAAATTTTGAGCTCATAAACACTGGGTACTGAAAAGGATAAATAATTGTAAAATTTCAAACCCGTTCCAGCACGAGCAAAAATTCTTAAACCAATTTTAAGTTCTACTATGATATCTATTTAATGTAATAGTATACGATTTATTAAGTTCTGTTAGGTGCAACTCAAGTAAAATATTTTGAACTCGTAAAAGCCGGGTTCCGCAAAGGATAGATTATTCCAAAATCACTATCTCGTTCCGGCACGAGCAAAAATTCGTACACTTATTCTACATCCTACTAAAATATCTAACTTAACTTAATATGTTCGGCTGGCATACTTTAATAAAAAAATTTAAACTCATAAACACTGGGTACCGAAAACGATAAATAATTGTAAAATATCGAACCCGTTCCAGCACGAGCACAAATTCTTAAAACAATTCTAAATTTTACTATGATATCTATTAAATGTAACAGTATACGATTTATTATATTCTGCTAGGTGCAACTCATGAAAAATATTTTGAACTCGTAAAAACATTGTGCGATTAAATATGTTCTTCAGGGTAAACTTAAAAAAAAAATATGAACTCATAAAAACCGCGTTCCGCAAAGGATAGATTATTCCAAAATCACAATCTCGTTCCAGAACGAGCAAAAATTCTTACACTTATTCTACATCCTACTAAAATATCTAACTTAACTTAATATGTTCAGCTCGCATACTTTAATAAAAAAATTTGAACTCATAAACACTGGGTACCGAAAACGATAAATAATTGTAAAATATCAAACACGTTCCAGCACGAGCACAAATTCTTAAACCAATTCTAAATTTTACTATGATATCTATTAAATGTAACAGTATACGATTTATCATATTCTGCTAGGTGCTACTCATGAAAAATATTTTGAACTCGTAAAAGCCGGGTTCCGCAAAGGGTAGATTATTACAAAACCACAATCTCGTTCCTGCACGAGCAATAATTCTTACACTTATTCTACATCCTACTAATATATCTAACTTAACTTATTATGTTCGGTTTGCATACTTTAAAAAAAAATTGAACTCATAAACACTAGGTACCGAAAAGGATAAATAATTGTAAAATCTCAAACACGTTCCAGTACGATCACAAATTCTTAAACCAATTTTAAGTTCTACTATGATATCTATTTAAGGTAACAGTATACGATTTATAATGTTCTATTAGGTGCAACTCACTTAAATAATTGTAAAATCACAAACACGTTTCAGCATGAGCCCAAATTCGTTAACCTATTCTACATCCTACTATGATATCTAAATAATGTAACAGTATACGATTTAATATGTTCGGCTGGCATACTTTTAATATATAATATTATGAACACATAAAAACCGGGTTCTGAAAAGGACAAATAATTATAGAATCACAAACAATTTCCAGCATGAGCCCATATTTGTTAACCAATTCTAAATTCTACTATGATATCTATTTAATGCAACAGTATACGATTTATTATATTCTGCTAGGTGCAACTCATGAAAAATATTTTTAACTCGTAAAAACTTTGTGCGATTTAATATGTTCTGCAGGGTATACTTAAAAAAATTATGAACTCATAAAAACCGGGTTCCGAAAATGATCAATAATTGTAAAATCACAAACACGTTCCAGCATGAGCCCCAATTCGTTAACCTATTCTACATCCTTCTATGATATCTAAATAACGTAACAGTATACGATTTATTTTGTTCTGCTGGACATACTTTAAAAAAAAATTTAAACTCATAAACACTGGGAACCGAAAAGGATAAATAATTGTAAAATCTCAAACACGTTCCAGCACGAGCACAAATTCTTAAACCAATTTTAAGTTCTAATATGGTATCTATTTAATGATACAGTATACGATTTATTATGTTCTATTAGGTGCAACTCACCTAAATAATTGTAAAAATTACAAACACGTTCCAGCATGAGCCCAAATTCGTTAACCTATTCTACATCCTACTATGATATCTAACTAATGTAACAGTATACGAATTATTTTGTTCTGCTGGACATACTTTAAAAAAAAATTTAGATCTCGTAAAAGCCGAGTTCCGCAAAGGATAACTTATTACAAAATTCAAATCTCGTTCCAGCATGAGCAACAATTCTTACACTTCTTCTACATCTTACAAAAATATCTAACTAGTGTAATATTATACGATTTAATATGTTCGGCTAGCAGACTTTAAAAATATAAAATTATGAACTCGTAAGAACCGGGTTCCGAAAAGGATAAATGATTGTAAAATCTCAAACACGTTCCAGCACGAGCACAAATTCATAAACCAATTCTATATTTTACTATGATATCTATTAAATGTAACAGTATACGATTTATTATATTCTGCTAGGTACAACTCATGATAAATATTTTGAACTCGTAAAAGCCGGGTTCCGCAAAGGGTAGATTATTACAAAACCACAATCTCGTTCCTGCACGAGCAATAATTCTTACACTTATTCGACATCCTACTAATATATCTAACTTAACTTATTATGTTCGGTTGGCATACTTTAAAAAAAAAATTGAACTCATAAACACTAGGTACCGAAAAGGATAAATAATTGTAAAAACTCAAACACGTTCCAGCACAAGCACAAATTCATAAACCAATTCTAAATTTTACTATGATATCTATTAAATGTAACAGTATACGATTTATTATATTCTGCTAGGTGCAACTCATGAAAAATATTTTGAACTCGTAAAAACATTGTGCGATTTAATATGTTCTTCAGGGTATACATAAAAAAAAATTATGAACTCATAAAAACCGGGTTCCGAAAATGATCAATAATTGTTAAATCACAAACACGTTTCAGCATGAGCCCAAATTCGTTAACCTATTCTACATCCTACTATGATATCTAACTAACGTAACAGTATCCGATTTATTTCGTTCTGCTGGACATACTTTAAAAAAAAATTTTGAACTCATAATCACTGGGTACTGAAAAGGATAAATAATTGTAAAATTTCAAACCCGTTCCAGCACGATCACAAATTCTTAAACCAATTTTAAGTTCTACTATGATATCTATTTAATGTAACAGTATACGATTTATTATGTTCTGTTAGGTGCAACTCAAGTAAAATATTTTGAACTTCTAAAAACTGGGTTCCGCAAAGGATAGATTATTCCAAAATCACAATCTCGTTCCAGAACGAGCTAAAATTCTTACACTTATTCTACATCCTACTAAAATATCTAACTTAACTTAATATTTTCGGCTGGCATACTTTAATAAAAAAATTTAAACTCATAAACACTGGGTACCGAAAACGATAAATAATTGTAAAATATCAAACCCGTTCCAGCACGAGCACGAATTCTTAAAACAATTCTAAATTTTACTATGATATCTATTAAATGTAACAGTATACGATTTATTATATTCTGCTAGGTGCAACTCATGAAAAATATTTTGAACTGGTAAAAACATTGTGCGATTAAATATGTTCTTCAGGGTAAACTTAAAAAAAAATTACGAACTCATAAAAACCGGGTTCCGCAAAGGATAGATTATTCCAAAATCACAATCTCGTTCCAGAACGAGCAAAAATTCTTACACTTATTCTACATCCTACTAAAATATCTAACTTAACTTAATATGTTCGGCTCCCATACTTTAATAAAAAAATTTGAACTCATAAACACTAGGTACCGAAAACGATAAATAATTGTAAAATATCAAACACGTTCCAGCACGAGCACAAATTCTTAAACCAATTCTATATTTTACTATGATATCTATTAAATGTAACAGTATACGATTTATTATATTCTGCTAGGTGCAACTCATGATAAATATTGTGAACTCGTAAAAGCCGGGTTCCGCAAAGGGTAGATTATTACAAAATCATAATCTCGTTCCAGCATGAAAAAAAATTCTTACACTTATTCTACATCCTACTAAAATATCTAACTTAACTTAATATGTTCGGCTGACATACTTTAATAAAAAAATTTAAACTCATAAACACTGGGTACCGAAAACGATAAATAATTGTAAAATATCAAACCCGTTCCAGCACGAGCACGAATTCTTAAAACAATTCTAAATTTTACTATGATATCTATTAAATGTAACAGTATACGATTTATTATATTCTGCTAGGTGCAACTCATAAAAAATATTTTGAACTGGTAAAAACATTGTGCGATTAAATATGTTCTTCAGGGTAAACTTAAAAAAAAATTACGAACTCATAAAAACCGGGTTCCGCAAAGGATAGATTATTCCAAAATCACAATCTCGTTCCAGCACGAGCAAAAATTCTTACACTTATTCTACATCCTACTAAAATATCTAACTTAACTTAATATGTTCGGCTCCCATACTTTAATAAAAAAATTTGAACTCATAAACACTAGGTACCGAAAACGATAAATAATTGTAAAATATCAAACACGTTCCAGCACGAGCACAAATTCTTAAACCAATTCTATATTTTACTATGATATCTATTAAATGTAACAGTATACGATTTATTATATTCTGCTAGGTGCAACTCATGATAAATATTTTGAACTCGTAAAAGCCGGGTTCCGCAAAGGGTAGATTATTACAAAACCACAATCTCGTTCCTGCACGAGCAATAATTCTTACACTTATTCGACATCCTACTAATATATCTAACTTAACTTATTATGTTCGGTTGGCATACTTTAAAAAAAAAATTGAACTCATAAACACTAGGTACCGAAAAGGATAAATAATTGTAAAATCTCATACACGTTCCAGCACGAGCACAAATTCATAAACCAATTCTATATTTTACTATGATATCTATTAAATGTAACAGTATACGATTTATTATATTCTGCTAGGTGCAACTCATAATAAATATTTTGAACTCGTAAAAGCCGGGTTCCGCAAAGGGTAGATTATTACAAAACCACAATCTCGTTCCTGCACGAGCAATAATTCTTACACTTATTCGACATCCTACTAATATATCTAACTTAACTTATTATGTTCGGTTGGCATACTTTAAAAAAAAAATTGAACTCATAAACACTAGGTACCGAAAAGGATAAATAATTGTAAAATCTCAAACACGTTCCAGCACGAGCACAAATTCTTAAACCAATTCTAAATTTTACTATGATATTTATTAAATGTAACAGTATACGATTTATTTCGTTCTGCTGGACATACTTTAAAAAAAAAATTTGAACTCATAAACACTGGGTACCGAAATGGATAAATAATTGTAAAATTTCAAACCCGTTCCAGAACGAGCACATATTCTTAAACCAATTTTAGGTTCTACTATGATATCTATTTAATGTAACAGTATACGATTTATTATGTTCTGTTAGGTGCAACTCAAGTAAAATATTTTGAACTCCTAAAAACTGGGTTCCGCAAAGGATAGATTATTCCAATATCACAATCTCGTTCCAGAACAAGCTAAAATTCTCTCACTTATTCTACATCCTACTAAAATATCTAACTTAACTTAAAATGTTCGGCTGGCATACTTTAATAAAAAAATTTAAACTCATAAACACTGGGTACCGAAAACGATAAATAATTGTAAAATATCAAACCCGGTCCAGCACGAGCACAAATTCTTAAAACAATTCTACATTTTACTATGATATCTATTAAATGTAACAGTATACGATTTATTATTTTCTGCTAGGTGCAACTCATGAAAAATATTTTGAAATCGTAAAAGCCGGGTTCCGCAAAGGGTAGATTATTACAAAACCACAATCTCGTTCCTGCACGAGCAATAATTCTTACACTTATTCGACATCCTACTAATATATCTAACTTAACTTATTATGTTCGGTTGGCATACTTTAAAAAAAAAATTGAACTCTTAAACACTAGGTACCGAAAAATATAAATAATTGTAAAAACTCAAACACGTTCCAGCACGAGCACAAATTCATAAACCAATTCTAAATTTTACTATGATATCTATTAAATGTAACAGTATACGATTTATTATATTCTGCTAGGTGCAACTCATGAAAAATATTTTGAACTCGTAAAAACATTGTGCGATTTAATATGTTCTTCAGGGTATACGTAAAAAAAAATTATGAACTCATAAAAACCGTTTTCCGAAAATGATCAATAATTGTTAAATCACAAACACGTTTCAGCATGAGCCCAAATTCGTTAACCTATTCTACATCCTACTATGATATCTAACTAACGTAACAGTATACGATTTATTTCGTTCTGCTCGACATACTTTAAAAAAAAATTTTGAACTCATAAACACTGGGTACCGAAAAGGATAAATAATTGTAAAATCTTAAACCCGTTCCAGCACGAGCACAAATTCTTAAACCAATTTTAAGTTCTACTATGATATCTATTTAATGCAACAGTGTACGTTTTATTATGTTCTGTTAGGTGCAACTCAAGTAAAATATTTTGAACTCGTAAAAGCCGGGTTCCGCAAAGGATAGATTATTCCAAAATCACAATCTTGTTCCAGAACGAGCAAAAATTCTTACACTTATTCTACATCCTACTAAAATATCTATTAAATGTAACAGTTTACGATTTATTATATTCTGCTAGGTGCAACTTATGAAAAATATTTTGAATTCGTAAAAACATTGTGCGATTAAATATGTTCTTCAGGGTAAACTTAAAAAAAAATTATAAACACATAAAAACTGGGTACCGAAAAGGATAAATAATTGTAAAATCTCCAACACGTTCCAGCACGAGCAAAAATTCTTAAACCAATTTTAAGTTCTACTATGATATCTATTTAATGTAACAGTATACGATTTATTATGTTCTGTTGGACATACTTTAAAAAAAAAATTTGAACTAATAAACACTGGGTACCGAAAAGGATAAATAAATGTAAAATCTCAAACCCGTTCCAGCACGAGCAGAACTTCTTAAACCAATTTTAAGTTCTACTATGATATCAATTTAATGTAACAGTATACGATTTATTATGTTCTGTTAGGTGCAACTCAAGTAAAATATTTTGAACTCGTAAAAGCCGGGTTCCGCAAAGGATAGATTATTCCAAAATCACAATCTCGTTCCAGCACGAGCAAAAATTCTTACACTTATTCTACATCCTACTAAAATATCTAACTTAACTTGATATGTTCGGCTGGCATACTTTAATAAAAAAATTTGAACTCATAAACACTAGGTACCGAAAACGATAAATAATTGTAAAATATCAAACACGTTCCAGCACGAGCACAAATTCTTAAAACCAATTTTAAGTTCTACTATGATATCTATTTAATGTAACAGTATACGATTTATTATGTTCTATTAGGTGCAACTCAAGTTTAATATTTTGAACTCGTAAAAGCCGGGTTCCGCAAAGGATAGATTATTAAAAAATCACAATCTCGTTCCTGCACGAGCAAAAATTCTTACACTTATTCTACATCCTACTAAAATATCTAACTTAACTTAATATGTTCGGCTGGCATACTTTAATAAAAAAATTTGAACTCATAAACACTAGGTACCGAAAACGATAAATAATTGTAAAATATCAAACACGTTCCAGCACGAGCACAAATTCTTAAAACCAATTTTAAGTTCTACTATGATATCTATTTAATGTAACAGTATACGATTTATTTTGTTCTATTAGGTGCAACTCAAGTTTAATATTTTGAACTCGTAAAAGCCGGGTTCCGCAAAGGATAGATTATTAAAAAATCACAATCTCGTTCCAGCACGAGCACAAATTCTTAAAACAATTCTAAATTTTACTATGATATCTATTAAATGTAAAGGTATACGATTTATTATATTCTGCTAGGTGCAACTTATGAAAAATATTTTGAACTCGTAAAAACATTGTGCGATTAAATATGTTCTTCAGGGTAAACTTAAAAAAAAATTATGAACTCATAAAAACCGGGTTCCGCAAAGGATAGATTATTCCAAAATCACAATCTCGTTCCAGAACTAGCAAAAATTCTTACACTTATTCTACATCCTACTAAAATATCTAACTTAACTTAATATGTTCGGCTCGCATACTTTAATAAAAAAATTTGAACTCATAAACACTGGGTACCGAAAACGATAAATAATTGTAAAATATCAAACACGTTCTAGCACGAGCACAAATTCTTAAACCAATTCTAAATTTTACTATGATATCTATTAAATGTAACAGTATACGATTTATTATATTCTGCTAGATGCAACTCATGAATAATATTATGAACTCGTAAAAACATTGTGCGATTTAATATGTCCTTATAAATATTTTGAACTCGTAAAAGCCGGGTTCCGCAAAGGATTGATTATTCCAAAATCACAACCTCTTTCCAGCACGAGCAAAAATTCTTACACTTATTCTACATCCTACTAATATATCTAAATTACCTTAATATGTTCGGTTGGCATACTTTAAAAAAAAAATTCAACTCATAAACACTAGGTACCGAAAAGGATAAATAATTGTAAAATCTCAAACACGTTCCAGCACGAGCACAAATTCTTAAACCAATTCTAAATCTTACTATGATATCTATTTAATGTATCAGTATACGATTTATTATATTCTGCTAGGTGAATTCATGAAAAATATTTTGAACTTGTAAAAGCATTGTGCGATTTAATATGTTCTTCAGGGTAAACTTAAAAAAAAATTATAAACAAATAAAAACTGGGTACCGAAAAGGATAAATAATTGTAAAATCTCCAGCACGTTCCAGCACGAGCAAAAATTATTAAACCAATTTTAAGTTCTACTATGATATCTATTTAATGTAACAGTATACGATTTATTATTTTCTGTTGGACATACTTTAAAAAAAAAATTTGAACTAATAAACACTGGGTACCGAAAAGGATAAATAAATGTAAAATCTCAAACCCGTTCCAGCACGAGCAGAACTTCTTAAACCAATTTTAAGTTCTACTATGATATCAATTTAATGTAACAGTATACGATTTATTATGTTCTGTTAGGTGCAACTCAAGTAAAATATTTTGAACTCGTAAAAGCCGGGTTCCGCAAAGGATAGATTATTCCAAAATCACAATCTCGTTTCAGCACGAACAAAAATTCTTACACTTATTCTACATCCTACTAAAATATCTAACTTAACTTAATATGTTCGGCTGGCATACTTTAATAAAAAAATTTGAACTCATAAACACTGGGTACCGAAAACGATAAATAATTGTAAAATATCAAACACGTTCCAGCACGAGCACAAATTCTTAAACCAATTTTAAGTTCTACCATGATATCTATTTAATGTAACAGTATACGATTTATTATGTTCTATTAGGTGCAAATCAAGTTTAATATTTTGAACACGTAATAGCCGGGTTCCGCAAAGGATTGATTAATACAAAATCACAATCTCGTTCCAGCACGAGCAAAAATTCTTACACTTATTCTACATCCTACTAAAATATCTAATATAACTTAATATGTTCGGCTGGCATACTTTGATAAAAAAAATTGAACTTATAAACACTGGGTACCGAAAACGATAAATAATTGTAAAATATCAAACACGTTCCAGCACGAGCACAAATTCTTAAACCAATTTTAAGTTCTACTATGATATCTATTTAATGTAACAGTATACGATTTATTATGTTCTATTAGGTGCAACTTAAGTTTAATATTTTGATCTCGTAATAGCCGGGTTCCGCAAAGGATTGATTAATACAAAATCACAATCTCGTTCCTGCACGAGCAAAAATTCTTACACTTATTCTACATCCTACTAAAATATCTTATATAACTTAATATGTTCGGCTGGCATACTTTAATAAAAAAAGTTGAACTCATAAACACTGGGTACCGAAAACGATAAATAATTGTAATATATCAAACACGTTCCAGCACGAGCACAAATTCTTAAACCAATTTTAAGTTCTACTATGATATCTATTTAATGTAACAGTATACGATTTATTATATTCTGTTAGGTGCAACTCAAGTTTAATATTTTGAACTCGTAAAAACATTGTGCGATTTAATATGTTCTTCAGGTTATGAAAAAAAAAAATTATGAACTCATATAAACCGGGTTCCGAAAATGATCAATAATTGTTAAATCACAAACACGTTCCAGCATGAGCCCAAATTCGTTAAACTATTCTACATCCTACTATGATATCTAACTAATGTAACAGTATACGATTTAATATGTTTGGCTGGACATACTTTAAAAAAAAATTTTGAACTCTTAAACACTGGGTACTGAAAAGGATAAATAATTGTAAAATCTCAAACACTTTCCAGCACGAGCAAAAATTCTTAAACCAATTTTAAGTTCTACTATGATATCTATTTAATATAATAGTATACGATTTATTAAGTTCTGTTAGGTGCAACTCAAGTAAAATATTTTGAACTCGTAAAAGCCGGGTTCCGCAAAGGATAGATTATTCCAAACTCACTATCTCGTTCCGGCACGAGCAAAAATTCGTACACTTATTCTACATCCTACTAAAATATCTAACTTAACTTAATATGTTCGGCTGGCATACTTTAATAAAAAAATTTAAACTCATAAACACTGGGTACCGAAAACGATAAATAATTGTAAAATATCAAACCCGTTCCAGCACGAGCACAAATTCTTAAAACAATTCTAAATTTTACTATGATATCTATTAAATGTAACAGTATACGATTTATTATATTCTGCTAGGTGCAACTCATGAAAAATATTTTGAACTCGTAAAAACATTGTGCGATTAAATATGTTCTTCAGGGTAAACTTAAAAAAAAATTATGAACTCATAAAAACCGCGTTCCGCAAAGGATAGATTATTCCAAAATCACAATCTCGTTCCAGAACGAGCAAAAATTCTTACACTTATTCTACATCCTACTAAAATATCTAACTAACGTAACAGTATACGATTTATTTCGTTCTGCTGGACATACTTTAAAAAAAAATTTTGAACTCATAAACACTGGGTACTGAAAAGGATAAATAATTGTAAAATTTCAAACCCGTTCCAGCACGAGCAAAAATTCTTAAACCAATTTTAAGTTCTACTATGATATCTATTTAATGTAATAGTATACGATTTATTAAGTTCTGTTAGGTGCAACTCAAGTAAAATATTTTGAACTCGTAAAAGCCGGGTTCCGCAAAGGATAGATTATTCCAAAATCACTATCTCGTTCCGGCACGAGCAAAAATTCGTACACTTATTCTACATCCTACTAAAATATCTAACTTAACTTAATATGTTCGGCTGGCATACTTTAATAAAAAAATTTAAACTCATAAACACTGGGTACCGAAAACGATAAATAATTGTAAAATATCGAACCCGTTCCAGCACGAGCACAAATTCTTAAAACAATTCTAAATTTTACTATGATATCTATTAAATGTAACAGTATACGATTTATTATATTCTGCTAGGTGCAACTCATGAAAAATATTTTGAACTCGTAAAAACATTGTGCGATTAAATATGTTCTTCAGGGTAAACTTAAAAAAAAAATATGAACTCATAAAAACCGCGTTCCGCAAAGGATAGATTATTCCAAAATCACAATCTCGTTCCAGAACGAGCAAAAATTCTTACACTTATTCTACATCCTACTAAAATATCTAACTTAACTTAATATGTTCAGCTCGCATACTTTAATAAAAAAATTTGAACTCATAAACACTGGGTACCGAAAACGATAAATAATTGTAAAATATCAAACACGTTCCAGCACGAGCACAAATTCTTAAACCAATTCTAAATTTTACTATGATATCTATTAAATGTAACAGTATACGATTTATCATATTCTGCTAGGTGCTACTCATGAAAAATATTTTGAACTCGTAAAAGCCGGGTTCCGCAAAGGGTAGATTATTACAAAATCACAATCTCGTTCCTGCACGAGCAATAATTCTTACACTTATTCTACATCCTACTAATATATCTAACTTAACTTATTATGTTCGGTTTGCATACTTTAAAAAAAAATTGAACTCATAAACACTAGGTACCGAAAAGGATAAATAATTGTAAAATCTCAAACACGTTCCAGTACGATCACAAATTCTTAAACCAATTTTAAGTTCTACTATGATATCTATTTAAGGTAACAGTATACGATTTATAATGTTCTATTAGGTGCAACTCACTTAAATAATTGTAAAATCACAAACACGTTTCAGCATGAGCCCAAATTCGTTAACCTATTCTACATCCTACTATGATATCTAAATAATGTAACAGTATACGATTTAATATGTTCGGCTGGCATACTTTTAATATATAATATTATGAACACATAAAAACCGGGTTCTGAAAAGGACAAATAATTATAGAATCACAAACAATTTCCAGCATGAGCCCATATTTGTTAACCAATTCTAAATTCTACTATGATATCTATTTAATGCAACAGTATACGATTTATTATATTCTGCTAGGTGCAACTCATGAAAAATATTTTTAACTCGTAAAAACTTTGTGCGATTTAATATGTTCTGCAGGGTATACTTAAAAAAATTATGAACTCATAAAAACCGGGTTCCGAAAATGATCAATAATTGTAAAATCACAAACACGTTCCAGCATGAGCCCCAATTCGTTAACCTATTCTACATCCTTCTATGATATCTAAATAACGTAACAGTATACGATTTATTTTGTTCTGCTGGACATACTTTAAAAAAAAATTTAAACTCATAAACACTGGGAACCGAAAAGGATAAATAATTGTAAAATCTCAAACACGTTCCAGCACGAGCACAAATTCTTAAACCAATTTTAAGTTCTAATATGGTATCTATTTAATGATACAGTATACGATTTATTATGTTCTATTAGGTGCAACTCACCTAAATAATTGTAAAAATTACAAACACGTTCCAGCATGAGCCCAAATTCGTTAACCTATTCTACATCCTACTATGATATCTAACTAATGTAACAGTATACGAATTATTTTGTTCTGCTGGACATACTTTAAAAAAAAATTTAGATCTCGTAAAAGCCGAGTTCCGCAAAGGATAACTTATTACAAAATTCAAATCTCGTTCCAGCATGAGCAACAATTCTTACACTTCTTCTACATCTTACAAAAATATCTAACTAGTGTAATATTATACGATTTAATATGTTCGGCTAGCAGACTTTAAAAATATAAAATTATGAACTCGTAAGAACCGGGTTCCGAAAAGGATAAATGATTGTAAAATCTCAAACACGTTCCAGCACGAGCACAAATTCATAAACCAATTCTATATTTTACTATGATATCTATTAAATGTAACAGTATACGATTTATTATATTCTGCTAGGTACAACTCATGATAAATATTTTGAACTCGTAAAAGCCGGGTTCCGCAAAGGGTAGATTATTACAAAACCACAATCTCGTTCCTGCACGAGCAATAATTCTTACACTTATTCGACATCCTACTAATATATCTAACTTAACTTATTATGTTCGGTTGGCATACTTTAAAAAAAAAATTGAACTCATAAACACTAGGTACCGAAAAGGATAAATAATTGTAAAAACTCAAACACGTTCCAGCACAAGCACAAATTCATAAACCAATTCTAAATTTTACTATGATATCTATTAAATGTAACAGTATACGATTTATTATATTCTGCTAGGTGCAACTCATGAAAAATATTTTGAACTCGTAAAAACATTGTGCGATTTAATATGTTCTTCAGGGTATACATAAAAAAAAATTATGAACTCATAAAAACCGGGTTCCGAAAATGATCAATAATTGTTAAATCACAAACACGTTTCAGCATGAGCCCAAATTCGTTAACCTATTCTACATCCTACTATGATATCTAACTAACGTAACAGTATCCGATTTATTTCGTTCTGCTGGACATACTTTAAAAAAAAATTTTGAACTCATAATCACTGGGTACTGAAAAGGATAAATAATTGTAAAATTTCAAACCCGTTCCAGCACGATCACAAATTCTTAAACCAATTTTAAGTTCTACTATGATATCTATTTAATGTAACAGTATACGATTTATTATGTTCTGTTAGGTGCAACTCAAGTAAAATATTTTGAACTTCTAAAAACTGGGTTCCGCAAAGGATAGATTATTCCAAAATCACAATCTCGTTCCAGAACGAGCTAAAATTCATACACTTATTCTACATCCTACTAAAATATCTAACTTAACTTAATATTTTCGGCTGGCATACTTTAATAAAAAAATTTAAACTCATAAACACTGGGTACCGAAAACGATAAATAATTGTAAAATATCAAACCCGTTCCAGCACGAGCACGAATTCTTAAAACAATTCTAAATTTTACTATGATATCTATTAAATGTAACAGTATACGATTTATTATATTCTGCTAGGTGCAACTCATGAAAAATATTTTGAACTGGTAAAAACATTGTGCGATTAAATATGTTCTTCAGGGTAAACTTAAAAAAAAATTACGAACTCATAAAAACCGGGTTCCGCAAAGGATAGATTATTCCAAAATCACAATCTCGTTCCAGAACGAGCAAAAATTCTTACACTTATTCTACATCCTACTAAAATATCTAACTTAACTTAATATGTTCGGCTCCCATACTTTAATAAAAAAATTTGAACTCATAAACACTAGGTACCGAAAACGATAAATAATTGTAAAATATCAAACACGTTCCAGCACGAGCACAAATTCTTAAACCAATTCTATATTTTACTATGATATCTATTAAATGTAACAGTATACGATTTATTATATTCTGCTAGGTGCAACTCATGATAAATATTGTGAACTCGTAAAAGCCGGGTTCCGCAAAGGGTAGATTATTACAAAATCATAATCTCGTTCCAGCATGAAAAAAAATTCTTACACTTATTCTACATCCTACTAAAATATCTAACTTAACTTAATATGTTCGGCTGACATACTTTAATAAAAAAATTTAAACTCATAAACACTGGGTACCGAAAACGATAAATAATTGTAAAATATCAAACCCGTTCCAGCACGAGCACGAATTCTTAAAACAATTCTAAATTTTACTATGATATCTATTAAATGTAAAAGTATACGATTTATTATATTCTGCTAGGTGCAACTCATGGAAAATATTTTGAACTGGTAAAAACATTGTGCGATTAAATATGTTCTTCAGGGTAAACTTAAAAAAAAATTACGAACTCATAAAAACCGGGTTCCGCAAAGGATAGATTATTCCAAAATCACAATCTCGTTCCAGAACGAGCAAAAATTCTTACACTTATTCTACATCCTACTAAAATATCTAACTTAACTTAATATGTTCGGCTCCCATACTTTAATAAAAAAATTTGAACTCATAAACACTAGGTACCGAAAACGATAAATAATTGTAAAATATCAAACACGTTCCAGCACGAGCACAAATTCTTAAACCAATTCTATATTTTACTATGATATCTATTAAATGTAACAGTATACGATTTATTATATTCTGCTAGGTGCAACTCATGATAAATATTTGGAACTCGTAAAAGCCGGGTTCCGCAAAGGGTAGATTATTACAAAACCACAATCTCGTTCCTGCACGAGCAATAATTCTTACACTTATTCGACATCCTACTAATATATCTAACTTAACTTATTATGTTCGGTTGGCATACTTTAAAAAAAAAATTGAACTCATAAACACTAGGTACCGAAAAGGATAAATAATTGTAAAATCTCATACACGTTCCAGCACGAGCACAAATTCATAAACCAATTCTATATTTTACTATGATATCTATTAAATGTAACAGTATACGATTTATTATATTCTGCTAGGTGCAACTCATAATAAATATTTTGAACTCGTAAAAGCCGGGTTCCGCAAAGGGTAGATTATTACAAAACCACAATCTCGTTCCTGCACGAGCAATAATTCTTACACTTATTCGACATCCTACTAATATATCTAACTTAACTTATTATGTTCGGTTGGCATACTTTAAAAAAAAAATTGAACTCATAAACACTAGGTACCGAAAAGGATAAATAATTGTAAAATCTCAAACACGTTCCAGCACGAGCACAAATTCTTAAACCAATTCTAAATTTTACTATGATATTTATTAAATGTAACAGTATACGATTTATTTCGTTCTGCTGGACATACTTTAAAAAAAAAATTTGAACTCATAAACACTGGGTACCGAAATGGATAAATAATTGTAAAATTTCAAACCCGTTCCAGAACGAGCACATATTCTTAAACCAATTTTAGGTTCTACTATGATATCTATTTAATGTAACAGTATACGATTTATTATGTTCTGTTAGGTGCAACTCAAGTAAAATATTTTGAACTCCTAAAAACTGGGTTCCGCAAAGGATAGATTATTCCAATATCACAATCTCGTTCCAGAACAAGCTAAAATTCTCTCACTTATTCTACATCCTACTAAAATATCTAACTTAACTTAAAATGTTCGGCTGGCATACTTTAATAAAAAAATTTAAACTCATAAACACTGGGTACCGAAAACGATAAATAATTGTAAAATATCAAACCCGGTCCAGCACGAGCACAAATTCTTAAAACAATTCTACATTTTACTATGATATCTATTAAATGTAACAGTATACGATTTATTATTTTCTGCTAGGTGCAACTCATGAAAAATATTTTGAAATCGTAAAAGCCGGGTTCCGCAAAGGGTAGATTATTACAAAACCACAATCTCGTTCCTGCACGAGCAATAATTCTTACACTTATTCGACATCCTACTAATATATCTAACTTAACTTATTATGTTCGGTTGGCATACTTTAAAAAAAAAATTGAACTCTTAAACACTAGGTACCGAAAAATATAAATAATTGTAAAAACTCAAACACGTTCCAGCACGAGCACAAATTCATAAACCAATTCTAAATTTTACTATGATATCTATTAAATGTAACAGTATACGATTTATTATATTCTGCTAGGTGCAACTCATGAAAAATATTTTGAACTCGTAAAAACATTGTGCGATTTAATATGTTCTTCAGGGTATACGTAAAAAAAAATTATGAACTCATAAAAACCGTTTTCCGAAAATGATCAATAATTGTTAAATCACAAACACGTTTCAGCATGAGCCCAAATTCGTTAACCTATTCTACATCCTACTATGATATCTAACTAACGTAACAGTATACGATTTATTTCGTTCTGCTCGACATACTTTAAAAAAAAATTTTGAACTCATAAACACTGGGTACCGAAAAGGATAAATAATTGTAAAATCTTAAACACGTTCCAGCACGAGCACAAATTCTTAAACCAATTTTAAGTTCTACTATGATATCTATTTAATGCAACAGTGTACGTTTTATTATGTTCTGTTAGGTGCAACTCAAGTAAAATATTTTGAACTCGTAAAAGCCGGGTTCCGCAAAGGATAGATTATTCCAAAATCACAATCTTGTTCCAGAACGAGCAAAAATTCTTACACTTATTCTACATCCTACTAAAATATCTATTAAATGTAACAGTTTACGATTTATTATATTCTGCTAGGTGCAACTTATGAAAAATATTTTGAATTCGTAAAAACATTGTGCGATTAAATATGTTCTTCAGGGTAAACTTAAAAAAAAATTATAAACACATAAAAACTGGGTACCGAAAAGGATAAATAATTGTAAAATCTCCAACACGTTCCAGCACGAGCAAAAATTCTTAAACCAATTTTAAGTTCTACTATGATATCTATTTAATGTAACAGTATACGATTTATTATGTTCTGTTGGACATACTTTAAAAAAAAAATTTGAACTAATAAACACTGGGTACCGAAAAGGATAAATAAATGTAAAATCTCAAACCCGTTCCAGCACGAGCAGAACTTCTTAAACCAATTTTAAGTTCTACTATGATATCAATTTAATGTAACAGTATACGATTTATTATGTTCTGTTAGGTGCAACTCAAGTAAAATATTTTGAACTCGTAAAAGCCGGGTTCCGCAAAGGATAGATTATTCCAAAATCACAATCTCGTTCCAGCACGAGCAAAAATTCTTACACTTATTCTACATCCTACTAAAATATCTAACTTAACTTAATATGTTCGGCTGGCATACTTTAATAAAAAAATTTGAACTCATAAACACTAGGTACCGAAAACGATAAATAATTGTAAAATATCAAACACGTTCCAGCACGAGCACAAATTCTTAAAACCAATTTTAAGTTCTACTATGATATCTATTTAATGTAACAGTATACGATTTATTATGTTCTATTAGGTGCAACTCAAGTTTAATATTTTGAACTCGTAAAAGCCGGGTTCCGCAAAGGATAGATTATTAAAAAATCACAATCTCGTTCCTGCACGAGCAAAAATTCTTACACTTATTCTACATCCTACTAAAATATCTAACTTAACTTAATATGTTCGGCTGGCATACTTTAATAAAAAAATTTGAACTCATAAACACTAGGTACCGAAAACGATAAATAATTGTAAAATATCAAACACGTTCCAGCACGAGCACAAATTCTTAAAACCAATTTTAAGTTCTACTATGATATCTATTTAATGTAACAGTATACGATTTATTATGTTCTATTAGGTGCAACTCAAGTTTAATATTTTGAACTCGTAAAAGCCGGGTTCCGCAAAGGATAGATTATTAAAATATCACAATCTCGTTCCAGCACGAGCACAAATTCTTAAAACAATTCTAAATTTTACTATGATATCTATTAAATGTAAAGGTATACGATTTATTATATTCTGCTAGGTGCAACTTATGAAAAATATTTTGAACTCGTAAAAACATTGTGCGATTAAATATGTTCTTCAGGGTAAACTTAAAAAAAAATTATGAACTCATAAAAACCGGGTTCCGCAAAGGATAGATTATTCCAAAATCACAATCTCGTTCCAGAACTAGCAAAAATTCTTACACTTATTCTACATCCTACTAAAATATCTAACTTAACTTAATATGTTCGGCTCGCATACTTTAATAAAAAAATTTGAACTCATAAACACTGGGTACCGAAAACGATAAATAATTGTAAAATATCAAACACGTTCTAGCAAGAGCACAAATTCTTAAACCAATTCTAAATTTTACTATGATATCTATTAAATGTAACAGTATACGATTTATTATATTCTGCTAGATGCAACTCATGAATAATATTATGAACTCGTAAAAACATTGTGCGATTTAATATGTCCTTATAAATATTTTGAACTCGTAAAAGCCGGGTTCCGCAAAGGATTGATTATTCCAAAATCACAACCTCTTTCCAGCACGAGCAAAAATTCTTACACTTATTCTACATCCTACTAATATATCTAAATTACCTTAATATGTTCGGTTGGCATACTTTAAAAAAAAAATTCAACTCATAAACACTAGGTACCGAAAAGGATAAATAATTGTAAAATCTCAAACACGTTCCAGCACGAGCACAAATTCTTAAACCAATTCTAAATCTTACTATGATATCTATTTAATGTATCAGTATACGATTTATTATATTCTGCTAGGTGAATTCATGAAAAATATTTTGAACTTGTAAAAGCATTGTGCGATTTAATATGTTCTTCAGGGTAAACTTAAAAAAAAATTATAAACAAATAAAAACTGGGTACCGAAAAGGATAAATAATTGTAAAATCTCCAGCACGTTCCAGCACGAGCAAAAATTATTAAACCAATTTTAAGTTCTACTATGATATCTATTTAATGTAACAGTATACGATTTATTATTTTCTGTTGGACATACTTTAAAAAAAAAATTTGAACTAATAAACACTGGGTACCGAAAAGGATAAATAAATGTAAAATCTCAAACCCGTTCCAGCACGAGCAGAACTTCTTAAACCAATTTTAAGTTCTACTATGATATCAATTTAATGTAACAGTATACGATTTATTATGTTCTGTTAGGTGCAACTCAAGTAAAATATTTTGAACTCGTAAAAGCCGGGTTCCGCAAAGGATAGATTATTCCAAAATCACAATCTCGTTTCAGCACGAACAAAAATTCTTACACTTATTCTACATCCTACTAAAATATCTAACTTAACTTAATATGTTCGGCTGGCATACTTTAATAAAAAAATTTGAACTCATAAACACTGGGTACCGAAAACGATAAATAATTGTAAAATATCAAACACGTTCCAGCACGAGCTCAAATTCTTAAACCAATTTTAAGTTCTACCATGATATCTATTTAATGTAACAGTATACGATTTATTATGTTCTATTAGGTGCAAATCAAGTTTAATATTTTGAACATGTAATAGCCGGGTTCCGCAAAGGATTGATTAATACAAAATCACAATCTCGTTCCAGCACGAGCAAAAATTCTTACACTTATTCTACATCCTACTAAAATATCTAATATAACTTAATATGTTCGGCTGGCATACTTTGATAAAAAAAATTGAACTTATAAACACTGGGTACCGAAAACGATAAATAATTGTAAAATATCAAACACGTTCCAGCACGAGCACAAATTCTTAAACCAATTTTAAGTTCTACTATGATATCTATTTAATGTAACAGTATACGATTTATTATGTTCTATTAGGTGCAACTTAAGTTTAATATTTTGATCTCGTAATAGCCGGGTTCCGCAAAGGATTGATTAATACAAAATCACAATCTCGTTCCTGCACGAGCAAAAATTCTTACACTTATTCTACATCCTACTAAAATATCTTATATAACTTAATATGTTCGGCTGGCATACTTTAATAAAAAAAGTTGAACTCATAAACACTGGGTACCGAAAACGATAAATAATTGTAATATATCAAACACGTTCCAGCACGAGCACAAATTCTTAAACCAATTTTAAGTTCTACTATGATATCTATTTAATGTAACAGTATACGATTTATTATATTCTGTTAGGTGCAACTCAAGTTTAATATTTTGAACTCGTAAAAACATTGTGCGATTTAATATGTTCTTCAGGTTATGAAAAAAAAAAATTATGAACTCATATAAACCGGGTTCCGAAAATGATCAATAATTGTTAAATCACAAACACGTTCCAGCATGAGCCCAAATTCGTTAAACTATTCTACATCCTACTATGATATCTAACTAATGTAACAGTATACGATTTAATATGTTTGGCTGGACATACTTTAAAAAAAAATTTTGAACTCATAAACACTGGGTACTGAAAAGGATAAATAATTGTAAAATCTCAAACACTTTCCAGCACGAGCAAAAATTCTTAAACCAATTTTAAGTTCTACTATGATATCTATTTAATGTAATAGTATACGATTTATTAAGTTCTGTTAGGTGCAACTCAAGTAAAATATTTTGAACTCGTAAAAGCCGGGTTCCGCAAAGGATAGATTATTCCAAAATCACTATCTCGTTCCGGCACGAGCAAAAATTCGTACACTTATTCTACATCCTACTAAAATATCTAACTTAACTTAATATGTTCGGCTGGCATACTTTAATAAAAAAATTTAAACTCATAAACACTGGGTACCGAAAACGATAAATAATTGTAAAATATCAAACCCGTTCCAGCACGAGCACAAATTCTTAAAACAATTCTAAATTTTACTATGATATCTATTAAATGTAACAGTATACGATTTATTATATTCTGCTAGGTGCAACTCATGAAAAATATTTTGAACTCGTAAAAACATTGTGCGATTAAATATGTTCTTCAGGGTAAACTTAAAAAAAAATTATGAACTCATAAAAACCGCGTTCCGCAAAGGATAGATTATTCCAAAATCACAATCTCGTTCCAGAACGAGCAAAAATTCTTACACTTATTCTACATCCTACTAAAATATCTAACTAACGTAACAGTATACGATTTATTTCGTTCTGCTGGACATACTTTAAAAAAAAATTTTGAACTCATAAACACTGGGTACTGAAAAGGATAAATAATTGTAAAATTTCAAACCCGTTCCAGCACGAGCAAAAATTCTTAAACCAATTTTAAGTTCTACTATGATATCTATTTAATGTAATAGTATACGATTTATTAAGTTCTGTTAGGTGCAACTCAAGTAAAATATTTTGAACTCGTAAAAGCCGGGTTCCGCAAAGGATAGATTATTCCAAAATCACTATCTCGTTCCGGCACGAGCAAAAATTCGTACACTTATTCTACATCCTACTAAAATATCTAACTTAACTTAATATGTTCGGCTGGCATACTTTAATAAAAAAATTTAAACTCATAAACACTGGGTACCGAAAACGATAAATAATTGTAAAATATCGAACCCGTTCCAGCACGAGCACAAATTCTTAAAACAATTCTAAATTTTACTATGATATCTATTAAATGTAACAGTATACGATTTATTATATTCTGCTAGGTGCAACTCATGAAAAATATTTTGAACTCGTAAAAACATTGTGCGATTAAATATGTTCTTCAGGGTAAACTTAAAAAAAAAATATGAACTCATAAAAACCGCGTTCCGCAAAGGATAGATTATTCCAAAATCACAATCTCGTTCCAGAACGAGCAAAAATTCTTACACTTATTCTACATCCTACTAAAATATCTAACTTAACTTAATATGTTCAGCTCGCATACTTTAATAAAAAAATTTGAACTCATAAACACTGGGTACCGAAAACGATAAATAATTGTAAAATATCAAACACGTTCCAGCACGAGCACAAATTCTTAAACCAATTCTAAATTTTACTATGATATCTATTAAATGTAACAGTATACGATTTATCATATTCTGCTAGGTGCTACTCATGAAAAATATTTTGAACTCGTAAAAGCCGGGTTCCGCAAAGGGTAGATTATTACAAAACCACAATCTCGTTCCTGCACGAGCAATAATTCTTACACTTATTCTACATCCTACTAATATATCTAACTTAACTTATTATGTTCGGTTTGCATACTTTAAAAAAAAATTGAACTCATAAACACTAGGTACCGAAAAGGATAAATAATTGTAAAATCTCAAACACGTTCCAGTACGATCACAAATTCTTAAACCAATTTTAAGTTCTACTATGATATCTATTTAAGGTAACAGTATACGATTTATAATGTTCTATTAGGTGCAACTCACTTAAATAATTGTAAAATCACAAACACGTTTCAGCATGAGCCCAAATTCGTTAACCTATTCTACATCCTACTATGATATCTAAATAATGTAACAGTATACGATTTAATATGTTCGGCTGGCATACTTTTAATATATAATATTATGAACACATAAAAACCGGGTTCTGAAAAGGACAAATCATTATAGAATCACAAACAATTTCCAGCATGAGCCCATATTTGTTAACCAATTCTAAATTCTACTATGATATCTATTTAATGCAACAGTATACGATTTATTATATTCTGCTAGGTGCAACTCATGAAAAATATTTTTAACTCGTAAAAACTTTGTGCGATTTAATATGTTCTGCAGGGTATACTTAAAAAAATTATGAACTCATAAAAACCGGGTTCCGAAAATGATCAATAATTGTAAAATCACAAACACGTTCCAGCATGAGCCCCAATTCGTTAACCTATTCTACATCCTTCTATGATATCTAAATAACGTAACAGTATACGATTTATTTTGTTCTGCTGGACATACTTTAAAAAAAAATTTAAACTCATAAACACTGGGAACCGAAAAGGATAAATAATTGTAAAATCTCAAACACGTTCCAGCACGAGCACAAATACTTAAACCAATTTTAAGTTCTAATATGGTATCTATTTAATGATACAGTATACGATTTATTATGTTCTATTAGGTGCAACTCACCTAAATAATTGTAAAAATTACAAACACGTTCCAGCATGAGCCCAAATTCGTTAACCTATTCTACATCCTACTATGATATCTAACTAATGTAACAGTATACGAATTATTTTGTTCTGCTGGACATACTTTAAAAAAAAATTTAGATCTCGTAAAAGCCGAGTTCCGCAAAGGATAACTTATTACAAAATTCAAATCTCGTTCCAGCATGAGCAACAATTCTTACACTTCTTCTACATCTTACAAAAATATCTAACTAGTGTAATATTATACGATTTAATATGTTCGGCTAGCAGACTTTAAAAATATAAAATTATGAACTCGTAAGAACCGGGTTCCGAAAAGGATAAATGATTGTAAAATCTCAAACACGTTCCAGCACGAGCACAAATTCATAAACCAATTCTATATTTTACTATGATATCTATTAAATGTAACAGTATACGATTTATTATATTCTGCTAGGTACAACTCATGATAAATATTTTGAACTCGTAAAAGCCGGGTTCCGCAAAGGGTAGATTATTACAAAACCACAATCTCGTTCCTGCACGAGCAATAATTCTTACACTTATTCGACATCCTACTAATATATCTAACTTAACTTATTATGTTCGGTTGGCATACTTTAAAAAAAAAATTGAACTCATAAACACTAGGTACCGAAAAGGATAAATAATTGTAAAAACTCAAACACGTTCCAGCACAAGCACAAATTCATAAACCAATTCTAAATTTTACTATGATATCTATTAAATGTAACAGTATACGATTTATTATATTCTGCTAGGTGCAACTCATGAAAAATATTTTGAACTCGTAAAAACATTGTGCGATTTAATATGTTCTTCAGGGTATACATAAAAAAAAATTATGAACTCATAAAAACCGGGTTCCGAAAATGATCAATAATTGTTAAATCACAAACACGTTTCAGCATGAGCCCAAATTCGTTAACCTATTCTACATCCTACTATGATATCTAACTAACGTAACAGTATCCGATTTATTTCGTTCTGCTGGACATACTTTAAAAAAAAATTTTGAACTCATAATCACTGGGTACTGAAAAGGATAAATAATTGTAAAATTTCAAACCCGTTCCAGCACGATCACAAATTCTTAAACCAATTTTAAGTTCTACTATGATATCTATTTAATGTAACAGTATACGATTTATTATGTTCTGTTAGGTGCAACTCAAGTAAAATATTTTGAACTTCTAAAAACTGGGTTCCGCAAAGGATAGATTATTCCAAAATCACAATCTCGTTCCAGAACGAGCTAAAATTCATACACTTATTCTACATCCTACTAAAATATCTAACTTAACTTAATATTTTCGGCTGGCATACTTTAATAAAAAAATTTAAACTCATAAACACTGGGTACCGAAAACGATAAATAATTGTAAAATATCAAACCCGTTCCAGCACGAGCACGAATTCTTAAAACAATTCTAAATTTTACTATGATATCTATTAAATGTAACAGTATACGATTTATTATATTCTGCTAGGTGCAACTCATGAAAAATATTTTGAACAGGTAAAAACATTGTGCGATTAAATATGTTCTTCAGGGTAAACTTAAAAAAAAATTACGAACTCATAAAAACCGGGTTCCGCAAAGGATAGATTATTCCAAAATCACAATCTCGTTCCAGAACGAGCAAAAATTCTTACACTTATTCTACATCCTACTAAAATATCTAACTTAACTTAATATGTTCGGCTCCCATACTTTAATAAAAAAATTTGAACTCATAAACACTAGGTACCGAAAACGATAAATAATTGTAAAATATCAAACACGTTCCAGCACGAGCACAAATTCTTAAACCAATTCTATATTTTACTATGATATCTATTAAATGTAACAGTATACGATTTATTATATTCTGCTAGGTGCAACTCATGATAAATATTGTGAACTCGTAAAAGCCGGGTTCCGCAAAGGGTAGATTATTACAAAATCATAATCTCGTTCCAGCATGAAAAAAAATTCTTACACTTATTCTACATCCTACTAAAATATCTAACTTAACTTAATATGTTCGGCTGACATACTTTAATAAAAAAATTTAAACTCATAAACACTGGGTACCGAAAACGATAAATAATTGTAAAATATCAAACCCGTTCCAGCACGAGCACGAATTCTTAAAACAATTCTAAATTTTACTATGATATCTATTAAATGTAAAAGTATACGATTTATTATATTCTGCTAGGTGCAACTCATGGAAAATATTTTGAACTGGTAAAAACATTGTGCGATTAAATATGTTCTTCAGGGTAAACTTAAAAAAAAATTACGAACTCATAAAAACCGGGTTCCGCAAAGGATAGATTATTCCAAAATCACAATCTCGTTCCAGAACGAGCAAAAATTCTTACACTTATTCTACATCCTACTAAAATATCTAACTTAACTTAATATGTTCGGCTCCCATACTTTAATAAAAAAATTTGAACTCATAAACACTAGGTACCGAAAACGATAAATAATTGTAAAATATCAAACACGTTCCAGCACGAGCACAAATTCTTAAACCAATTCTATATTTTACTATGATATCTATTAAATGTAACAGTATACGATTTATTATATTCTGCTAGGTGCAACTCATGATAAATATTTTGAACTCGTAAAAGCCGGGTTCCGCAAAGGGTAGATTATTACAAAACCACAATCTCGTTCCTGCACGAGCAATAATTCTTACACTTATTCGACATCCTACTAATATATCTAACTTAACTTATTATGTTCGGTTGGCATACTTTAAAAAAAAAATTGAACTCATAAACACTAGGTACCGAAAAGGATAAATAATTGTAAAATCTCATACACGTTCCAGCACGAGCACAAATTCATAAACCAATTCTATATTTTACTATGATATCTATTAAATGTAACAGTATACGATTTATTATATTCTGCTAGGTGCAACTCATAATAAATATTTTGAACTCGTAAAAGCCGGGTTCCGCAAAGGGTAGATTATTACAAAACCACAATCTCGTTCCTGCACGAGCAATAATTCTTACACTTATTCGACATCCTACTAATATATCTAACTTAACTTATTATGTTCGGTTGGCATACTTTAAAAAAAAAATTGAACTCATAAACACTAGGTACCGAAAAGGATAAATAATTGTAAAATCTCAAACACGTTCCAGCACGAGCACAAATTCTTAAACCAATTCTAAATTTTACTATGATATTTATTAAATGTAACAGTATACGATTTATTTCGTTCTGCTGGACATACTTTAAAAAAAAAATTTGAACTCATAAACACTGGGTACCGAAATGGATAAATAATTGTAAAATTTCAAACCCGTTCCAGAACGAGCACATATTCTTAAACCAATTTTAGGTTCTACTATGATATCTATTTAATGTAACAGTATACGATTTATTATGTTCTGTTAGGTGCAACTCAAGTAAAATATTTTGAACTCCTAAAAACTGGGTTCCGCAAAGGATAGATTATTCCAATATCACAATCTCGTTCCAGAACAAGCTAAAATTCTCTCACTTATTCTACATCCTACTAAAATATCTAACTTAACTTAAAATGTTCGGCTGGCATACTTTAATAAAAAAATTTAAACTCATAAACACTGGGTACCGAAAACGATAAATAATTGTAAAATATCAAACCCGGTCCAGCACGAGCACAAATTCTTAAAACAATTCTACATTTTACTATGATATCTATTAAATGTAACAGTATACGATTTATTATTTTCAGCTAGGTGCAACTCATGAAAAATATTTTGAAATCGTAAAAGCCGGGTTCCGCAAAGGGTAGATTATTACAAAACCACAATCTCGTTCCTGCACGAGCAATAATTCTTACACTTATTCGACATCCTACTAATATATCTAACTTAACTTATTATGTTCGGTTGGCATACTTTAAAAAAAAAATTGAACTCTTAAACACTAGGTACCGAAAAATATAAATAATTGTAAAAACTCAAACACGTTCCAGCACGAGCACAAATTCATAAACCAATTCTAAATTTTACTATGATATCTATTAAATGTAACAGTATACGATTTATTATATTCTGCTAGGTGCAACTCATGAAAAATATTTTGAACTCGTAAAAACATTGTGCGATTTAATATGTTCTTCAGGGTATACGTAAAAAAAAATTATGAACTCATAAAAACCGTTTTCCGAAAATGATCAATAATTGTTAAATCACAAACACGTTTCAGCATGAGCCCAAATTCGTTAACCTATTCTACATCCTACTATGATATCTAACTAACGTAACAGTATACGATTTATTTCGTTCTGCTCGACATACTTTAAAAAAAAATTTTGAACTCATAAACACTGGGTACCGAAAAGGATAAATAATTGTAAAATCTCAAACACGTTCCAGCACGAGCACAAATTCTTAAACCAATTTTAAGTTCTACTATGATATCTATTTAATGCAACAGTGTACGTTTTATTATGTTCTGTTAGGTGCAACTCAAGTAAAATATTTTGAACTCGTAAAAGCCGGGTTCCGCAAAGGATAGATTATTCCAAAATCACAATCTTGTTCCAGAACGAGCAAAAATTCTTACACTTATTCTACATCCTACTAAAATATCTATTAAATGTAACAGTTTACGATTTATTATATTCTGCTAGGTGCAACTTATGAAAAATATTTTGAATTCGTAAAAACATTGTGCGATTAAATATGTTCTTCAGGGTAAACTTAAAAAAAAATTATAAACACATAAAAACTGGGTACCGAAAAGGATAAATAATTGTAAAATCTCCAACACGTTCCAGCACGAGCAAAAATTCTTAAACCAATTTTAAGTTCTACTATGATATCTATTTAATGTAACAGTATACGATTTATTATGTTCTGTTGGACATACTTTAAAAAAAAAATTTGAACTAATAAACACTGGGTACCGAAAAGGATAAATAAATGTAAAATCTCAAACCCGTTCCAGCACGAGCAGAACTTCTTAAACCAATTTTAAGTTCTACTATGATATCAATTTAATGTAACAGTATACGATTTATTATGTTCTGTTAGGTGCAACTCAAGTAAAATATTTTGAACTCGTAAAAGCCGGGTTCCGCAAAGGATAGATTATTCCAAAATCACAATCTCGTTCCAGCACGAGCAAAAATTCTTACACTTATTCTACATCCTACTAAAATATCTAACTTAACTTAATATGTTCGGCTGGCATACTTTAACACGTTGAGCGCCAGGGAAAAGATGATGTACTTTTGCCTGGGGCCAAAGCAATTTTTCCTAATTTATAACTTTAATATGATTAGAATGATACAAAAATTGCAAAAGAAATAAATAAAAAGTTTAATTTTGGCAATTAAACAATAATTTTGTGAGCGGTACGTATGTACCGCCCGGCCCCAGGGTAAAGCCCGCTACCTATAGTAGTACGGGGGCTGCCCGGTTATGACCGCGACGTCAACCCTTGTCCCCTTAAAATATGTTATTTTAATAAATAAGATATTTTGTTTTGTAAAAAAATAAATAAAATTAATTTATTTATACCCCCCAAATTAAAAAAAAAAAAAAAAAAAAAAAAAAAAAAAACATTTGGGCCAATTGCATTGGCGAATTGTTCGGGGCCGGAGCGGTCCAATATGCCTTGAAATCACGCTCGGCAGGCGGTCCCCTGGCCCAGAACAATCTTTTAGCTGGCGGGAGCGGGCGGTACCTGGGGACCGCCTCGGCCCCAGCCAATAGTCCAACAGCGGTACGATCGTACCGCTTGGCGCTCAACGTGTTAATAAAAAAATTTGAACTCATAAACACTAGGTACCGAAAACGATAAATAATTGTAAAATATCAAACACGTTCCAGCACGAGCACAAATTCTTAAAACCAATTTTAAGTTCTACTATGATATCTATTTAATGTAACAGTATACGATTTATTATGTTCTATTAGGTGCAACTCAAGTTTAATATTTTGAACTCGTAAAAGCCGGGTTCCGCAAAGGATAGATTATTAAAAAATCACAATCTCGTTCCTGCACGAGCAAAAATTCTTACACTTATTCTACATCCTACTAAAATATCTAACTTAACTTAATATGTTCGGCTGGCATACTTTAATAAAAAAATTTGAACTCATAAACACTAGGTACCGAAAACGATAAATAATTGTAAAATATCAAACACGTTCCAGCACGAGCACAAATTCTTAAAACCAATTTTAAGTTCTACTATGATATCTATTTAATGTAACAGTATACGATTTATTATGTTCTATTAGGTGCAACTCAAGTTTAATATTTTGAACTCGTAAAAGCCGGGTTCCGCAAAGGATAGATTATTAAAATATCACAATCTCGTTCCAGCACGAGCACAAATTCTTAAAACAATTCTAAATTTTACTATGATATCTATTAAATGTAAAGGTATACGATTTATTATATTCTGCTAGGTGCAACTTATGAAAAATATTTTGAACTCGTAAAAACATTGTGCGATTAAATATGTTCTTCAGGGTAAACTTAAAAAAAAATTATGAACTCATAAAAACCGGGTTCCGCAAAGGATAGATTATTCCAAAATCACAATCTCGTTCCAGAACTAGCAAAAATTCTTACACTTATTCTACATCCTACTAAAATATCTAACTTAACTTAATATGTTCGGCTCGCATACTTTAATAAAAAAATTTGAACTCATAAACACTGGGTACCGAAAACGATAAATAATTGTAAAATATCAAACACGTTCTAGCAAGAGCACAAATTCTTAAACCAATTCTAAATTTTACTATGATATCTATTAAATGTAACAGTATACGATTTATTATATTCTGCTAGATGCAACTCATGAATAATATTATGAACTCGTAAAAACATTGTGCGATTTAATATGTCCTTATAAATATTTTGAACTCGTAAAAGCCGGGTTCCGCAAAGGATTGATTATTCCAAAATCACAACCTCTTTCCAGCACGAGCAAAAATTCTTACACTTATTCTACATCCTACTAATATATCTAAATTACCTTAATATGTTCGGTTGGCATACTTTAAAAAAAAAATTCAACTCATAAACACTAGGTACCGAAAAGGATAAATAATTGTAAAATCTCAAACACGTTCCAGCACGAGCACAAATTCTTAAACCAATTCTAAATCTTACTATGATATCTATTTAATGTATCAGTATACGATTTATTATATTCTGCTAGGTGAATTCATGAAAAATATTTTGAACTTGTAAAAGCATTGTGCGATTTAATATGTTCTTCAGGGTAAACTTAAAAAAAAATTATAAACAAATAAAAACTGGGTACCGAAAAGGATAAATAATTGTAAAATCTCCAGCACGTTCCAGCACGAGCAAAAATTATTAAACCAATTTTAAGTTCTACTATGATATCTATTTAATGTAACAGTATACGATTTATTATTTTCTGTTGGACATACTTTAAAAAAAAAATTTGAACTAATAAACACTGGGTACCGAAAAGGATAAATAAATGTAAAATCTCAAACCCGTTCCAGCACGAGCAGAACTTCTTAAACCAATTTTAAGTTCTACTATGATATCAATTTAATGTAACAGTATACGATTTATTATGTTCTGTTAGGTGCAACTCAAGTAAAATATTTTGAACTCGTAAAAGCCGGGTTCCGCAAAGGATAGATTATTCCAAAATCACAATCTCGTTTCAGCACGAACAAAAATTCTTACACTTATTCTACATCCTACTAAAATATCTAACTTAACTTAATATGTTCGGCTGGCATACTTTAATAAAAAAATTTGAACTCATAAACACTGGGTACCGAAAACGATAAATAATTGTAAAATATCAAACACGTTCCAGCACGAGCACAAATTCTTAAACCAATTTTAAGTTCTACCATGATATCTATTTAATGTAACAGTATACGATTTATTATGTTCTATTAGGTGCAAATCAAGTTTAATATTTTGAACATGTAATAGCCGGGTTCCGCAAAGGATTGATTAATACAAAATCACAATCTCGTTCCAGCACGAGCAAAAATTCTTACACTTATTCTACATCCTACTAAAATATCTAATATAACTTAATATGTTCGGCTGGCATACTTTGATAAAAAAAATTGAACTTATAAACACTGGGTACCGAAAACGATAAATAATTGTAAAATATCAAACACGTTCCAGCACGAGCACAAATTCTTAAACCAATTTTAAGTTCTACTATGATATCTATTTAATGTAACAGTATACGATTTATTATGTTCTATTAGGTGCAACTTAAGTTTAATATTTTGATCTCGTAATAGCCGGGTTCCGCAAAGGATTGATTAATACAAAATCACAATCTCGTTCCTGCACGAGCAAAAATTCTTACACTTATTCTACATCCTACTAAAATATCTTATATAACTTAATATGTTCGGCTGGCATACTTTAATAAAAAAAGTTGAACTCATAAACACTGGGTACCGAAAACGATAAATAATTGTAATATATCAAACACGTTCCAGCACGAGCACAAATTCTGAAACCAATTTTAAGTTCTACTATGATATCTATTTAATGTAACAGTATACGATTTATTATATTCTGTTAGGTGCAACTCAAGTTTAATATTTTGAACTCGTAAAAACATTGTGCGATTTAATATGTTCTTCAGGTTATGAAAAAAAAAAATTATGAACTCATATAAACCGGGTTCCGAAAATGATCAATAATTGTTAAATCACAAACACGTTCCAGCATGAGCCCAAATTCGTTAAACTATTCTACATCCTACTATGATATCTAACTAATGTAACAGTATACGATTTAATATGTTTGGCTGGACATACTTTAAAAAAAAATTTTGAACTCATAAACACTGGGTACTGAAAAGGATAAATAATTGTAAAATCTCAAACACTTTCCAGCACGAGCAAAAATTCTTAAACCAATTTTAAGTTCTACTATGATATCTATTTAATGTAATAGTATACGATTTATTAAGTTCTGTTAGGTGCAACTCAAGTAAAATATTTTGAACTCGTAAAAGCCGGGTTCCGCAAAGGATAGATTATTCCAAAATCACTATCTCGTTCCGGCACGAGCAAAAATTCGTACACTTATTCTACATCCTACTAAAATATCTAACTTAACTTAATATGTTCGGCTGGCATACTTTAATAAAAAAATTTAAACTCATAAACACTGGGTACCGAAAACGATAAATAATTGTAAAATATCAAACCCGTTCCAGCACGAGCACAAATTCTTAAAACAATTCTAAATTTTACTATGATATCTATTAAATGTAACAGTATACGATTTATTATATTCTGCTAGGTGCAACTCATGAAAAATATTTTGAACTCGTAAAAACATTGTGCGATTAAATATGTTCTTCAGGGTAAACTTAAAAAAAAATTATGAACTCATAAAAACCGCGTTCCGCAAAGGATAGATTATTCCAAAATCACAATCTCGTTCCAGAACGAGCAAAAATTCTTACACTTATTCTACATCCTACTAAAATATCTAACTAACGTAACAGTATACGATTTATTTCGTTCTGCTGGACATACATTAAAAAAAAATTTTGAACTCATAAACACTGGGTACTGAAAAGGATAAATAATTGTAAAATTTCAAACCCGTTCCAGCACGAGCAAAAATTCTTAAACCAATTTTAAGTTCTACTATGATATCTATTTAATGTAATAGTATACGATTTATTAAGTTCTGTTAGGTGCAACTCAAGTAAAATATTTTGAACTCGTAAAAGCCGGGTTCCGCAAAGGATAGATTATTCCAAAATCACTATCTCGTTCCGGCACGAGCAAAAATTCGTACACTTATTCTACATCCTACTAAAATATCTAACTTAACTTAATATGTTCGGCTGGCATACTTTAATAAAAAAATTTAAACTCATAAACACTGGGTACCGAAAACGATAAATAATTGTAAAATATCGAACCCGTTCCAGCACGAGCACAAATTCTTAAAACAATTCTAAATTTTACTATGATATCTATTAAATGTAACAGTATACGATTTATTATATTCTGCTAGGTGCAACTCATGAAAAATATTTTGAACTCGTAAAAACATTGTGCGATTAAATATGTTCTTCAGGGTAAACTTAAAAAAAAAATATGAACTCATAAAAACCGCGTTCCGCAAAGGATAGATTATTCCAAAATCACAATCTCGTTCCAGAACGAGCAAAAATTCTTACACTTATTCTACATCCTACTAAAATATCTAACTTAACTTAATATGTTCAGCTCGCATACTTTAATAAAAAAATTTGAACTCATAAACACTGGGTACCGAAAACGATAAATAATTGTAAAATATCAAACACGTTCCAGCACGAGCACAAATTCTTAAACCAATTCTAAATTTTACTATGATATCTATTAAATGTAACAGTATACGATTTATCATATTCTGCTAGGTGCTACTCATGAAAAATATTTTGAACTCGTAAAAGCCGGGTTCCGCAAAGGGTAGATTATTACAAAACCACAATCTCGTTCCTGCACGAGCAATAATTCTTACACTTATTCTACATCCTACTAATATATCTAACTTAACTTATTATGTTCGGTTTGCATACTTTAAAAAAAAATTGAACTCATAAACACTAGGTACCGAAAAGGATAAATAATTGTAAAATCTCAAACACGTTCCAGTACGATCACAAATTCTTAAACCAATTTTAAGTTCTACTATGATATCTATTTAAGGTAACAGTATACGATTTATAATGTTCTATTAGGTGCAACTCACTTAAATAATTGTAAAATCACAAACACGTTCCAGCATGAGCCCAAATTCGTTAAACTATTCTACATCCTACTATGATATCTAAATAATGTAACAGTATACGATTTAATATGTTCGGCTGGCATACTTTTAATATATAATATTATGAACACATAAAAACCGGGTTCTGAAAAGGACAAATAATTATAGAATCACAAACAATTTCCAGCATGAGCCTATATTTGTTAACCAATTCTAAATTCTACTATGATATCTATTTAATGCAACAGTATACGATTTATTATATTCTGCTAGGTGCAACTCATGAAAAATATTTTTAACTCGTAAAAACTTTGTGCGATTTAATATGTTCTGCAGGGTATACTTAAAAAAATTATGAACTCATAAAAACCGGGTTCCGAAAATGATCAATAATTGTAAAATCACAAACACGTTCCAGCATGAGCCCCAATTCGTTAACCTATTCTACATCCTTCTATGATATCTAAATAACGTAACAGTATACGATTTATTTTGTTCTGCTGGACATACTTTAAAAAAAAATTTAAACTCATAAACACTGGGAACCGAAAAGGATAAATAATTGTAAAATCTCAAACACGTTCCAGCACGAGCACAAATTCTTAAACCAATTTTAAGTTCTAATATGGTATCTATTTAATGATACAGTATACGATTTATTATGTTCTATTAGGTGCAACTCACCTAAATAATTGTAAAAATTACAAACACGTTCCAGCATGAGCCCAAATTCGTTAACCTATTCTACATCCTACTATGATATCTAACTAATGTAACAGTATACGAATTATTTTGTTCTGCTGGACATACTTTAAAAAAAAATTTAGATCTCGTAAAAGCCGAGTTCCGCAAAGGATAACTTATTACAAAATTCAAATCTCGTTCCAGCATGAGCAACAATTCTTACACTTCTTCTACATCTTACAAAAATATCTAACTAGTGTAATATTATACGATTTAATATGTTCGGCTAGCAGACTTTAAAAATATAAAATTATGAACTCGTAAGAACCGGGTTCCGAAAAGGATAAATGATTGTAAAATCACAAACACGTTCCAGCATGAGCCCAAATTCATTAACCAATTCTAAATTCTACTATGATATCTATTTAATGTACCAGTATACGATTTATTATATTCTGCTAGGTGCAACTCATGAAAAATATTTTGAACTCGTAAAAGCCGGGTTCCGCAAAGGGTAGATTATTACAAAACCACAATCTCGTTCCTGCACGAGCAATAATTCTTACACTTATTCGACATCCTACTAATATATCTAACTTAAATTATTATGTTCGGTTGGCATACTTTAAAAAAAAAATTGAACTCATAATCACTAGGTACCGAAAAGGATAAATAATTGTAAAATCTCAAACACGTTCCAGCACGAGCACAAATTCATAAACCAATTCTAAATTTTACTATGATATCTATTAAATGTAACAGTATACGATTTATTATATTCTGCTAGATGCAACTCATGAATAATATTTTGAACTCGTAAAAACATTGTGCGATTTAATATGTTCTTCAGGGTATACATAAAAAAAAATTATGAACTCATAAAAACCGGGTTCCGAAAATGATCAATAATTGTTAAATCACAAACACGTTTCAGCATGAGCCCAAATTCGTTAACCTATTCTACATCCTACTATGATATCTAACTAACGTAACAGTATACGATTTATTTCGTTCTGCTGGACATACTTTAAAAAAAAATTTTGAACTCATAAACACTGGGTACTATAAAGGATAAACAATTGTAAAATTTCAAACCCGTTCCAGCACGAGCAAAAATTCTTAAACCAATTTTAAGTTCTACTATGATATCTATTTAATGTAATAGTATACGATTTATTATGTTCTGTTAGGTGCAACTCAAGTAAAATATTTTGAACTCGTAAAAGCCTGGTTCCGCAAAGGATAGATTATTCCAAAATGACTATCTCGTTCCGGCACGAGCAAAAATTCGTACACTTATTCTACATCCTACTAAAATATCTAACTTAACTTAATATGTTCGGCTGGCATACTTTAATAAAAAAATTTAAACTCATAAACACTGGGTACCGAAAACGATAAATAATTGTAAAATATCGAACCCATTCCAGCACGAGCACAAATTCTTAAAACAATTCTAAATTTTACTATGATATCTATTAAATGTAACAGTATACGATTTATTATATTCTGCTAGGTGCAACTCATGAAAAATATTTTGAACTCGTAAAAACATTGTGCGATTAAATATGTTCTTCAGGGTAAACTTAAAAAAAAATTATGAACTCATAAAAACCGGGTTCCGCAAAGGATAGATTATTACAAAACCACAATCTCGTACCTGCACGAGCAATAATTCTTACACTTATTCTACATCCTACTAATATATCTAACTTAACTTATTATGTTCGGTTGGCATACTTTAAAAAAAAAATTGAACTCATAAACACTAGGTACCGAAAAGGATAAATAATTGTAAAATCTCAAACACGTTCCAGCACGAGCACAAATTCATGAACCAATTCTAAATTTTACTATGATATCTATTAAATGTAACAGTATACGATTTATTATATTCTGCTAGGTGCAACTCATGATAAATATTTTGAACTCGTAAAAGCCGGGTTCCGCAAAGGGTAGATTAATACAAAACCACAATCTCGTTCCTGCACGAGCAATAATTCTTACACTTATTCGACATCCTACTAATATATCTAACTTAACTTATTATGTTCGGTTGGCATACTTTAAACAAAAAATTGAACTCATAAACACTAGGTACCGAAAAGGATAAATAATTGTAAAATCTCAAACATGTTCCAGCACGAGCACAAATTCTTAAACCAATTCTAAATTTTACTATGATATCTTTTAAATGTAACAGTATACGATTTATTATATTCTGCTAGATGCAACTCATGAATAATATTTTGAACTCGTAAAAACATTGTGCGATTTAATATGTTCTTCAGGGTATACATAAAAAAAAATTATGAACTCATAAAATCCGGGTTCCGAAAATGATCAATAATTGTTAAATCACAAACACGTTTCAGCATGAGCCCAAATTCGTTAACCTATTCTACATCCTACTATGATATCTAACTAACGTAACAGTATACGATTTATTTCGTTCTGCTGGACATACTTTAAAAAAAAAATTGAACTCATAAACACTGGGTACTGAAAAGGATAAATAATTGTAAAATTTCAAACCCGTTCCAGCACGAGCAAAAATTCTTAAACCAATTTTAAGTTCTACTATGATATCTATTTAATGTAACAGTATACGATTTATTATGTTCTGTTAGGTGCAACTCAAGTAAAATATTTTGAACTCGTAAAAGCCGGGTTCCGCAAAGGATAGATTATTCCAAAATCACTATCTCGTTCCAGCACGAGCAAAAATTCGTACACTTATTCTACATCCTACTAAAATATCTAACTTAACTTAAAATGTTCGGCTGGCATACTTTAATAAAAAAATTTAAACTCATAAACACTGGGTACCGAAAACGATAAATAATTGTAAAATATCGAACCCGTTCCAGCACGAGCACAAATTCTTAAAACAATTCTAAATTTTACTATGATATCTATTAAATGTAACAGTATACGATTTATTATGTTCTGTTGGGTGCAACTCAAGTAAAATATTTTGAACTCCTAAAAACTGGGTTCCGCAAAGGATAGATTATTCCAAAATCACAATCTCGTTCCAGAACGAGCTAAAATTCTCTCACTTATTCTACATCCTACTAAAATATCTAACTTAACTTAAAATGTTCGGCTGGCATACTTTAATAAAAAAATTTAAACTCATAAACACTGGGTACCGAAAACGATAAATAATTGTAAAATATCAAACCCGGTCCAGCACGAGCACAAATTCTTAAAACAATTCTACATTTTACTATGATATCTATTAAATGTAACAGTATACGATTTATTATATTCTGCTAGGTGCTACTCATGAAAAATATTTTGAACTCGTAAAAGCCGGGTTCCGCAAAGGGTAGATTATTACAAAACCACAATCTCGTTCCTGCACGAGCAATAATTCTTACACTTATTCTACATCCTACTAATATATCTAACTTAACTTATTATGTTCGGTTGGCATACTTTAAAAAAAAATTGAACTCATAAACACTAGGTACCGAAATGGATAAATAATTGTAAAATCTCAAAAACGTTCCAGTACGAGCACAAATTCATAAACCAATTCTAAATTTTTAAACTATTAAATGTAACAGTATACGATTTATTATATTCTGCTAGATGCAACTCATGAATAATATTTTGAACTCGTAAAAACATTGTGCGATTTAATATGTTCTTCAGGGTATACATAAAAAAAAAATTATGAACTCATAAAAACCGGGTTCCGAAAATGATCAATAATTGTTAAATCACAAACACGTTTCAGCATGAGCCCAAATTCGTTAACCTATTCTACATCCTACTATGATATCTAACTAACGTTACAGTATACGATTTATTTCGTTCTGCTGGACATACTTTAAAAAAAAATTTTGAACTCATAATCACTGGGTACTGAAAAGGATAAATAATTGTAAAATATCAAACCCGGTCCAGCACGAGCACAAATTCTTAAAACAATTCTACATTTTACTATGATATCTTTTAAATGTAACAGTATACGATTTATTATATTCTGCTAAGTGCAACTCATGAAAAATATTTTGAACTCGTAAAAGCCGGGTTCCGCAAAGGGTAGATTATTACAAAACCACAATCTCGTTCCTGCACGAGCAATAATTCTTACACTTATTCGACATCCTACTAATATATCTAACTTAACTTATTATGTTCGGTTGGCATACTTTAAAAAAAAAATTGAACTCATAAACACTAGGTACCGAAAAGGATAAATAATTGTAAAATCTCAAACACGTTCCAGCACGAGCACAAATTCATAAACCAATTCTAAATTTTACTATGATATCTATTAAATGTAACAGTATACGATTTATTATATTCTGCTAGATGCAACTCATGAATAATATTTTGAACTCGTAAAAACATTGTGCGATTTAATATGTTCTTCAGGGTATACATAAAAAAAAATTATGAACTCATAAAAACCGGGTTCCGAAAATGATCAATAATTGTTAAATCACAAACACGTTTCAGCATGAGCCCAATTTCGTTAACCTATTCTACATCCTACTATGATATCTAACTAACGTAACAGTATACGATTTATTTCGTTCTGCTGGCTATACTTTAAAAAAAAATTTTGAACTCATAATCACTGGGTACTGAAAAGGATAAATAATTGTAAAATTTCAAACCCGTTCCAGCACGAGCACAAATTCTTAAAACAATTCTAAATTTTACTATGATATCTATTAAATGTAACAGTATACGATTTATTATATTCTGCTAGGTGCAACTCATGAAAAATATTTTGAACTCGTAAAAAAATTGTGCGATTAAATATGATCTGCAGGGTAAACTTAAAAAAAAAATTATGAACTCATAAAAACCGGGTTCCACAAAGGATAGATTATTCCAAAATCACAATCTCGTTCCAGAACGAGCAAAAATTCTTACACTTATTCTACATCCTACTAAAATATCTAAATTAACTTAATATGTTCGGCTCGCATACTTTAATAAAAAAATTTGAACTCATAAACACTGGGTACCGAAAACGAAAAATAATTGTAAAATATCAAACACGTTCCAGCACGAGCACAAATTCTTAAACCAATTCTATATTTTACTATGATATCTATTAAATGTAACAGTATACGATTTATTATATTCTGCTAGGTGCAACTCATGATAAATATTTTGAACTCGTAAAAGCCGGGTTCCGCAAAGGGTAGATTATTACAAAACCACAATCTCGTTCTTGCACGAGCAATAATTCTTACACTTATTCGACATCCTACTAATATAACTAACTTAACTTATTATGTTCGGTTGGCATACTTTAAAAAAAAAATTGAACTCATAAACACTAGGTACCGAAAAGGATAAATAATTGTAAAATCTCAAACACGTTCCAGCACGAGCACAAATTCATAAACCAATTCTAAATTTTACTATGATATCTATTAAATGTAACAGTATACGATTTATTATATTCTGCTAGATGCAACTCATGAATAATATTTTGAGCTCGTAAAAACATTGTGCGATTTAATATGTTCTTCAGGGTATACATAAAAAAAAATTATGAACTCATAAAATCCGGGTTCCGAAAATGATCAATAATTGTTAAATCACAAACACGTTTCAGCATGAGCCCAAATTCGTTAACCTATTCTACATCCTACTATGATATCTAACTAACGTAACAGTATTCGATTTATTTCGTTCTGCTTGACATACTTTAAAAAAAAAATTTGAACTCATAAACACTGGGTACCGAAAAGGATAAATAATTGTAAAATTTCAAACCCGTTCCAGAACGAGCACATATTCTTAAACCAATTTTAAGTTCTACTATGATATCTATTTAATGTAACAGTATACGATTTATTATGTTCTGTTAGGTGCAACTCAAGTAAAATATTTTGAACTCGTAAAAGCCGGGTTCCGCAAAGGATAGATTATTCCAAAATCACTATCTCGTTCCAGAACGAGCTAAAATTCTCTCACTTATTCTACATCCTACTAAAATATCTAACTTAACTTAAAATGTTCGGCTGGCATACTTTAATAAAAAAATTTAAACTCATAAACACTGGGTACCGAAAACGATAAATAATTGTAAAATATCAAACCCGGTCCAACACGAGCACAAATTCTTAAAACAATTCTACATTTTACTATGATATCTATTAAATGTAACAGTATACGATTTATTATATTCTGCTAGGTGCAACTCATGAAAAATATTTTGAACTCGTAAAAGCCGGGTTCCGCAAAGGGTAGATTATTACAAAACCACAATCTCGTTCCTGCACGAGCAATAATTCTTACACTTATTCGACATCCTACTAATATATCTAACTTAACTTATTATGTTCGGTTGGCATACTTTAAAAAAAAAATTGAACTCATAAACACTAGGTACCGAAAAGGATAAATAATTGTAAAATCTCAAACACGTTCCAGCACGAGCACAAATTCATAAACGATTTCTAAATTTTACTATGATATCTATTAAATGTAACAGTATACGATTTATTATATTCTGCTAGATGCATCTCATGAATAATACTCGTAAAGACAAGAACTCGTAAAAACATTGTGCGATTTAATATGTTCTTCAGGGTATACATAAAAAAAAATTATGAACTCATAAAAACCGGGTTCCGAAAATGATCAATATTTGTTAAATCACAAACACGTTGTGATCTAACTATCTAACTAACGTAACAGTATACGATTTATTTCGTTCTGCTGGACATACTTTAAAAAAAAATTTTGAACTCATAAACACTGGGGACTGAAAAGGATAAATAATTGTAAAATTTCAAACCCGTTCCAGCACGAGCACAAATTCTTAAACCAATTTTAAGTTCTACTATGATATCTATTTAATGTAACAGTATACGATTTATTATGTTCTGTTAGGTGCAACTCAAGTAAAATATTTTGAACTCGTAAAAGCCGGGTTCCGCAAAGGATAGATTATTCCAAAATCACTATCTCGTTCCAGCACGAGCAAAAATTCGTACACTTATTCTACATCCTACTAAAATATCTAACTTAACTTAATATGTTCGGCTGGCATACTTTAATAAAAAAATTTAAACTCATAAACACTGGGTACCGAAAACGATAAATAATTGTAAAATATCGAACCCGTTCCAGCACGAGCACAAATTCTTAAAACAATTCTAAATTTTACTATGATATCTATTAAATGTAACAGTATACGATTTATCATATTCTGCTAGGTGCTACTCATGAAAAATATTTTGAACTCGTAAAAGCCGGGTTCCGCAAAGGGTAGATTATTACAAAACCACAATCTCGTTCCTGCACGAGCAATAATTCTTACACTTATTCTACATCCTACTAATATATCTAACTTAACTTATTATGTTCGGTTGGCATACTTTAAAAAAAAAATTGAACTCATAAACACTAGGTACCGAAAAGGATAAATAATTGTAAAATCTCAAACACGTTCCAGCACGAGAACAAATTCATGAACCAATTCTAAATTTTACTATGATATCTATTAAATGTAACAGTATACGATTTATTATATTCTGCTAGATGCAACTCATGAATAATATTTTGAACTCGTAAAAAAATTGTGCGATTTAATATGTTCTTCAGGGTATACATAAAAAAAAATTATGAACTCATAAAAACCCGGTTCCGAAAATGATCAATAATTGTTAAATCACAAACACGTTCCAGAACGAGCAAAAATTCTTACACTTATTCTACATCCTACTAAAATATCTAACTTAACTTAATATGTTCGGCTAGCATACTTTAATACAAAAATTTGAACTCATAAACACTGGGTACCGAAAACGATAAATAATTGTAAAATATCAAACACGTTCCAGCACGAGCACAAATTCTTAAACCAATTCTATATTTTACTATGATATCTATTAAATGTAACAGTATACGATTTATTATATTCTGCTAGGTGCAACTCATGATAAATATTTTGAACTCGTAAAAGCCGGGTTCCGCAAAGGGTAGATTATTACAAAACCACAATCTCGTTCCTGCACGAGCAATAATTCTTACACTTATTCGACATCCTACTAATATATCTAACTTAACTTATTATGTTCGGTTGGCATACTTTAAAAAAAAAATTGAACTCATAAACACTAGGTACCGAAAAGGATAAATAATTGTAATATCTCAAACACGTTCCAGCACGAGCACAAATTCATAAACCAATTCTAAATTTTACTATGATATCTATTAAATGTAACAGTATACGATTTATTATATTCTGCTAGATGCAACTCATAAATAATATTTTGAACTCGTAAAAAAATTGTGCGATTTAATATGTTCTTCAGGGTATACATAAAAAAAAATTATGAACTCATAAAATCCGGGTTCCGAAAATGATCAATAATTGTTAAATCACAAACACGTTTCAGCATGAGCCCAAATTCGTTAACCTATTCTACATCCTACTATGATATCTAACTAACGTAACAGTATTCGATTTATTTCGTTCTGCTGGACATACTTTAAAAAAAAAATTTGAACTCATAAACACTGGGTACCGAAAAGGATAAATAATTGTAAAATTTCAAACCCGTTCCAGAACGAGCACATATTCTTAAACCAATTTTAAGTTCTACTATGATATCTATTTAATGTAACAGTATACGATTTATTATGTTCTGTTAGGTGCAACTCAAGTAAAATATTTTGAACTCGTAAAAGCCGGGTTCCGCAAAGGATAGATTATTCCAAAATCACAAACACGTTCCAGAACGAGCAAAAATTCTTACACTTATTCTACATCCTACTAAAATATCTAACTTAACTTAATATGTTCGGCTAGCATACTTTAATACAAAAATTTGAACTCATAAACACTGGGTACCGAAAACGATAAATAATTGTAAAATATCAAACACGTTCCAGCACGAGCACAAATTCTTAAACCAATTCTATATTTTACTATGATATCTATTAAATGTAACAGTATACGATTTATTATATTCTGCTAGGTGCAACTCATGATAAATATTTTGAACTCGTAAAAGCCGGGTTCCGCAAAGGGTAGATTATTACAAAACCACAATCTCGTTCCTGCACGAGCAATAATTCTTACACTTATTCGACATCCTACTAATATATCTAACTTAACTTATTATGTTCGGTTGGCATACTTTAAAAAAAAAATTGAACTCATAAACACTAGGTACCGAAAAGGATAAATAATTGTAATATCTCAAACACGTTCCAGCACGAGCACAAATTCATAAACCAATTCTAAATTTTACTATGATATCTATTAAATGTAACAGTATACGATTTATTATATTCTGCTAGATGCAACTCATAAATAATATTTTGAACTCGTAAAAAAATTGTGCGATTTAATATGTTCTTCAGGGTATACATAAAAAAAAATTATGAACTCATAAAATCCGGGTTCCGAAAATGATCAATAATTGTTAAATCACAAACACGTTTCAGCATGAGCCCAAATTCGTTAACCTATTCTACATCCTACTATGATATCTAACTAACGTAACAGTATTCGATTTATTTCGTTCTGCTGGACATACTTTAAAAAAAAAATTTGAACTCATAAACACTGGGTACCGAAAAGGATAAATAATTGTAAAATTTCAAACCCGTTCCAGAACGAGCACATATTCTTAAACCAATTTTAAGTTCTACTATGATATCTATTTAATGTAACAGTATACGATTTATTATGTTCTGTTAGGTGCAACTCAAGTAAAATATTTTGAACTCGTAAAAGCCGGGTTCCGCAAAGGATAGATTATTCCAAAATCACTATCTCGTTCCAGCACGAGCAAAAATTCGTACACTTATTCTACATCCTACTAAAATATCTAACTTAACTTAATATGTTCGGCTGGCATACTTTAAAAAAAAAATTTAAACTCATAAACACTGGGTACCGAAAACGATAAATAATTGTAAAATATCGAACCCGTTCCAGCACGAGCACAAATTCTTAAAACAATTCTAAATTTTACTATGATATCTATTAAATGTAACAGTATACGATTTATTATATTCTGCTAGGTGCAACTCATGAAAAATATTTTGAACTCGTAAAAACATTGTGCGATTAAATATGTTCTTCAGGGTAAACTTAAAAAAAAATTATGAACTCATAAAAACCGGGTTCCGCAAAGGATATATTATTCCAAAATCACAATCTCGTTCCAGAACGAGCAAAAATTCTTACACTTATTCTACATCCTACTAAAATATCTAACTTAACTTAATATGTTCGGCTCGCATACCTTAATAAAAAAATTTGAACTCATAAACACTGGGTACTGAAAACGATAAATAATTGTAAAATATCAAACACGTTCCAGCACGAGCACAAATTCTTAAACCAATTCTAAATTTTACTATGATATCTATTAAATGTAACAGTATACGATTTATTATATTCTGCTAGGTGCAACTCATGAAAAATATTTTGAACTCGTAAAAACATTGTGCGATTAAATATGTTCTTCAGGGTAAACTTAAAAAAAAATTATGAACTCATAAAAACCGGGTTCCGCAAAGGATAGATTATTCCAAAATCACAATCTCGTTCCAGAACGAGAAAAGATTCTTACACTTATTCTACATCCTACTAAAATATCTAACTTAACTTAATATGTTCGGCTAGCATACTTTAATACAAAAATTTGAACTCATAAACACTGGGTACCGAAAACGATAAATAATTGTAAAATATCAAACACGTTCCAGCACGAGCACAAATTCTTAAACCAATTCTATATTTTACTATGATATCTATTAAATGTAACAGTATACGATTTATTATATTCTGCTAGGTGCAACTCATGATAAATATTTTGAACTCGTAAAAGCCGGGTTCCGCAAAGGGTAGATTATTACAAAACCACAATCTCGTTCCAGAACGAGCAAAAATTCTTACACTTATTCGACATCCTACTAATATATCTAACTTAACTTATTATGTTCGGTTATCATACTTTAAAAAAAAAATTGAACTCATAAACACTAGGTACCGAAAAGGATAAATAATTGTAATATCTCAAACACGTTCCAGCACGAGCACAAATTCATAAACCAATTTTAAGTTCTACTATGATATCTATTTAATGTAACAGTATACGATTTATTATGTTCTGTTAGGTGCAACTCAAGTAAAATATTTTGAACTCCTAAAAACTGGGTTCCGCAAAGGATAGATTATTCCAAAATCACAATCTCGTTCCAGAACGAGCTAAAATTCTTACACTTATTCTACATCTTACTAAAATATCTAACTTAACTTAATATTTTCGGCTGGCATACTTTAATAAAAAAATTTAAACTCATAAACACTAGGTACCGAAAAGGATAAATAATTGTAAAATCTCAAACACGTTCCAGCACGAGCACAAATTCATAAACCAATTCTAAATTTTACTATGATATCTATTAAATGTAACAGTATACGATTTATTATATTCTGCTAGATGCAACTTATGAATAATATTTTGAACTCGTAAAAACATTGTGCGATTTAATATGTTCTTCAGGGTATACATAAAAAAAAATTATGAACTCATAAAAACCGGGTTCCGAAAATGATCAATAATTGTTAAATCACAAACACGTTTCAGCATGAGCCCAATTTCGTTAACCTATTCTACATCCTACTATGATATCTAACTAACGTAACAGTATACGATTTATTTCGTTCTGCTGGCTATACTTTAAAAAAAAATTTTGAACTCATAATCACTGGGTACTGAAAAGGATAAATAATTGTAAAATTTCAAACCCGTTCCAGCACGAGCACAAATTCTTAAAACAATTCTAAATTTTACTATGATATCTATTGAATGTAACAGTATACGATTTATTATATTCTGCTAGGTGCAACTCATGAAAAATATTTTGAACTCGTAAAAACATTGTGCGATTAAATATGATCTGCAGGGTAAACTTAAAAAAAAAATTATGAACTCATAAAAACCGGGTTCCACAAAGGATAGATTATTCCAAAATCACAATCTCGTTCCAGAACGAGCAAAAATTCTTACACTTATTCTACATCCTACTAAAATATCTAACTTAACTTAATATGTTCGGCTCGCATACTTTAATAAAAAAATTTGAACTCATAAACACTGGGTACCGAAAACGAAAAATAATTGTAAAATATCAAACACGTTCCAGCACGAGCACAAATTCTTAAACCAATTCTATATTTTACTATGATATCTATTAAATGTAACAGTATACGATTTATTATATTCTGCTAGGTGCAACTCATGATAAATATTTTGAACTCGTAAAAGCCGGGTTCCGCAAAGGGTAGATTATTACAAAACCACAATCTCGTTCTTGCACGAGCAATAATTCTTACACTTATTCGACATCCTACTAATATAACTAACTTAACTTATTATGTTCGGTTGGCATACTTTAAAAAAAAAATTGAACTCATAAACACTAGGTACCGAAAAGGATAAATAATTGTAAAATCTCAAACACGTTCCAGCACGAGCACAAATTCATAAACCAATTCTAAATTTTACTATGATATCTATTAAATGTAACAGTATACGATTTATTATATTCTGCTAGATGCAACTCATGAATAATATTTTGAGCTCGTAAAAACATTGTGCGATTTAATATGTTCTTCAGGGTATACATAAAAAAAAATTATGAACTCATAAAATCCGGGTTCCGAAAATGATCAATAATTGTTAAATCACAAACACGTTTCAGCATGAGCCCAAATTCGTTAACCTATTCTACATCCTACTATGATATCTAACTAACGTAACAGTATTCGATTTATTTCGTTCTGCTGGACATACTTTAAAAAAAAAATTTGAACTCATAAACACTGGGTACCGAAAAGGATAAATAATTGTAAAATTTCAAACCCGTTCCAGAACGAGCACATATTCTTAAACCAATTTTAAGTTCTACTATGATATCTATTTAATGTAACAGTATACGATTTATTATGTTCTGTTAGGTGCAACTCAAGTAAAATATTTTGAACTCCTAAAAACTGGGTTCCGCAAAGGATAGATTATTCCAAAATCACAATCTCGTTCCAGAACGAGCTAAAATTCTCTCACTTATTCTACATCCTACTAAAATATCTAACTTAACTTAAAATGTTCGGCTGGCATACTTTAATAAAAAAATTTAAACTCATAAACACTGGGTACCGAAAACGATAAATAATTGTAAAATATCAAACCCGGTCCAGCACGAGCACAAATTCTTAAAACAATTCTACATTTTACTATGATATCTATTAAATGTAACAGTATACGATTTATTATATTCTGCTAGGTGCAACTCATGAAAAATATTTTGAACTCGTAAAAGCCGGGTTCCGCAAAGGGTAGATTATTACAAAACCACAATCTCGTTCCTGCACGAGCAATAATTCTTACACTTATTCGACATCCTACTAATATATCTAACTTAACTTATTATGTTCGGTTGGCATACTTTAAAAAAAAAATTGAACTCATAAACACTAGGTACCGAAAAGGATAAATAATTGTAAAATCTCAAACACGTTCCAGCACGAGCACAAATTCATAAACGATTTCTAAATTTTACTATGATATCTGTTAAATTCCCTTCGGAAAGTAGTGGACCTCCAAAATGAAACTTAAATTAAAATAAATAAACAATTGATTACAAAAAGAGAAACCGAAAATATAAACATTTATTCATTATCAAAATAAAACACTAATATAAAATGAAATCATTTTTACAAAAAAAAAGAACTAATTTACAAACAATTAATTAATTAACAAACAAATAGAATGAAACAAACAAAATTAAATTTTCTCTCTAATGAAATAAATGAAAATGAAATAAAAGAAAAGAATGTCAATATTCACGTGGATCGCTGGGCGATGTCGCACAATGATGAAGTCGAAGTAGGCTGATAAACTTTATCAGAAGAAGGAGTCGGTGCTTGGGCAGCATACAGTTCGCAGTGGGCGAAAACTCGTTCTCCAAAACTGCAGCGGGCAGATGAGAGCCGTAGACGCGTCTACGTAAGTGGACTGTTAGAATCTGGATGTGTATACAACACTACTGGTATTGGCACAGCTGTTGTATTAAAACATCTGCACTAAGACGGCCTTATAAACATTTGTCTTCCCACAAACATCGCATCAATAATTTAATTGATTCAATTAAACAAAATTATTTAAAGAGAGAAAAAAATCTAAACAAAATAATTATACTAAATATTAAATGTAACAGTATACGATTTATTATATTCTGCTAGATGCATCTCATGAATAATATTTTGAACTCGTAAAAACATTGTGCGATTTAATATGTTCTTCAGGGTATACATAAAAAAAAATTATGAACTCATAAAAACCGGGTTCCGAAAATGATCAATATTTGTTAAATCACAAACACGTTGTGATCTAACTATCTAACTAACGTAACAGTATACGATTTATTTCGTTCTGCTGGACATACTTTAAAAAAAAATTTTGAACTCATAAACACTGGGTACTGAAAAGGATAAATAATTGTAAAATTTCAAACCCGTTCCAGCACGAGCACAAATTCTTAAACCAATTTTAAGTTCTACTATGATATCTATTTAATGTAACAGTATACGATTTATTATGTTCTGTTAGGTGCAACTCAAGTAAAATATTTTGAACTCGTAAAAGCCGGGTTCCGCAAAGGATAGATTATTCCAAAATCACTATCTCGTTCCAGCACGAGCAAAAATTCGTACACTTATTCTACATCCTACTAAAATATCTAACTTAACTTAATATGTTCGGCTGGCATACTTTAATAAAAAAATTTAAACTCATAAACACTGGGTACCGAAAACGATAAATAATTGTAAAATATCGAACCCGTTCCAGCACGAGCACAAATTCTTAAAACAATTCTAAATTTTACTATGATATCTATTAAATGTAACAGTATACGATTTATCATATTCTGCTAGGTGCTACTCATGAAAAATATTTTGAACTCGTAAAAGCCGGGTTCCGCAAAGGGTAGATTATTACAAAACCACAATCTCGTTCCTGCACGAGCAATAATTCTTACACTTATTCTACATCCTACTAATATATCTAACTTAACTTATTATGTTCGGTTGGCATACTTTAAAAAAAAAATTGAACTCATAAACACTAGGTACCGAAAAGGATAAATAATTGTAAAATCTCAAACACGTTCCAGCACGAGCACAAATTCATGAACCAATTCTAAATTTTACTATGATATCTATTAAATGTAACAGTATACGATTTATTATATTCTGCTAGATGCAACTCATGAATAATATTTTGAACTCGTAAAAAAATTGTGCGATTTAATATGTTCTTCAGGGTATACATAAAAAAAAATTATGAACTCATAAAAACCCGGTTCCGAAAATGATCAATAATTGTTAAATCACAAACACGTTCCAGAACGAGCAAAAATTCTTACACTTATTCTACATCCTACTAAAATATCTAACTTAACTTAATATGTTCGGCTATCATACTTTAATACAAAAATTTGAACTCATAAACACTGGGTACCGAAAACGATAAATAATTGTAAAATATCAAACACGTTCCAGCACGAGCACAAATTCTTAAACCAATTCTATATTTTACTATGATATCTATTAAATGTAACAGTATACGATTTATTATATTCTGCTAGGTGCAACTCATGATAAATATTTTGAACTCGTAAAAGCCGGGTTCCGCAAAGGGTAGATTATTCCAAAATCACAATCTCGTTCCTGCACGAGCAATAATTCTTACACTTATTCGACATCCTACTAATATATCTAACTTAACTTATTATGTTCGGTTGGCATACTTTAAAAAAAAAATTGAACTCATAAACACTAGGTACCGAAAAGGATAAATAATTGTAATATCTCAAACACGTTCCAGCACGAGCACAAATTCATAAACCAATTCTAAATTTTACTATGATATCTATTAAATGTAACAGTATACGATTTATTATATTCTGCTAGATGCAACTCATAAATAATATTTTGAACTCGTAAAAAAATTGTGCGATTTAATATGTTCTTCAGGGTATACATAAAAAAAAATTATGAACTCATAAAATCCGGGTTCCGAAAATGATCAATAATTGTTAAATCACAAACACGTTTCAGCATGAGCCCAAATTCGTTAACCTATTCTACATCCTACTATGATATCTAACTAACGTAACAGTATTCGATTTATTTCGTTCTGCTGGACATACTTTAAAAAAAAAATTTGAACTCATAAACACTGGGTACCGAAAAGGATAAATAATTGTAAAATTTCAAACCCGTTCCAGAACGAGCACATATTCTTAAACCAATTTTAAGTTCTACTATGATATCTATTTGTATGTCTATCTATCTACTATCTAACATCTAATCATAACATCTAATCTATCTACTAATGTAACAGTATACGATTAAATAATTGTAAAATATCAAACACGTTCCAGCACGAGCACAAATTCTTAAACCAATTCTATATTTTACTATGATATCTATTAAATGTAACAGTATACGATTTATTATATTCTGCTAGGTGCAACTCATGATAAATATTTTGAACTCGTAAAAGCCGGGTTCCGCAAAGGGTAGATTATTACAAAACCACAATCTCGTTCCTGCACGAGCAATAATTCTTACACTTATTCGACATCCTACTAATATATCTAACTTAACTTATTATGTTCGGTTATCATACTTTAAAAAAAAAATTGAACTCATAAACACTAGGTACCGAAAAGGATAAATAATTGTAATATCTCAAACACGTTCCAGCACGAGCACAAATTCATAAACCAATTCTAAATTTTACTATGATATCTATTAAATGTAACAGTATACGATTTATTATATTCTGCTAGATGCAACTCATGAATAATATTTTGAACTCGTAAAAAAATTGTGCGATTTAATATGTTCTTCAGGGTATACATAAAAAAAAATTATGAACTCATAAAATCCGGGTTCCGAAAATGATCAATAATTGTTAAATCACAAACACGTTTCAGCATGAGCCCAAATTCGTTAACCTATTCTACATCCTACTATGATATCTAACTAACGTAACAGTATTCGATTTATTTCGTTCGGCTAGCATACTTTAATACAAAAATTTGAACTCATAAACACTGGGTACCGAAAACGATAAAAAATTGTAAAATATCAAACACGTTCCAGCACGAGCACATATTCTTAAACCAATTTTAAGTTCTACTATGATATCTATTTAATGTAACAGTATACGATTTATTATGTTCTGTTAGGTGCAACTAAGTAAAATATTTTGAACTCCTAAAAACTGGGTTCCGCAAAGGATAGATTATTCCAAAATCACAATCTCGTTCCAGAACGAGCTAAAATTCTTACACTTATTCTACATCTTACTAAAATATCTAACTTAACTTAATATTTTCGGCTGGCATACTTTAATAAAAAAATTTAAACTCATAAACACTGGGTACCGAAAACGATAAATAATTGTAAAATATCAAACCCATTCCAGCACGAGCACCAATTCTTAAAACAATTCTAAATTTTACTATGATATCTATTAAATGTAACAGTATACGATTTATTATATTCTGCTAGGTGCAACTCATGAAAAATATTTTGAACTCGTAAAAACATTGTGCGATTAAATATGTTCTTCAGGGTAAACTTAAAAAAAAATTATGAACTCATAAAAACCGGGTTCCGCAAAGGATAGATTATTCCAAAATCACAATCTCGTTCCAGAACGAGCAAAAATTCTTACACTTATTCTACATCCTACTAAAATATCTAACTTAACTTAATATGTTCGGCTCGCATACCTTAATAAAAAAAATTTGAACTCATAAACACTGGGTACCGAAAACGATAAATAATTGTAAAATATCAAACACGTTCCAGCACGAGCACAAATTCTTAAACCAATTCTAAATTTTACTATGATATCTATTAAATGTAACAGTATACGATTTATTATATTCTGCTAGGTGCAACTCATGAAAAATATTTTGAACTAGTAAAAACATTGTGCGATTAAATATGTTCTTCAGGGTAAACTTAAAAAAAAATTATGAACTCATAAAAACCGGGTTCCGCAAAGGATAGATTATTCCAAAATCACAATCTCGTTCCAGAACGAGCAAAAATTCTTACACTTATTCTACATCCTACTAAAATATCTAACTTAACCTAATATGTTCGGCTCGCATACCTTAATAAAAAAATTTGAACTCATAAACACTGGGTACCGAAAACGATAAATAATTGTAAAATATCAAACACGTTCCAGCACGAGCACAAATTCTTAAACCAATTCTAAATTTTACTATGATATCTATTAAATGTAACAGTATACGATTTATCATATTCTGCTAGGTGCTACTCATGAAAAATATTTTGAACTCGTAAAAGCCGGGTTCCGCAAAGGGTAGATTATTACAAAACAACAATCTCGTTCCTGCACGAGCAATAATTCTTACACTTATTCTACATCCTACTAATATATCTAACTTAACTTATTATGTTCGGTTGACATACTTTAAAAAAAAATTGAACTTATAAACACTAGGTACCGAAAAGGATAAATAATTGTAAAATCTCAAACACGTTCCAGTACGAGCACAAATTCATAAACCAATTCTAAATTTTACTATGATATCTATTAAATGTAACAGTATACGATTTATTATATTCTGCTAGATGCAACTCATGAATAATATTTTGAACTCGTAAAAACATTGTGCGATTTAATATGTTCTTCAGGGTATACATAAAAAAAAAATTATGAACTCATAAAAACCGGGTTCCGAAAATGATCAATAATTGTTAAATCACAAACACGTTTCAGCATCAGCCCAAATTCGTTAACCTATTCTACATCCTACTATGATATCTAACTAACGTAACAGTATACGATTTATTTCGTTCTGCTGGACATACTTTAAAAAAAAATTATGAACTCATAAAAACCGGGTTCCGCAAAGGATAGATTATTCCAAAATCACAATCTCGTTCCAGAACGAGCAAAAATTCTTACACTTATTCTACATCCTACTAAAATATCTAACTTAACTTAATATGTTCGGCTAGCATACTTTAATACAAAAATTTGAACTCATAAACACTGGGTACCGAAAACGATAAATAATTGTAAAATATCAAACACGTTCCAGCACGAGCACAAATTCTTAAACCAATTCTATATTTTACTATGATATCTATTAAATGTAACAGTATACGATTTATTATATTCTGCTAGGTGCAACTCATGATAAATATTTTGAACTCGTAAAAGCCGGGTTCCGCAAAGGGTAGATTATTACAAAACCACAATCTCGTTCCTGCACGAGCAATAATTCTTACACTTATTCGACATCCTACTAATATATCTAACTTAACTTATTATGTTCGGTTGGCATACTTTAAAAAAAAAATTGAACTCATAAACACTAGGTACCGAAAAGGATAAATAATTGTAATATCTCAAACACGTTCCAGCACGAGCACAAATTCATAAACCAAGTCTAAATTTTACTATGATATCTATTAAATGTAACAGTATACGATTTATTATATTCTGCTAGGTGCAACTCATGAAAAATATTTTGAACTCGTAAAAACATTGTGCGATTAAATATGTTCTTCAGGGTAAACTTAAAAAAAAATTATGAACTCATAAAAACCGGGTTCCGCAAAGGATAAATTATTCCAAAATCACAATCTCGTTCTAGAACGAGCAAAAATTCTTACACTTATTCTACATCCTACTAAAATATCTAACTTAACTTAATATGTTCGGCTCGCATACCTTAATAAAAAAAATTTGAACTCATAAACACTGGGTACCGAAAACGATAAATAATTGTAAAATATCAAACACGTTCCAGCACGAGCACAAATTCTTAAACCAATTCTAAATTTAACTATGATATCTATTAAATGTAACAGTATACGATTTATTATATTCTGCTAGGTGCAACTCATGAAAAATATTTTGAACTAGTAAAAACATTGTGCGATTAAATATGTTCTTCAGGGTAAACTTAAAAAAAAATTATGAACTCATAAAAACCGGGTTCCGCAAAGGATAGATTATTCCAAAATCACAATCTCGTTCCAGAACGAGCAAAAATTCTTACACTTATTCTACATCCTACTAAAATATCTAACTTAACTTAATATGTTCGGCTCGCATACCTTAATAAAAAAATTTGAACTCATAAACACTGGGTACCGAAAACGATAAATAATTGTAAAATATCAAACACGTTCCAGCACGAGCACAAATTCTTAAACCAATTCTAAATTTTACTATGATATCTATTAAATGTAACAGTATACGATTTATCATATTCTGCTAAGTGCTACTCATGAAAAATATTTTGAACTCGTAAAAGCCGGGTTCCGCAAAGGGTAGATTATTACAAAACCACAATCTCGTTCCTGCACGAGCAATAATTCTTACACTTATTCTACATCCTACTAATATATCTAACTTGACTTATTATCTTCGGTTGGCATACTTTAAAAAAAAATTGAACTCATAAACACTAGGTACCGAAAAGGATAAATAATTGTAAAATCTCAAACACGTTCCAGTACGAGCACAAATTCATAAACCAATTCTAAATTTTACTATGATATCTATTAAATGTAACAGTATACGATTTATTATATTCTGCTAGATGCAACTCATGAATAATATTTTGAACTCGTAAAAACTTTGTGCGATTTAATATGTTCTTCAGGGTATACATAAAAAAAAAATTATGAACTCATAAAAACCGGGTTCCGAAAATGATCAATAATTGTTAAATCACAAACACGTTTCAGCATCAGCCCAAATTCGTTAACCTATTCTACATCCTACTATGATATCTAACTAACGTAACAGTATACGATTTATTTCGTTCTGCTGGACATACTTTAAAAAAAAATTATGAACTCATAAAAACCGGGTTCCGCAAAGGATAGAATATTCCAAAATCACAATCTCGTTCCAGAACGAGCAAAAATTCTTACACTTATTCTACATCCTACTAAAATATCTAACTTAACTTAATATGTTCGGCTAGCATACTTTAATACAAAAATTTGAACTCATAAACACTGGGTACCGAAAACGATAAATAATTGTAAAATATCAAACACGTTCCAGCACGAGCACAAATTCTTAAACCAATTCTATATTTTACTTTGATATCTATTAAATGTAACAGTATACGATTTATTATATTCTGCTAGGTGCAACTCATGATAAATATTTTGAACTCGTAAAAGCCGGGTTCCGCAAAGGGTAGATTATTACAAAACCACAATCTCGTTCCTGCACGAGCAATAATTCTTACACTTATTCGACATCCTACTAATATATCTAACTTAACTTATTATGTTCGGTTGGCATACTTTAAAAAAAAAATTGAACTCATAAACACTAGGTACCGAAAAGGATAAATAATTGTAAAATCTCAAACACGTTCCAGTACGAGCACAAATTCATAAACCAATTCTAAATTTTACTATGATATCTATTAAATGTAACAGTATACGATTTATTATATTCTGCTAGATGCAACTCATGAATAATATTTTGAACTCGTAAAAACATTGTGCGATTTAATATGTTCTTCAGGGTATACATAAAAAAAAAATTATGAACTCATAAAAACCGGGTTCCGAAAATGATCAATAATTGTTAAATCACAAACACGTTTCAGCATGAGCCCAAATTCGTTAACCTATTCTACATCCTACTATGATATCTAACTAACGTAACAGTATACGATTTATTTCGTTCTGCTGGACATACTTTAAAAAAAAATTATGAACTCATAAAAACCGGGTTCCGCAAAGGATAGATTATTCCAAAATCACAATCTCGTTCCAGAACGAGCAAAAATTCTTACACTTATTCTACATCCTACTAAAATATCTAACTTAACTTAATATGTTCGGCTAGCATACTTTAATACAAAAATTTGAACTCATAAACACTGGGTACCGAAAACGATAAATAATTGTAAAATATCAAACACGTTCCAGCACGAGCACAAATTCTTAAACCAATTCTATATTTTACTATGATATCTATTAAATGTAACAGTATACGATTTATTATATTCTGCTAGGTGCAACTCATGATAAATATTTTGAACTCGTAAAAGCCGGGTTCCGCAAAGGGTAGATTATTACAAAACCACAATCTCGTTCCTGCACGAGCAATAATTCTTACACTTATTCGACATCCTACTAATATATCTAACTTAACATATTATGTTCGGTTGGCATACTTTAAAAAAAAAATTGAACTCATAAACACTAGGTACCGAAAAGGATAAATAATTGTAATATCTCAAACACGTTCCAGCACGAGCACAAATTCATAAACCAATTCTAAATTTTACTATGATATCTATTAAATGTAACAGTATACGATTTATTATATTCTGCTAGGTGCAACTCATGAAAAATATTTTGAACTCGTAAAAACATTGTGCGATTAAATATGTTCTTCAGGGTAAACTTAAAAAAAAGTTATGAACTCATAAAAACCGGGTTCCGCAAAGGATTGATTATTCCAAAATCACAATCTCGTTCCAGAACGAGCAAAAATTCTTACACTTATTCTACATCCTACTAAAATATCTAACTTAACTTAATATGTTCGGCTCGCATACCTTAATAAAAAAATTTGAACTCATAAACACTGGGTACCGAAAACGATAAATAATTGTAAAATATCAAACACGTTCCAGCACGAGCACAAATTCTTAAACCAATTCTAAATTTTACTATGATATCTATTAAATGTAACAGTATACGATTTATCATATTCTGCTAGGTGCTACTCATGAAAAATATTTTGAACTCGTAAAAGCCGGGTTCCGCAAAGGGTAGATTATTACAAAACCACAATCTCGTTCCTGCACAAGCAATAATTCTTACACTTATTCTACATCCTACTAATATATCTAACTTAACTTATTATGTTCGGTTGGCATACTTTAAAAAAAAATTGAACTCATAAACACTAGGTACCGAAAAGGATAAATAATTGTAAAATCTCAAACACGTTCCAGTACGAGCACAAATTCATAAACCAATTCTAAATTTTACTATGATATCTATTAAATGTAACAGTATACGATTTATTATATTCTGCTAGATGCAACTCATGAATAATATTTTGAACTCGTAAAAACATTGTGCGATTTAATATGTTCTTCAGGGTATACATAAAAAAAAAATTATGAACTCATAAAAACCGGGTTCCGAAAATGATCAATAATTGTTAAATCACAAACACGTTTCAGCATGAGCCTAAATTCGTTAACCTATTCTACATCCTACTATGATATCTAACTCACGTAACAGTATAGGATTTATTTCGTGCTGCTGGACATACTTTAAAAAAAAATTTTGAACTCATAATCACTGGGTACTGAAAAGGATAAATAATTGTAAAATTTCAAACCCGTTCCAGCACGAGCAAAAATTCTTAAACCAATTTTAAGTTCTACTATGATATCTATTTAATGTAACAGTATACGATTTATTATGTTCTGTTAGGTGCAACTCAAGTAAAATATTTTGAACTCCTAAAAACTGGGTTCCGCGAAGGATAGATTATTCCAAAATCACAATCTCGTTCCAGAACGAGCTAAAATTCTCTCACTTATTCTACATCCTACTAAAATATCTAACTTAACTTAATATGTTCGGCTAGCATACTTTAATACAAAAATTTGAACTCATAAACACTGGGTACCGAAAACGATAAATAATTGTAAAATATCAAACACGTTCCAGCACGAGCACAAATTCTTAAACCAATTCTATATTTTACTATGATATCTATTAAATGTAACAGTATACGATTTATTATATTCTGCTAGGTGCAACTCATGATAAATATTTTGAACTCGTAAAAGCCGGGTTTCGCAAAGGGTAGATTATTACAAAACCACAATCTCGTTCCTGCACGAGCAATAATTCTTACACTTATTCGACATCCTACTAATATATCTAACTTAACTTATTATGTTCGGTTGGCATACTTTAAAAAAAAAATTGAACTCATAAACACTAGGTACCGAAAAGGATAAATAATTGTAAAATCTCAAACACGTTCCAGTACGAGCACAAATTCATAAACCAATTCTAAATTTTACTATGATATCTATTAAATGTAACAGTATACGATTTATTATATTCTGCTAGATGCAACTCATGAATAATATTTTGAACTCGTAAAAACATTGTGCGATTTAATATGTTCTTCAGGGTATACATAAAAAAAAAATTATGAACTCATAAAAACCGGGTTCCGAAAATGATCAATAATTGTTAAATCACAAACACGTTTCAGCATGAGCCCAAATTCGTTAACCTATTCTACGTCCTACTATGATATCTAACTAACGTAACAGTATACGATTTATTTCGTTCTGCTGGACATACTTTAAAAAAAAATTATGAACTCATAAAAACCGGGTTCCGCAAAGGATAGATTATTCCAAAATCACAATCTCGTTCCAGAACGAGCAAAAATTCTTACACTTATTCTACATCCTACTAAAATATCTAACTTAACTTAATATGTTCGGCTCGCATACCTTAATAAAAAAATTTGAACTCATAAACACTGGGTACCGAAAACGATAAATAATTGTAAAATATCAAACACGTTCCAGCACGAGCACAAATTCTTAAACCAATTCTAAATTTTACTATGATATCTATTAAATGTAACAGTATACGATTTATCATATTCTGCTAGGTGCTACTCATGAAAAATATTTTGAACTCGTAAAAGCCGGGTTCCGCAAAGGGTAGATTATTACAAAACCACAATCTCGTTCCTGCACAAGCAATAATTCTTACACTTATTCTACATCCTACTAATATATCTAACTTAACTTATTATGTTCGGTTGGCATACTTTAAAAAAAAATTGAACTCATAAACACTAGGTACCGAAAAGGATAAATAATTGTAAAATCTCAAACACGTTCCAGTACGAGCACAAATTCATAAACCAATTCTAAATTTTACTATGATATCTATTAAATGTAACAGTATACGATTTATTATATTCTGCTAGATGCAACTCATGAATAATATTTTGAACTCGTAAAAACATTGTGCGATTTAATATGTTCTTCAGGGTATACATAAAAAAAAAATTATGAACTCATAAAAACGGGTTCCGAAAATGATCAATAATTGTTAAATCACAAACACGTTTCAGCATGAGCCCAAATTCGTTAACCTATTCTACATCCTACTATGATATCTAACTAACGTAACAGTATTCGATTTATTTCGTTCGGCTAGCATACTTTAATACAAAAATTTGAACTCATAAACACTGGGTACCGAAAACGATAAATAATTGTAAAATATCAAACACGTTCCAGCACGAGCACATATTCTTAAACCAATTTTAAGTTCTACTATGATATCTATTTAATGTAACAGTATACGATTTATTATGTTCTGTTAGGTGCAACTCAAGTAAAATATTTTGAACTCCTAAAAACTGGGTTCCGCAAAGGATAGATTATTCCAAAATCACAATCTCGTTCCAGAACGAGCTAAAATTCTTACACTTATTCTACATCTTACTAAAATATCTAACTTAACTTAATATTTTCGGCTGGCATACTTTAATAAAAAAATTTAAACTCATAAACACTGGGTACCGAAAACGATAAATAATTGTAAAATATCAAACACGTTCCAGCACGAGCACAAATTCTTAAACCAATTCTAAATTTTACTATGATATCTATTAAATGTAACAGTATACGATTTATCATATTCTGCTAGGTGCTACTCATGAAAAATATTTTGAACTCGTAAAAGCCGGGTTCCGCAAAGAGTAGATTATTACAAAACCACAATCTCGTTCCTGCACGAGCAATAATTCTTACACTTATTCGACATCCTACTAATATATCTAACTTGACTTATTATGTTCGGTTGGCATACTTTAAAAAAAAATTGAACTCATAAACACTAGGTACCGAAAAGGATAAATAATTGTAAAATCTCAAACACGTTCCAGTACGAGCACAAATTCATAAACCAATTCTAAATTTTACTATGATATCTATTAAATGTAACAGTATACGATTTATTATACTCTGCTAGATGCAACTCATGAAAAATATTTTGAACTCGTAAAAACATTGTGCGATTAAATATGTTCTTCAGGGTAAACTTAAAAAAAAATTATGAACTCATAAAAACCGGGTTCCGCAAAGGATTGATTATTCCAAAATCACAATCTCGTTCCAGAACGAGCAAAAATTCTTACACTTATTCTACATCCTACTAAAATATCTAACTTAACTTAATATGTTCGGCTCGCATACCTTAATAAAAAAATTTGAACTCATAAACACTGGGTACCGAAAACGATAAATAATTGTAAAATATCAAACACGTTCCAGCACGAGCACAAATTCTTAAACCAATTCTAAATTTTACTATGATATCTATTAAATGTAACAGTATACGATTTATTATATTCTGCTAGATGCAACTCATGAATAATATTTTGAACTCGTAAAAACATTGTGCGATTTAATATGTTCTTCAGGGTATACATAAAAAAAAATTATGAACTCATAAAAACCGGGTTCCGAAAATGATCAATAATTGTTAAATCACAAACACGTTTCAGCATGAGCCCAAATTCGTTAACCTATTCTACATCCTACTATGATATCTAACTAACGTAACAGTATAGGATTTATTTCGTTCTGCTGGACATACTTTAAAAAAAAATTTTGAACTCATAATCACTGGGTACTGAAAAGGATAAATAATTGTAAAATTTCAGACCCGTTCCAGCACGAGCACAAATTCTTAAACCAATTTTAAGTTCTACTATGATATCTATTAAATGTAACAGTATACGATTTATTATGTTCTGTTAGGTGCAACTCAAGTAAAATATTTTGAACTCCTAAAAACTGGGTTCCGCGAAGGATAGATTATTCCAAAATCACAATCTCGTTCCAGAACGAGCTAAAATTCTCTCACTTATTCTACATCCTACTAAAATATCTAACTTAACTTAAAATGTTCGGCTGGCATACTTTAATAAAAAAATTAAAACTCATAAACACTGGGTACCGAAAATGATAAATAATTGTAAAATATCAAACCCGGTCCCGCACGAGCACAAATTCTTAAAACAATTCTACATTTTACTATGATATCTATTAAATTTAACAGTATACGATTTATTATATTCTGCTAGGTGCAACTCATGAAAAATATTTTGAACTCGTAAAAGCCGGGTTCCGCAAAGGGTAGATTATTACAAAACCACAATCTCGTTCCTGCACGAGCAATAATTCTTACACTTATTCGACATCCTACTAATATATCTAACTTAACTTATTATGTTCGGTTGGCATACTTTAAAAAAAAAATTGAACTCATAAACACTAGGTACCGAAAAGGATAAATAATTGTAAAATCTCAAACCCGTTCCAGCACGAGCACGAATTCTTAAAACAATTCTAAATTTTACTATGATATCTATTAAATGTAAAAGTATACGATTTATTATATTCTGCTAGGTGCAACTCATGAAAAATATTTTGAACTCGTAAAAACATTGTGCGATTAAATATGTTCTTCAGGGTAAAAAAAAATTATGAACTCATAAAAACCGGGTTCCGCAAAGGATAGATTATTCCAAAATCACAATCTCGTTCCAGAACGAGCAAAAATTCTTACACTTATTCTACATCCTACTAAAATATCTAACTTTAGTACGTGGGCCAGACCCCCTTACCGTGCACCCCCCCCCACATCCCTATAAATTGCATATCGTTGTGTTCCTTGTGAAAAAAGATTAAGAAAAAGCCAATGTTCCCAGAAAAAAAAGTGGCCGCACTAACTGAAAATGGCGTTCAAACATGGCGGAATGACGACTTTGACTTTAGTTAGTTTTTTTATTACTGACATTCACCATTATGCTTAATTTCGCCATAACTGGTATTTTATTAAAGCTAGATAGTTCTAGATTCAGAATAAATAAACAAACGTTCTAAAATAATTAGTCTTGACAACATAAAATACATTTAAAGTCAATTTTTTCAAGTCTCTCGCGTAAAAGTTAAAATTCCAAGTTAATTTGTGATTAAACGGCCATGGTTAACGAAAAACACCCTGAAGTAAAACATCTGGAGCAATTGTTCTTCTTTAAAAATCAGTGGTCAAATTTCAAAAAATATCAACTAGTTTCATAGAAAATGGACCTACAAGGCGAAAAGGCGCCGGTGACTCGGGCGCATCCAGTCCTCTGCCACATCGTTCAGTTCTCATAGATCATATAATTACAGCGGGTTTACGATATTATTTTGAATGTATAATCAAGCCTATGTAACTGCAAGTTTTTAATTTACAGAAATAATTAATATAACCTTTATTTTTTTTTATTTTATTTTTTTTTATTTTATTTTTTATAAATCTGATAAATAAAGGATATATATCTGATCAATAATAATGAATTAGTCGCAGATTGCACATTATCTAAACCTCACTTATATTGACATAAACTGGTTATCTTGAAATTAAATAATAATGTTCTCATGGTAGTAGTTGGGTTACTGACACTGGCTTCTGATCATTCGTGAAATTTGAAATAAATGCATTTTTGCAAAGTATTTATTATTTACAGATTTAAAAACAACCCAAATAAAAAAGATAAATAAAAAGTTCTGTTTGTTCGTTGATATGTAGAAATTATTCGTAATACAATTTAAGAAGTATATACATAACACAATTTAATAGCTCACAACAATTAATGAATTAATAGTTACACGATGTGTGTTTGTGTATATATATATATATATATATATATATATATATACACATACATACATACATACATACATACATACATACATACATACATATTATGATTAATTTAAAATTAAACCAATACTGGAGAGGAAAACCAATTAAAACATGTAAGTATTCATGCATCTAATGATCTATAATCCACGAAGTTGTGGCCTTTTTCGGTTTCTGGCATATAACTACACATCAAAAAGTTTACTTTCTCTTTTTTTCTAAAAGAGGGTATACTAATACAAATAAAATGAAATATTTGGAGTGGTGATCGGATTAGTTATTTAACCATATTCGAACATGAAAGATCGGTAATTTTTATCATTTTGATGAAAACTCATGTTCCAACGCCTATAACTCGACAATATGTGCTCTAAATGAAAAATGTCCAGATAAAAGTTTTAGGACATTAAATATAGCATAAAATAAGCCCATTTATTTTTAAATTAATTTATTCCTGCGTAGAGATACAAATGAAAAAGTGAAAGTATTTGTAGCGCTTACTTCATACTTTTAACTACATCTTCATTCCTTCCTATATCTACATGTCAAAAAGTTTACTTTCTCCTTTTTTCGAAAAAAGGGTATACTAATACAAATAAAATGAAATATTTGGAGTGGAAATCGGATTAGTTATTTAGCCGAATCCGGACATCAAAGATCGGTAATTTTTACCATTTTGGAAAAAACTCATGTTCCAACGCCTATAACTCGATAATATGAACTCTAAATGAAAAATGTTACAGATAAAAGTTTTAGAACATTAAATTTAGCATAAAATAAGCCCACCTAAATAGTTAGTTCTGTCAATATTATATCATATCCCCTTAGTTTTCACAAAAAGAAGGAATCAAGCGCTACGAAAACTTTCACGTTTTCATTTGTATCTCTACTTAGTAATAAGTTAATTTAAAAATAAATGGGCATGTTTTATACTAAATTTAATGTTCTAAAACTTTTATCTGTAACATTTTTCATTTAGATATATATATATATATATATATATATATATATATATATATATATATATATATATATATATACACAAACACACATCGTGTAACTATTAGTTCATTAATTGTTGTGAGCTATTAAATTGTGTTATGTATATACTTCTTAAATTGTATTACGAATAATTTCTACATATCAACGAACAAACAGAACTTTTTATTTATCTTTTTTATTTGGGTTGTTTTTAAATCTGTAAATAATCAATACTTTGCAAAAATGCATTTATTTCAAATTTCACGAATGATCAGAAGCCAGTGTCAGTAACCCAACTACTACCATGAGAACATTATTATTTAATTTCAAGATAACCAGTTTATGTCAATATAAGTGAGGTTTAGATAATGTGCAATCTGCGACTAATTCATTATTATTGATCAGATATATATCCTTTATTTATCAGATTTATAAAAAATAAAATAAAAAAAAATAAAATAAAAAAAAATAAAGGTTATATTAATTATTTCTGTAAATTAAAAACTTGCAGTTACATAGGCTTGATTATACATTCAAAATAATATCGTAAACCCGCTGTAATTATATGATCTATGAGAACTGAACGATGTGGCAGAGGACTAGATGCGCCCGAGTCACCGGCGCCTTTTCGCCTTGTAGGTCCATTTTCTATGAAACTAGTTGATATTTTTTAAAAATTTGACCGCTGATTTTTAAAGAAGAACAATTGCTCCAGATGTTTTACTTCAGGGTGTTTTTCGTTAACCATGGCCGTTTAATCACAAATTAACTTGGAATTTTAACTTTTAAGCGAGAGACTTGAAAAAATTGACTTTAAATGTATTTTATGTTGTCAAGACTAATTATTTTAGAACATTTGTTTATTTATTCTGAATCTAGAACTATCTAGCTTTAATAAAATACCAGTTATGGCGAAATTAAGCATAATGGTGAATGTCAGTAATAAAAAAACTAACTAAAGTCAAAGTCGTCATTCCGCCATGTTTGAACGCCATTTTCGGTTAGTGCGGCCACTTTTTTGTCTGGGAACATTGGCTTTTTCTTAATCTTTTTTCACAAAGAACACAACGATATGCAATTTATAGGGATGTGGGGGGGGTGCACGGTAGGGGGGTCTGGCCCACCGTGTACTTAACTTAATATGTTCGGCTCGCATAGTTTAATAAAAAAATTTGAACTCATAAACACTGGGTATCGAAAACGATAAATAATTGTAAAATATCAAACACGTTCCAGAACGATCACAAATTCTTAAACCAATTTTAAGTTCTACTATGATATCTATTTAATGTAACAGTATACGATTTATTATGTTCTGTTAGGTGCAACTCAAGTAAAATATTTTGAACTTCTAAAAACTGGGTTCCGCAAAGGATAGATTATTCCAAAACCACAATCTCGTTCCTGCACGAGCAATAATTCTTACACTTATTCGACATCCTACTAATATATCTAACTTAACTTATTATGTTCGGTTGGCATACTTTAAAAAAAAAATTGAACTCATAAACACTTGGTACCGAAAAGGATAAATAATTGTAAAATCTCAAACACGTTCCAGCACGAGCACAAATTCTTAAACCAATTCTAAATTTTACTATGATATCTATTAAATGTAACAGTATACGATTTATTATATTCTGCTAGATGCAACTCATGAATAATATTTTGAACTCGTAAAAACATTGTGCGATTTAATATGTTCTTCAGGGTATACATAAAAAAAAATTATGAACTCATAAAATCCGGGTTCCGAAAATGATCAATAATTGTTAAATCACAAACACGTTTCAGCATGAGCCCAAATTCGTTAACCTATTCTACATCCTACTATGATATCTAACTAACGTAACAGTATTCGATTTATTTCGTTCTGCTGGACATACTTTAAAAAAAAAATTTGAACTCATAAACACTGGGTACCGAAAAGGATAAATAATTGTAAAATTTCAAACCCGTTCCAGAACGAGCACATATTCTTAAACCAATTTTAAGTTCTACTATGATATCTATTTAATGTAACAGTATACGATTTATTATGTTCTGTTAGGTGCAACTCAAGTAAAATATTTTGAACTCCTAAAAACTGGGTTCCGCGAAGGATAGATTATTCCAAAATCACAATCTCGTTCCAGAACGAGCTAAAATTCTCTCACTTATTCTACATCCTACTAAAATATCTAACTTAACTTAAAATGTTCGGCTGGCATACTTTAATAAAAAAATTAAAACTCATAAACACTGGGTACCGAAAACGATAAATAATTGTAAAATATCAAACCCGGTCCCGCACGAGCACAAATTCTTAAAACAATTCTACATTTTACTATGATATCTATTAAATTTAACAGTATACGATTTATTATATTCTGCTAGGTGCAACTCATGAAAAATATTTTGAACTCGTAAAAGCCGGGTTCCGCAAAGGGTAGATTATTACAAAACCACAATCTCGTTCCTGCACGAGCAATAATTCTTACACTTATTCGACATCCTACTAATATATCTAACTTAACTTATTATGTTCGGTTGGCATACTTTAAAAAAAAAATTGAACTCATAAACACTAGGTACCGAAAAGGATAAATAATTGTAAAATCTCAAACCCGTTCCAGCACGAGCACGAATTCTTAAAACAATTCTAAATTTTACTATGATATCTATTAAATGTAAAAGTATACGATTTATTATATTCTGCTAGGTGCAACTCATGAAAAATATTTTGAACTCGTAAAAACATTGTGCGATTAAATATGTTCTTCAGGGTAAACTTAAAAAAAAATTATGAACTCATAAAAACCGGGTTCCGCAAAGGATAGATTATTCCAAAATCACAATCTCGTTCCAGAACGAGCAAAAATTCTTACACTTATTCTACATCCTACTAAAATATCTAACTTAACTTAATATGTTCGGCTCGCATAGTTTAATAAAAAAATTTGAACTCATAAACACTGGGTATCGAAAACGATAAATAATTGTAAAATATCAAACACGTTCCAGAACGATCACAAATTCTTAAACCAATTTTAAGTTCTACTATGATATCTATTTAATGTAACAGTATACGATTTATTATGTTCTGTTAGGTGCAACTCAAGTAAAATATTTTGAACTTCTAAAAACTGGGTTCCGCAAAGGATAGATTATTCCAAAACCACAATCTCGTTCCTGCACGAGCAATAATTCTTACACTTATTCGACATCCTACTAATATATCTAACTTAACTTATTATGTTCGGTTGGCATACTTTAAAAAAAAAATTGAACTCATAAACACTAGGTACCGAAAAGGATAAATAATTGTAAAATCTCAAACACGTTCCAGCACGAGCACAAATTCATAAACCAATTCTATATTTTACTATGATATCTATTAAATGTAACAGTATACGATTTATTATATTCTGCTAGGTGCAACTCATGATAAATATTTTGAACTCGTAAAAGCCGGGTTCCGCAAAGGGTAGATTATTACAAAACCACAATCTCGTTCCTGCACGAGCAATAATTCTTACACTTATTCGACATCCTACTAATATATCTAACTTAACTTATTATGTTCGGTTGGCATACTTTAAAAAAAAAATTGAACTCATAAACACTTGGTACCGAAAAGGATAAATAATTGTAAAATCTCAAACACGTTCCAGCACGAGCACAAATTCTTAAACCAATTCTAAATTTTACTATGATATCTATTAAATGTAACAGTATACGATTTATTATATTCTGCTAGATGCAACTCATGAATAATATTTTGAACTCGTAAAAAAATTGTGCGATTTAATATGTTCTTCAGGGTATACATAAAAAAAAATTATGAACTCATAAAATCCGGGTTCCGAAAATGATCAATAATTGTTAAATCACAAACACGTTTCAGCATGAGCCCAAATTCGTTAACCTATTCTACATCCTACTATGATATCTAACTAACGTAACAGTATTCGATTTATTTCGTTCTGCTGGACATACTTTAAAAAAAAAATTTGAACTCATAAACACTGGGTACCGAAAAGGATAAATAATTGTAAAATTTCAAACCCGTTCCAGAACGAGCACATATTCTTAAACCAATTTTAAGTTCTACTATGATATCTATTTAATGTAACAGTATACGATTTATTATGTTCTGTTAGGTGCAACTCAAGTAAAATATTTTGAACTCCTAAAAACTGGGTTCCGCGAAGGATAGATTATTCCAAAATCACAATCTCGTTCCAGAACGAGCTAAAATTCTCTCACTTATTCTACATCCTACTAAAATATCTAACTTAACTTAAAATGTTCGGCTGGCATACTTTAATAAAAAAATTAAAACTCATAAACACTGGGTACCGAAAACGATAAATAATTGTAAAATATCAAACCCGGTCCCGCACGAGCACAAATTCTTAAAACAATTCTACATTTTACTATGATATCTATTAAATTTAACAGTATACGATTTATTATATTCTGCTAGGTGCAACTCATGAAAAATATTTTGAACTCGTAAAAGCCGGGTTCCGCAAAGGGTAGATTATTACAAAACCACAATCTCGTTCCTGCACGAGCAATAATTCTTACACTTATTCGACATCCTAATAATATATCTAACTTAACTTATTATGTTCGGTTGGCATACTTTAAAAAAAAAATTGAACTCATAAACACTAGGTACCGAAAAGGATAAATAATTGTAAAATCTCAAACCCGTTCCAGCACGAGCACGAATTCTTAAAACAATTCTAAATTTTACTATGATATCTATTAAATGTAAAAGTATACGATTAATTATATTCTGCTAGGTGCAACTCATGAAAAATATTTTGAACTCGTAAAAACATTGTGCGATTAAATATGTTCTTCAGGGTAAACTTAAAAAAAAATTATGAACTCATAAAAACCGGGTTCCGCAAAGGATAGATTATTCCAAAATCCCAATCTCGTTCCAGAACGAGCAAAAATTCTTACACTTATTCTACATCCTACTAAAATATCTAACTTAACTTAATATGTTCGGCTCGCATAGTTTAATAAAAAAATTTGAACTCATAAACACTGGGTATCGAAAACGATAAATAATTGTAAAATATCAAACACGTTCCAGAACGATCACAAATTCTTAAACCAATTTTAAGTTCTACTATGATATCTATTTAATGTAACAGTATACGATTTATTATGTTCTGTTAGGTGCAACTCAAGTAAAATATTTTGAACTTCTAAAAACTGGGTTCCGCAAAGGATAGATTATTCCAAAACCACAATCTCGTTCCTGCACGAGCAATAATTCTTACACTTATTCGACATCCTACTAATATATCTAACTTAACTTATTATGTTCGGTTGGCATACTTTAAAAAAAAAATTGAACTCATAAACACTAGGTACCGAAAAGGATAAATAATTGTAAAATCTCAAACACGTTCCAGCACGAGCACAAATTCATAAACCAATTCTATATTTTACTATGATATCTATTAAATGTAACAGTATACTATTTATTATATTCTGCTAGGTGCAACTCATGATAAATATTTTGAACTCGTAAAAGCCGGGTTCCGCAAAGGGTAGATTATTACAAAACCACAATCTCGTTCCTGCACGAGCAATAATTCTTACACTTATTCGACATCCTACTAATATATCTAACTTAACTTATTATGTTCGGTTGGCATACTTTAAAAAAAAAATTGAACTCATAAACACTTGGTACCGAAAAGGATAAATAATTGTAAAATCTCAAACACGTTCCAGCACGAGCACAAATTCTTAAACCAATTCTAAATTTTACTATGATATCTATTAAATGTAACAGTATACGATTTATTATATTCTGCTAGATGCAACTCATGAATAATATTTTGAACTCGTAAAAGCCGGGTTCCGCAAAGGGTAGATTATTACAAAACCACAATCTCGTTCCTGCACGAGCAATAATTCTTACACTTATTCGACATCCTACTAATATATCTAACTTAACTTATTATGTTCGGTTGGCATACTTTAAAAAAAAAATTGAACTCATAAACACTAGGTACCGAAAAGGATAAATAATTGTAAAATCTCAAACACGTTCCAGCACGAGCACAAATTCTTAAACCAATTCTAAATTTTACTATGATATCTATTAAATGTAACAGTATACGATTTATTATATTCTGCTAGATGCAACTCATGAATAATATTTTAAACTCGTAAAAACATTGTGCGATTTAATATGTTCTTCAGGGTATACATAAAAAAAAATTATGAACTCATAAAATCCGGGTTCCGAAAATGATCAATAATTGTTAAATCACAAACACGTTTCAGCATGAGCCCAAATTCGTTAACCTATTCTACATCCTACTATGATATCTAACTAACGTAACAGTATTCGATTTATTTCGTTCTGCTGGACATACTTTAAAAAAAAAATTTGAACTCATAAACACTGGGTACCGAAAAGGATAAATAATTGTAAAATTTCAAACCCGTTCCAGAACGAGCACATATTCTTAAACCAATTTTAAGTTCTACTATGATATCTATTTAATGTAACAGTATACGATTTATTATGTTCTGTTAGGTGCAACTCAAGTAAAATATTTTGAACTCCTAAAAACTGGGTTCCGCAAAGGATAGATTATTCCAAAATCACAATCTCGTTCCAGAACGAGCTAAAATTCTCTCACTTATTCTACATCCTACTAAAATATCTAACTTAACTTAAAATGTTCGGCTGGCATACTTTAATAAAAAAATTAAAACTCATAAACACTGGGTACCGAAAACGATAAATAATTGTAAAATATCAAACCCGGTCCCGCACGAGCACAAATTCTTAAAACAATTCTACATTTTACTATTATATCTATTAAATTTAACAGTATACGATTTATTATATTCTGCTAGGTGCAACTCATGAAAAATATTTTGAACTCGTAAAAGCCGGGTTCCGCAAAGGGTAGATTATTACAAAACCACAATCTCGTTCCTGCACGAGCAATAATTCTTACACTTATTCGACATCCTACTAATATATCTAACTTAATTTATTATGTTCGGTTGGCATACTTTAAAAAAAAAATTGAACTCATAAACACTAGGTACCGAAAAGGATAAATAATTGTAAAATCTCAAACCCGTTCCAGCACGAGCACGAATTCTTAAAACAATTCTAAATTTTACTATGATATCTATTAAATGTAAAAGTATACGATTTATTATATTCTGCTAGGTGCAACTCATGAAAAATATTTTGAACTCGTAAAAACATTGTGCGATTAAATATGTTCTTCAGGGTAAACTTAAAAAAAAATTATGAACTCATAAAAACCGGGTTCCGCAAAGGATAGATTATTCCAAAATCACAATCTCGTTCCAGAACGAGCAAAAATTCTTACACTTATTCTACATCCTACTAAAATATCTAACTTAACTTAATATGTTCGGCTCGCATACTTTAATAAAAAAATTTGAACTCATAAACACTGGGTATCGAAAACGATAAATAATTGTAAAATATCAAACACGTTCCAGAACGATCACAAATTCTTAAACCAATTTTAAGTTCTACTATGATATCTATTTAATGTAACAGTATACGATTTATTATGTTCTGTTAGGTGCAACTCAAGTAAAATATTTTGAACTTCTAAAAACTGGGTTCCGCAAAGGATAGATTATTCCAAAACCACAATCTCGTTCCTGCACGAGCAATAATTCTTACACTTATTCGACATCCTACTAATATATCTAACTTAACTTATTATGTTCGGTTGGCATACTTTAAAAAAAAAATTGAACTCATAAACACTAGGTACCGAAAAGGATAAATAATTGTAAAATCTCAAACACGTTCCAGCACGAGCACAAATTCATAAACCAATTCTATATTTTACTATGATATCTATTAAATGTAACAGTATACGATTTATTATATTCTGCTAGGTGCAACTCATGATAAATATTTTGAACTCGTAAAAGCCGGGTTCCGCAAAGGGTAGATTATTACAAAACCACAATCTCGTTCCTGCACGAGCAATAATTCTTACACTTATTCGACATCCTACTAATATATCTAACTTAACTTATTATGTTCAGTTGGCATACTTTAAAAAAAAATTGAACTCATAAACACTAGGTACCGAAAAGGATAAATAATTGTAAAATCTCAAACACGTTCCAGCACGAGCACAAATTCTTAAACCAATTCTAAATTTTACTATGATATCTATTAAATGTAACAGTATACGATTTATTATATTCTGCTAGATGCAACTCATGAATAATATTTTGAACTCGTAAAAACATTGTGCGATTTAATATGTTCTTCAGGGTATACATAAAAAAAAATTATGAACTCATAAAATCCGGGTTCCGAAAATGATCAATAATTGTTAAATCACAAACACGTTTCAGCATGAGCCCAAATTCGTTAACCTATTCTACATCCTACTATGATATCTAACTAACGTAACAGTATTCGATTTATTTCGTTCTGCTGGACATACTTTAAAAAAAAAATTTGAACTCATAAACACTGGGTACCGAAAAGGATAAATAATTGTAAAATTTCAAACCCGTTCCAGAACGAGCACATATTCTTAAACCAATTTTAAGTTCTACTATGATATCTATTTAATGTAACAGTATACGATTTATTATGTTCTGTTAGGTGCAACTCAAGTAAAATATTTTGAACTCCTAAAAACTGGGTTCCGCAAAGGATAGATTATTCCAAAATCACAATCTCGTTCCAGAACGAGCTAAAATTCTCTCACTTATTCTACAACCTACTAAAATATCTAACTTAACTTAAAATGTTCGGCTGGCATACTTTAATAAAAAAATTAAAACTCATAAACACTGGGTACCGAAAACGATAAATAATTGTAAAATATCAAACCCGGTCCCGCACGAGCACAAATTCTTAAAACAATTCTACATTTTACTATGATATCTATTAAATTTAAAAGTATACGATTTATTATATTCTGCTAGGTGCAACTCATGAAAAATATTTTGAACTCGTAAAAGCCGGGTTCCGCAAAGGGTAGATTATTACAAAACCACAATCTCGTTCCTGCACGAGCAATAATTCTTACACTTATTCTACATCCTACTAAAATATCTAACTTAACTTAATATGTTCGGCTGGCATACTTTAATAAAAAAATTTGAACTCATAAACACTAGGTACCGAAAACGATAAATAATTGTAAAATATCAAACACGTTCCAGCACGAGCACAAACTCTTAAAACCAATTTTAAGTTCTACTATGATATCTATTTAATGTAACAGTATACGATTTATTATATTCTGCTAGGTGCAACTCATGAAAAATATTTTGAACTCGTAAAAATATTGTGCGATTAAATATGTTCTTCAGGGTAAACTAAAAAAAAAATTATGAACTCATAAAAACCGGGTTCCGCAAAGGATAGATTATTCCAAAATCACAATCTCGTTCCAGAACGAGCAAAAATTCTTACACTTATTCTACATCCTACTAAAATATCTAACTTAACTTAATATGTTCGGCTCGCATACTTTAATAAAAAAATTTGAACTCATAAACACTGGGTACCGAAAACGATAAATAATTGTAAAATATCAAACACGTTCCAGCACGAGCACAAATTCTTAAACCAATTCTAAATTTTACTATGATATCTATTAAATGTAACAGTATACGATTTATCATATTCTGCTAGGTGCTAATCATGAAAAATATTTTGAACTCGTAAAAGCCGGGTTCCTCAAAGGGTAGATTATTACAAAACCACAATCTCGTTCCTGCACGAGCAATAATTCTTACACTTATTCGACATCCTACTAATATATCTAACTTAATTTATTATGTTCGGTTGGCATACTTTAAAAAAAAAATTGAACTCATAAACACTAGGTACCGAAAAGGATAAATAATTGTAAAATCTCAAACCCGTTCCAGCACGAGCACGAATTCTTAAAACAATTCTAAATTTTACTATGATATCTATTAAATGTAAAAGTATACGATTTATTATATTCTGCTAGGTGCAACTCATGAAAAATATTTTGAACTCGTAAAAACATTGTGCGATTTAATATGTTCTTCAGGGTATACATGAAAAAAAATTATGAACTCATAAAAACCGGGTTCCGAAAACGATAAATAATTGTAAAATATCAAACCCGTTCCAGCACGAGCAGGAATTCTTAAAACAATTCTAAATTTTACTATGATATCTATTAAATGTAACAGTATACGATTTATTATATTCAAGTTCTACTATGATATCTATTTAATGTAACAGTATACGATTTATTATGTTCTATTAGGTGCAACTCAAGTTTAATATTTTGAACTCGTAAAAGCCGGGTTCCGCAAAGGATAGATTATTAAAAAATCACAATCTCGTTCCTGCACGAGCAAAAATTCTTACACTTATTCTACATCCTACTAATATATCTAACTTAACTTATTATGTTCGGCTCGCATACTTTAATAAAAAAATTTGAACTCATAAACACTAGGTACCGAAAACGATAAATTATTGTAAAATATCAAACCTGTTCCAGCACGAGCACAAATTCTTTAAACAATTCTAAATTTTACTATGATATCTATTAAATGTAACAGTATACGATTTATTATATTCTGCTATGTGCAACTTATGAAAAATATTTTGAACTGGTAAAAACATTGTGCGATTTAATATGTTCTTCAGGGTATACATGAAAAAAAATTATGAACTCATAAAAACCGGGTTCCGAAAACGATAAATAATTGTAAAATATCAAACCCGTTCCAGCACGAGCAGGAATTCTTAAAACAATTCTAAATTTTACTATGATATCTATTAAATGTAACAGTATACGATTTATTATATTCAAGTTCTACTATGATATCTATTTAATGTAACAGTATACGATTTATTATGTTCTATTAGGTGCAACTCAAGTTTAATATTTTGAACTCGTAAAAGCCGGGTTCCGCAAAGGATAGATTATTAAAAAATCACAATCTCGTTCCTGCACGAGCAAAAATTCTTACACTTATTCTACATCCTACTAATATATCTAACTTAACTTATTATGTTCGGCTCGCATACTTTAATAAAAAAATTTGAACTCATAAACACTAGGTACCGAAAACGATAAATTATTGTAAAATATCAAACCTGTTCCAGCACGAGCACAAATTCTTTAAACAATTCTAAATTTTACTATGATATCTATTAAATGTAACAGTATACGATTTATTATATTCTGCTATGTGCAACTTATGAAAAATATTTTGAACTCGTAAAAACATTGTGCGATTAAATATGTTCTTCAGGGTAAACTTAAAAAAAAATTATGAACTCATAAAAACCGGGTTCCGCAAAGGATAGATTATTCCAAAATCACAATCTCGTTCCAGAACTAGCAAAAATTCTTACACTTATTCTACATCCTACTAAAATATCTAACTTAACTTAATATGTTCGGCTCGCATACTTTAATAAAAAAATTTGAACTCATAAACACTGGGTACCGAAAACGATAAATAATTGTAAAATATCAAACACGTTCCAGCACGAGCAGAACTTCTTAAACCATTTTTAAGTTCTACTATGATATCAATTTAATGTAACAGTATACGATTTATTATGTTCTGTTAGGTGCAACTCAAGTAAAATATTTTGAACTCGTAAAAGCCGGGTTCCGCAAAGGATAGATTATTCCAAAATCACAATCTCGTTCCAGCACGAGCAAAAATTCTTACACTTATTCTACATCCTACTAAAATATCTAACTTAACTTAATATGTTCGGCTGGCATACTTTAATAAAAAAATTTGAACTCATAAACACTAGGTACCGAAAACGATAAATAATTGTAAAATACCAAACACGTTCCAGCACGAGCACAAACTTTTAAAACCAATTTTAAGTTCTACTATGATATCTATTTAATGTAACAGTATACGATTTATTATGTTCTATTAGGTGCAACTCAAGTTTAATATTTTGAACTCGTAAAAACATTGTGCGATTTAATATGTTCTTCAGGGTATACATAAAAAAAAATTATGAACTCATAAAAACCGGGTTCCGAAAATGATCAATAATTGTTAAATCACAAACACGTTTCAGCATGAGCCCAATTTCGTTAACCTATTCTACATCCTACTATGATATCTAACTAACGTAACAGTATACGATTTATTTCGTTCTGCTGGCTATACTTTAAAAAAAAATTTTGAACTCATAATCACTGGGTACTGAAAAGGATAAATAATTGTAAAATTTCAAACCCGTTCCAGCACGAGCACAAATTCTTAAAACAATTCTAAATTTTACTATGATATCTATTAAATGTAACAGTATACGATTTATTATATTCTGCTAGGTGCAACTCATGAAAAATATTTTGAACTCGTAAAAACATTGTGCGATTAAATATGATCTGCAGGGTAAACTTAAAAAAAAAATTATGAACTCATAAAAACCGGGTTCCACAAAGGATAGATTATTCCAAAATCACAATCTCGTTCCAGAACGAGCAAAAATTCTTACACTTATTCTACATCCTACTAAAATATCTAACTTAACTTAATATGTTCGGCTCGCATACTTTAATAAAAAAATTTGAACTCATAAACACTGGGTACCGAAAACGAAAAATAATTGTAAAATATCAAACACGTTCCAGCACGAGCACAAATTCTTAAACCAATTCTATATTTTACTATGATATCTATTAAATGTAACAGTATACGATTTATTATATTCTGCTAGGTGCAACTCATGATAAATATTTTGAACTCGTAAAAGCCGGGTTCCGCAAAGGGTAGATTATTACAAAACCACAATCTCGTTCTTGCACGAGCAATAATTCTTACACTTATTCGACATCCTACTAATATAACTAACTTAACTTATTATGTTCGGTTGGCATACTTTAAAAAAAAAATTGAACTCATAAACACTAGGTACCGAAAAGGATAAATAATTGTAAAATCTCAAACACGTTCCAGCACGAGCACAAATTCATAAACCAATTCTAAATTTTACTATGATATCTATTAAATGTAACAGTATACGATTTATTATATTCTGCTAGATGCAACTCATGAATAATATTTTGAGCTCGTAAAAACATTGTGCGATTTAATATGTTCTTCAGGGTATACATAAAAAAAAATTATGAACTCATAAAATCCGGGTTCCGAAAATGATCAATAATTGTTAAATCACAAACACGTTTCAGCATGAGCCCAAATTCGTTAACCTATTCTACATCCTACTATGATATCTAACTAACGTAACAGTATTCGATTTATTTCGTTCTGCTGGACATACTTTAAAAAAAAAATTTGAACTCATAAACACTGGGTACCGAAAAGGATAAATAATTGTAAAATTTCAAACCCGTTCCAGAACGAGCACATATTCTTAAACCAATTTTAAGTTCTACTATGATATCTATTTAATGTAACAGTATACGATTTATTATGTTCTGTTAGGTGCAACTCAAGTAAAATATTTTGAACTCCTAAAAACTGGGTTCCGCAAAGGATAGATTATTCCAAAATCACAATCTCGTTCCAGAACGAGCTAAAATTCTCTCACTTATTCTACATCCTACTAAAATATCTAACTTAACTTAAAATGTTCGGCTGGCATACTTTAATAAAAAAATTTAAACTCATAAACACTGGGTACCGAAAACGATAAATAATTGTAAAATATCAAACCCGGTCCAGCACGAGCACAAATTCTTAAAACAATTCTACATTTTACTATGATATCTATTAAATGTAACAGTATACGATTTATTATATTCTGCTAGGTGCAACTCATGAAAAATATTTTGAACTCGTAAAAGCCGGGTTCCGCAAAGGGTAGATTATTACAAAACCACAATCTCGTTCCTGCACGAGCAATAATTCTTACACTTATTCGACATCCTACTAATATATCTAACTTAACTTATTATGTTCGGTTGGCATACTTTAAAAAAAAAATTGAACTCATAAACACTAGGTACCGAAAAGGATAAATAATTGTAAAATCTCAAACACGTTCCAGCACGAGCACAAATTCATAAACGATTTCTAAATTTTACTATGATATCTGTTAAATTCCCTTCGGAAAGTAGTGGACCTCCAAAATGAAACTTAAATTAAAATAAATAAACAATTGATTACAAAAAGAGAAACCGAAAATATAAACATTTATTCATTATCAAAATAAAACACTAATATAAAATGAAATCATTTTTACAAAAAAAAAGAACTAATTTACAAACAATTAATTAATTAACAAACAAATAGAATGAAACAAACAAAATTAAATTTTCTCTCTAATGAAATAAATGAAAATGAAATAAAAGAAAAGAATGTCAATATTCACGTGGATCGCTGGGCGATGTCGCACAATGATGAAGTCGAAGTAGGCTGATAAACTTTATCAGAAGAAGGAGTCGGTGCTTGGGCAGCATACAGTTCGCAGTGGGCGAAAACTCGTTCTCCAAAACTGCAGCGGGCAGATGAGAGCCGTAGACGCGTCTACGTAAGTGGACTGTTAGAATCTGGATGTGTATACAACACTACTGGTATTGGCACAGCTGTTGTATTAAAACATCTGCACTAAGACGGCCTTATAAACATTTGTCTTCCCACAAACATCGCATCAATAATTTAATTGATTCAATTAAACAAAATTATTTAAAGAGAGAAAAAAATCTAAACAAAATAATTATACTAAATATTAAATGTAACAGTATACGATTTATTATATTCTGCTAGATGCATCTCATGAATAATATTTTGAACTCGTAAAAACATTGTGCGATTTAATATGTTCTTCAGGGTATACATAAAAAAAAATTATGAACTCATAAAAACCGGGTTCCGAAAATGATCAATATTTGTTAAATCACAAACACGTTGTGATCTAACTATCTAACTAACGTAACAGTATACGATTTATTTCGTTCTGCTGGACATACTTTAAAAAAAAATTTTGAACTCATAAACACTGGGTACTGAAAAGGATAAATAATTGTAAAATTTCAAACCCGTTCCAGCACGAGCACAAATTCTTAAACCAATTTTAAGTTCTACTATGATATCTATTTAATGTAACAGTATACGATTTATTATGTTCTGTTAGGTGCAACTCAAGTAAAATATTTTGAACTCGTAAAAGCCGGGTTCCGCAAAGGATAGATTATTCCAAAATCACTATCTCGTTCCAGCACGAGCAAAAATTCGTACACTTATTCTACATCCTACTAAAATATCTAACTTAACTTAATATGTTCGGCTGGCATACTTTAATAAAAAAATTTAAACTCATAAACACTGGGTACCGAAAAC